>CM042146.1:28506895-28516895 GCA_023376005.1 Doryteuthis pealeii
TGGATATCATATAAGTAAATGTAAAGTAGGCAGGTAGGTCTATTGTCTGTATCAGCTGGACAGCGAGGGAGTATATTCCTTGTTCCCTAGCACTAGACCGGTGTGATGTTTTGTGTCAGAGTTGCAACGCCATACTTATCATCAACTCTCTACAGATCCAATCAGGACTATTCATGAGCTGAGATTGCGAGGGTCAGTATCGAACCCGGAACCTTTAGAGCTGAATCGAAACTACACAAAACATGTAAAATTCAGATTTTCAAGTCCAGTTTCTTTTCACACACACACACACACACACACACACACACACACATATATATATATATGTATATATATATAATGAAACATGAAATATTATGGATTTAATATCTCGTAACTACAGTTTCGTGCATACTTGCAATCATCAGACGGTCAAAATGTTAAGATTTTTAATAAACGCAAAGCAAGTCACTGTTTTTTGTGTTTTTTTAATCTTAACATTTTGACCGTCTGATGATTGCAAGTCCGCATGAAATTGTAGGTACGGGTTAATAAATCCATAATATTTAATCTTTGATTCTAAATATGCTCTGCTATTTTAGCATTGAGAAATATCATATGCTAATACTTTTCACATTCATTCTCCATTTTATATATATATATATATATATATATATATATATATATATATATATAAACCCTTGACAAATTGGAACGTATACGTCACGAAATATCTAGTCTCTGATCTTCATTTATTTCCATCATTTCTTTCATGCATCTAACCAACTAGAAAATAATTTTCATATATATATATATATATATATATATATATATATATATATATATATATATATATAGATATATAAAGATGATAGTTGTAAAGCATTTGATGCACATAAAATCGAACATTGCTACTTATAACGAACACTTCGAAAACAGGATTTGACCTTGTTCCCGAACTTGTTTGTAATATCCGTAATAGTCTCCGTTTATTCAGAGCCTAACTTGCCACTCACTGTAGCAAGATTTTGAAAGCAAAATTTACACAGGTCTTCCCGCAGCATCCTATTGATAACTCTTGTTTTTCTGGGTTAATTGGGTCTACAACAGATTTGAGATGCCCTATAATAGTGCAAGGGCTCAATGTCAACGACAAAGATAATTATCTTGCTTGTCACATACGTGTCACATACGTGACGGGGAGTGCAAGGATAAATTTGGCTTGAGGGTCACATGTGCTTCCACGAGTACTTTTAACATATTTGAGGAGATGAGCTTATTCAGGGGAGAAGTTGCAGTAAACTATATATAATTAAAATTCTAATTATGTTTGCATATGTTTGCATATATATATATATATATATATATATATATATATATATATATATATATAATTTTATTATAATTATACAAACACACACACACACACACACACACACATATATATATACATATATATATGTATATATATATATATGTGTATATATTATGTAACCTTAACCAGCAGCAAACGACTAATCATGACGTGAATTTTATTAGAATATAGTCAGATTTATATGTTTCTGAGAAAATGAAATTATTCTCACTCCAATTCATATTTGAATGATACTTTTACTAGCATGACCTGTGAATATACCATAGTGTGATAATTTATTACAAGATTTTATTAGTTCAATTGAGAGCTATTGCAAAAAATACTTCCATATGTAAAACGTCTAATAATCTTGATTCAACACTCTGTCACTCATTTTTTCTTTCTTTCTCTCTTTCTTTTCATATTTTCTATATGTTTGATTGAAACGGAATAGCATTATCGCATCTGCGCGCTCACCCATCTCTCTATCTTTCTTCATATATCTCTCTTTTTTTGTTTCTCATGTTTTTCTGTGTAGCATATCCGTTTCGTCCCTTTCTTTCCTTTTTACAAAAATCGAATGGTCAATTATTTTAGGTGAGGTGACGACACACATAAGAAATAACATTTTGGCGGATAAGCAACAGCAGATAATCCGGATTTACATTTTTGCATTCCCTATTGGACGAATTGGGCGGTCTGGTTTTTAACCAGAGGGTGTTTCAATTGAAACTTAAAGAGTGTATGGTGCATCAAGCATATATATATATATATATAAAGATAAAAGGTGGCTTACCGGTGAATATGGGCACGATCGTTAGAGGTGCACAAAATCCAGGGTTTAAGTCAGTGATATAACAAATACAAAGTGCTCAATAAAAAGTAGAGCAAATTTATTAAAGAAATGGATAAAATAGAAACCTACTCGAGTTTCACCATAAGGATCTTCAGGGTTAAATCCACTGAATTAATCGAGGTACCGACTAATTGCAGCCGATAACACGTGTGTTCATTGAATAAGATGTATATATATTGTATCCATTTCTTTAATTAATATATATATATATATATATATATATATATATATATATATATATATATATATATTGTTAACATCTTCCGTCTGCAAGAGACGTTTGCGTAGTATCCATTTTCTTTAAAACAGCATCTGAGCGAGTGGCTGAAAAGTCCAATTTTTGAATGGTAATATCTGGTGCAGTGACAGCCAACAGAAAGTAATGCTTGCTGGAGTTGCTATTGTATTTCCTTCTTTCTGGCTCTCCTTTCCGTGGCGGATTCTTTCCTCGCTTTTTCACTCCTTTTCGTGCCTTTTTTGACAAAGAGGCGTGTTCATATATATATATATATATATATATATATATATATATATATATATGAAAACGTGTGTATATAAGCATAAAGATGAGGAAAACAGTTCGATAAATCTAAATAATACAAGTTTTTTTTAGCGCTGTCGGTATAGCGTCCGACTAGGTAACATACGGTTCCTAGTTCGATATCGGCCCTCGCCGACTCAGTGTATGAGTAGCACAGGGATCTGCGCGGTAAAGTGAGGAGCTGATAGCAGGTGTGGCTCCTCGCCTCAGACGCCAAAGAAATCTCCTTGGTCTAGCGCTAGTAAAAAGGGCATAGACTCCCTCGCTGTCTGGCAGATACTGACAAACCACTCCTGTGACTTTATATTTGATATCATAGGGAAATTATCTTGATACACATTTTTTTGTGTAACAACGCAACAGAAATAAGATGAAACATAACTAGCTAAGAAATGTATAATAGCATTCTGATTTGACCTTCAAAATGAATTCAGAAAGAAATTCGAGATTTTGTTCTGTCTAGGAACAAAAAAAAAATGATTTCTTGATATTTCCTTGGCCTTGAGTGGTGTAATGTTAAATTGAAATTGCCTTGATTGTTTTGTATCCATTGAACTGTGAGAGTATCACGTTATGTAACGGATACGTTGTTTTTTGCGCCTACACAAAGGCTGGGTGGTCATCTGTGTTTGTAAGAGAAACCTTTCTGACAGCCAAAATGTCGTTGGACTCGAACAATAGGGCCACTGTTTGTGATATCATCACTTTTGCTTATTTCCTTTGAAATTGTCGACAAAGTCATACTTGTATGATACGCATCAGTGAATTTGCAGCAAACGTTCAGAATAGAATTAAAAGAAAGAAAGAAAGATAGAAAGAAAGAAAGCAAAAAGACTCGTAATAGTTGTGTATCTTTTCTTTCTTTCTTTCTTTCTATCATTCTCTGATTTTCTTTGTTCTTTTTTCTATCTTTCTCTTGTTCCTTCTTTCTTTCGCACGCTCTTCAGTCAGTCATGTAATACAATAAGAACTATGAAAGTGTTGTCCGTGTGTTGTCTTTGTTGGTTGGATGGTTGGTTGGATTTTACGGCATGTCAACCCTTGTTGGAGTCTTGACGAAGTGTTTGAAGGAGGCGGATGCAAGAGGGAGGAGTTGGCTAGTTGTTTGAACGGGACAGACACAATAACCTATGGGTGACATGGGACTGGAAAATAAAGAGCTCTGAAAAAAACATCAAGTCTTGTGTTCGTTAAGTAAAAACTAAGCAATAATACAAGACAAAACATCCCAAGAAAGAGCTCTGAAAAAACAACATCAAGTCTTGTGTTTCTTTCGGAATAAAATTTTTAAAAAGAATTAAAAAAAGAAAGGAAATAAAAAGACTCGTAATATTTCTGTTTCTTTTTCATTTTCTCTTTCAAATCATTCTCTGATTTTCTTTGTTTCTTTCTATCTTTCTTTGGTTCGTTCTTTCGCACGCACGCACTTTAGTCAATCATGTAATACAATAAAAACTATGCAAATATTGTTCGTATGTTGGCTTTGATTGGTTGGTTGGCTGGTTGGTTGGTTGGTTGGTTTGTTATTGGTTGGCTGATTGGTTGGACTTTACGGCATGTCAACCCTTGTTGGGTCATTTCATCTTAAGACATTTTGTTTTTTGTTTTATCGCTAAGTGGAAAGATACACAGAAGAATGGTGTACTTATTACATTTATCAAGCATCAGTATCTGGTGCCAAACGGATACATACAAACAGAGGACAAATAAGTACAAACAATTAACAAAACAGACATACGCTAAATAGAGGAGAGTCAATTCGGTATAGCTAACGCAGCAAAGTTAGTCCGAATATTATTCAGGTAGTTAATCCACTTTAATCGTAGGCTATTTTATGGCTATGGGTCAGTCCATCTGATAGAGGGGTATTAGCAACTCCACAACAGAGCCAGTCCATCTGGTAGAGTGCTGAATGGGTGTTAGCTACTCTACAACAGTTTAATACATTCTTAATACATTTTTTTAAAAAATTTTTTAACTCAAATTTTAACATATTATTTAAATTCAATTACTTTTACTATTAAACCCTAATACGTACTGCCATTTCGACTCAGGGTGGACCTGGGAGTAATGGCAATAAAGAGGTACTTCATCCACCCCCAGAACTCCAGAGTTGGATCTTCACCATTAGATGCAGTTTAACGGTATATCAAGGACTATCCGTTTGTATACGAGCGCATACTATTTTGTACACATTCATAGTCGTATGTCACCATCTAAACAACACATATACGAATAGAAAGTGACACACACATACACAAGCCCTACACTCTAAAACACACATATACACGTATGTAAGTATTTCTGACATCCCACCATGTCAAATGAACACAACGTGCGGAACTATGAACAAACCGAAGCTCATTCAGTGACCAATGTTATAGTTGAAAATGGAAATGAACCTGATATGTTGAAAGAATAAATAAATAAATAAAGGAAAGAAAATGTTGAATTGATAAAATTGATTTGATTTGAGTTACCAACACGTGTTTCGGCCAGAAATTTGTTCATGTACACATGCATTCTGTTTATTATTATTTGATATATAAAATCAAATCATAAATTCCAAGACATTCATCAACCACAAAACCATATTATTTATTTAAACCTTTATTTACTTAACTAAACATATTTCTCTAACTAACACAACGCGCGTGTGCAGTGTGTCCAGCTAAGGCCTTATCTACCTGACGTCCATGCTGAAACTGAGAGCCAACCAGGTCCTACGTGACTTCACGTATTTCGCGGGCTTTCTGTAATATTCCATGGAAAGTCCGCCCGTGATATGAAAAGGGGCCATCCGTTCAGAAATACAGGGGTTTGACAATAATCTACGCATAGATTATGTACCAATATTCAAAACGAGCAACTGAGTCAGGGATTTATATATATATATATATACATCTTTTTGTATTTATATATATACATCTTGTATTTATATATATACATGTTTTTATTTTATACATGTTTTTATTTTTTATACGCATTGTAATTGCCTTCAGATTATTAATATATTATAATATATATATATATATATTACCTTCGCTGCCTTAGACGTGTACTGGGCATCACCTGGAGGGACAGGATCACTAACACAGCAGTCCTAGAGAGAGCTCAACTCCCCAGCCTGTACTCTCTACTGAGACAACGTCGTCTCCGATGGTTGGGTCATGTACGTCGGATGGATGATGGACGAATCCCGAAAGACATCCTGTATGGAGAGCTAACATCTGGTAAAAGACAGATTAGTCACCCCCTACTGCGATTCAAGGATATCTTCAAAAATGATCTCAGGTGCTTTGGCATTGTCCCTTCCAGCTGGGAAATTTTGGCTCAAGACCGCCCTCGGTGGCGTCAGAATCTCCATAGAGGACTGTACATGTCAGAAGTCACCCTGATACAACATCATGAAGCTAAGAGTTCCATAAGAAAGCAATGGCAACAAAGCATCGGAACAACATCATCTACAGGGACAACCTACAAATGCAAAATCTGTGGTCGAGAATGTTTCGCAAACATAGGACTTCATAGTCACAGGAAGGCGCTGCAACTTCAGGGGCACACAAAAACTTTTATCATAGTCTTTCGAGACTGAATTGCCAATGATGATGATGATATACATCTTGTATTTATATACATACATCTTTTTATTTTTGTTGTACCGGCCGTTCCTACAGTGGAAAAATATACAGGTGCTCACTATAAATAGTGAGACACCGAGTGAAAAGGTTGGACTGTTATCGTTAACGGCAAGTTAGCCGTTCCTGTACCATTATTGTAAATACACTTGTCTTATTTTACCCTACCTAGACTTGACTTCATTTTTTACTGTTGGACTAACATCACAACAATTTTATACGTGTTTTTATTTTTTATACGCATTGTAATTGCCTTCAAATTATTAATATATTATAATATATATGTATATACTAATATTTTAGACCGGACAAACGTCTATATAACAGCCATATCTGCAAATTTAATAAATATTTGTTCATTGCCCAAATTATTTCATGCTCCGTGCTGAATATCTGGAATTTCCGCCATGCGTAGTTTTTTTGTTAGTTCTTATATTTTTCATCTTTTTATTTATCTATTTTACAATTTCTTTCCCCTCGAAGTAACCCCACTGTTTCTGATGGCGTCTGGCGGAGTCTTATCAAATATCACTTTTGAGCGCGTTACAGCCGCAATTTCAATAACAGCACGCTTGACATTGAAATTACTGAGGTAAGCATTGGGAGTCGGTTGAGGAAAGTAAAGACACATCCATAGCCACATTTATTTTGATTTAAAAAATCGGAATTTTTAAAGATCTGACAAGGAATCAGGAAGAAAACAACATTTTTGGAGAAATATTCAATTTAGAAAATTGAAAATGTCACAGAGAAAAAATTACATTTCATGAAAAAAAAATGTTTTAATTTTTTTTTTGTTTTGTTTTCGTTTTTTAATTTTTGTAAACCCCTTAAGATATATGTATAGTCCGCCCCTCCCGGATAAGAAGACCAAATGAAGCTAGAGAGAGAGAGAGAGAGAGAGAGAGAGAGAGAGAGAGAGAGAGAGAGAAGAGAGGGGACAGACACAGAGACGTGAGTAGGAAGAGACGTGAGTAGAAAGAGGTTGAGAGAGAAAGAGAGAGAGAGGGGGGAAGGGGGACAGACACAGAGAGACGTGAGTAGGGGAGACGTGAGTAGAAAGAGGTTGAGAGAGAGAAAGAGAGAGAGAGAGAGAGAGGAGAAAGATTAATATAGAGAGTTAGAGGTAGAAAATAGAGACATAAGCAGAAAGAGGTAGACAGAGAGAAAGTGAGAGAGAGAGAGAAGAGTAGGGAAAGAAACGTGAGTAGAAAGAAAGATAAGAGTAGGGAGAGAGTTAGAGTGACATGAAGTAGAAAGACAGAGAGAGAGAGAGAGAGAGGTAGAGAGAGAGACGTGAGTAGAGAGAGGTAGAGAGAGTTGAGTAGAGAGATGTAGAGAGAGAGAGAGAAAGAGAGAGCGAGAGAGAGAAGGTGGGGACAGACACAAGAGAAGGTGGGACAGACACAGAGTAGGGAGAGACGTGAGTAGAAAGAGGTTGAGAGAAAGAGAGAGAGAGAGATATTAATATACAGAGTTAGAGGTAAAAAGATAGAGAGACATACGCAGAAAGAGGTAGAGAGAGAGAGAGAGAGAGAGAGAGAGAGAGAGAGATAGACATGAGTAGGGAAAGAAACGTGAGTAGAAAGAAAGATAAGAGTAGGGAGAGAGTTAGAGTGACATGAGTAGAAAAGACAAGAGAGAGAGAGAGAGAGAGGAAGAGAGAGACGTGAGTAGAGAGAGGTAGAAAGAGTTGAGTAGAGAGATGTAGAGAGAGGAGTAGAGAGAAGAGAGAGAGAGAGAGAGTTGAGTAGAGAGATGTAGAGAGAGAGAGAGAGAGAGAGAGAGAGAGAGAGAGCTGTAAAAAGAGAGATGTGAGTAGAGAGAGACAGAGAGATAGAAATACATTTTTAGAGAGAGAGAGAGAGAGAGAGAGAGAGAGAGAAGAGAAAGAGAAGAGAAGAGAGAGAGACGTGAGACAGAGACAAGAGTAGAGAGAGGTAGAGAGAAAGGTGAGTAGAGAGAGAAAAAGACGAGTAGAGAGACGTAGAGAGAGGCGTGAGTAGAGTGATGTCGAGGGAGAGAAACATGAGATGTAGAGAAAGAAAGAGAGAAACGTGAATAGAGAGAGGTAGAGTGACGTGCGTAGAGAGGTAGAGAAGTACAGAAAGAGAGACCGAGAGAGAGAGAAAGAGAGGGAGAGGTGTAAGTAGAGAGAGGTAGAGAGAGAAACGTGAGAGATGCCTCGATATATACGAATAGATATTTCTCATACAGATTGAATGTAAAATAATAAAAAGCTAAAAAAAATCAAATGTTAGATTTCAGCTATCCAAGTCCCGAAATTTAAAAAAAAAAACAAATAGTATTTTAACGAATCCACATGAATAGACATCGCCCCGTGCGAATTCTTTTAGCTTCTTAATGGTAAGACAATTAAGAACGTTTAGTTTGATTTTAAATGGCATATCGACCCTTTTTGGGTCATTTAATGTCGAAACAAGTCATTTTCATAAACGTTTCTATGTTTCAATTTTTTTTAATATATTCCAATTGGTATGAATAATTTTCATTAACTTTATTTGGTCTGGTTTGGTTCGGATTGGTTTTTTAATGGTATAATAACCTGTGGGTTATTTAATACCAAACAAAAATTTTTAGAGTGTGAGATAAAAGCTGTTACTCAAACTTCCTTTACTGGTGTATTTTTGTAGATGTATTTCGTGGATGTATTTTATATCTGATTCATAATTTTCGATATATTTTTAATTTCTCTCAGAAAGGATAAAATCAAATCTATGTTAGTATTCATTAAATTCTTTTAAGAATGCTGATAACCATTAAAACAGATACGTTAACGCAGCTTTACATAATCTAAAAATAAGACTTTTATAGATACTTCGACTACTCAAAAACTCGTTGGAATAATCTTACATAATTCATGGGTATCCTATGAATTATGTAAGTAGTGTAGCTAAATTTTGAATGGAATGTTTGTTGAAAATTCAAATAACGAGGTTGAATGGAAAGTTACGTTAACCGGTAAAGTTAACCATGCGCTGACATGCACGCCGACTTCTGATTGGCTGAAGGCGTGTGAATAGATATTAGGTTAAATTAGCAGTTGCCGGCCGATAGCCACCGGAGCGGACGCAGGAATTCGTCGCTCTCACGATGTCGGCTCTCATCCGTGCGGTTGAGAAATCTTTTGGGCTGAGGTTTTGTAATAAAGAATCTAAAAAAAAAAAAACACACATTCAAAGTCTTTATTAACAGAGAATGAGAAATTAGCTCAATGCTACTCATACGCTGATTTGGCGAGGGCCGGTATTGAACCATAAACCTTGTGAATCTTAGCTGGACTCTCTACCGACTGAGTTATGTTAAGGAGCAGAATTCACCTAATAGGGCCACCTGTTGGCCGTCAGTGGCGACGCATGTTGATTAATTTGGTTTGGTTTTGTTTTATTTTACGGCATATCAACCTCAGTGGGTCATTTAATACCGATAAAGTTTTGAAATAAATCAATTCTTAATGGATAATACAATTTTTTATAAATACATTTTTCTATTTAACCCATAGATGGGACCCTAACAGGTACTACTACTCCGGGTCAGAGTGGACCAGGGAGCAATGGTGATGAAGGGGTGCTCCACATTCCCCCAAACCTCCAAAACTGGAACCTCACCAT
>CM042146.1:28521895-28534395 GCA_023376005.1 Doryteuthis pealeii
GCTAGAATACTTTGGTTGTTCCTGGGTGTCCCTTAGTGTTGGGTAGAGTCCTTTGGTTGTTCCTAGGTGTTCCTTAGTCTTGGCTAGAATACTTTGGTTGTTCCTGGGTGTCCCTTAGTGTTGGGTAGAATCGTTTGCTTGTTCCTCGATGTCCCTTACTGTTGGGTAGAATCTTTTGGTTGTTCTTCGGTGTCCCTTAGTGTTGGCTAGAATCTTTGGACTCTCCTCAACCCAATAATTCTACCCAAGACTAAGGGACACCGAGTAACAACCAAACGATTCTACCCAACACTAAGGGACACCAACGAACAACCGACTGATTGTTCACTAAGGATCCTCCTCTGCTTAACACAAGAAATATCCATGTAACGTGTTCTCACTTGAAGCCTAAAATGGCCACAAAAATCGTAACACTTAATTGTACTTATGTCTTTAACTCAATAAACTCTGTCATTTCTGTGGCTATAACGTTTTTCTCATTTGCGCTCTTAGTCACTGTTTTAAAAATAAAGACAGAAATATGTTGGAATATGAAGCAACTAAAGAAAGTATAAAAAAAAATCTTCGTGAAAATTTATAATAATCATTGACAATTTTTCATCCGAGAAATAACTAGAATATTTTCTTAGTTCCCTGTAGGATACACCTGACAATCCCCAAGGTGTATGTGAAATAAAGAGTAATAGGCGTGCACCACTCACCCATGATTTGTTTGCAGGGTGTGTGAATTTCAATTTCTTCTAGCCCAGTTTCCCTGACAAGCCTACAAATCATAATGTACACTTCAATTTAAACATATCAGCGGTCAGAAGGTGATTCATGCTTCCCCAAAAGCATTAATATGAAATAAATGTATGTATGTATGTATATATGTATCCACCTATCTACTTATTAATCAATCAATCTATCTATCTATCTATCTATCTATCCATCTATATTATATATATATATATATATATATATATATATATATTATGCATGTCCATTATCTATCTATCTATCTATCTATCTCAATATGTCACTGTCTGTCTCAATATGCTACGACCTATCTATCTATCTATTATATATATATATATATATATATATATATATATATATATATATATCAGCATGTCCACATCTATCAATCTATCTATCTATCTATCTATCTATCTCTATATATATATTTTTTATCTTATTATATATTTATCTCAGCACACACACACACAGACACACACACATATGTATATATAGTATGCCTGTATGTATGTATGTATGTATGTATCTCTCTCTCTCAATATATATATATATATATATACATGTACCGTCGGATTCATTTCCTTACTCTTAACTCTCTAGAGAGAGAGAGAGAGAGAGAGAGAGAGAGTAGAGACTTACTTGGTTACTGCTTCTGCTGATCTCTCATCTTTTTGTCTTCTAACTGCTTCTTCTTTTTTCTTAACTAAGGGCTTCTTTTTCCTGGGCTAGTTTAAAGTCATTTTAATTAATCAAATGAACTACAAGGCTTTTATTTTCTTGATCAAGATTTTATTTAGTCTAGCCCATGTTTGTCAGTGCGGGTGTGAGTCAACCTCGCAGTAGCACGTGTGCTCTGCTTCAATGCCAGGTTGAAACTAAATCTCTAAACTAACAATTCACGTGACGCGCGAGATTCGCGCCTCTGGGAGCCAGAAGGCCATAATAGTTACTGGTAATTTTCCACCCTGTGATCTCCTTGATTTCTCACTACAGACTCTGTCAACAATTTATGCTACCACATAAAATTGTAACATACATATCATCTCAATTTCAGTGTATACTAATTCTTGCACATATACATGCGCACGATAATTCACACACATCACTACAAAATGAAGTATATCTCAATACTTGCACATACACACGCATATACACACACATCCCAAATTCAGTGCATATTGATATTTGCCTACATACACCTACACATACGTACAGATATTCACACACCTCCATACAAAGTATATCTCAGTACTTACAACTACACAGGAATCTGCACACATCTCATCCAAATTTTGTGCATATTGATACGGACACACATACACACACACACACACACACATATATATATATATATATATATAATGTGTGTGTGTGTGTGTGTATGGCTCCCGATCACGACAAGAAGGTTCCCGATTACGACAAAAAAGTTCCCGTATCCTAAAAGAAGGTTGCTGAGTCCGAGAAGGTGCCGAATGCGACAAGAAACACCTGAAGAAGGCCGGAGGGCATTTCGGCTGAAACATTGGACAGATAACAATGAAGATGAGGACAATAGTCCGAATAACGCAGATAATACTAATATATATATATATATATATATATATATATATATGCATATTCACACAGGTCATACCAAATTTAAGTACATCTCACTATTTGCACATACACATGTATGCATACATCTCAACCAAAATTTAGTGCATATTAATAATTGCACACATACATATAAGTAGTAAAGTCGTCGGGGCGGCCTAAAGTCGGTGTCAGCCAGTCAGCGAGGGAGTCTATCCCCTTTTCAATAGCGCTAGATCAAGGAGATTGTTTTTTAGCATCTGAGGTGGAGCGCCACACCTACCATCAGCTCCTTACTTTACCGCACAGATCCCTGTGCTACTCATACGCTGAGTTGGCGGAGACCGGTATCGAACTAGGAACCTTGTGGTTTCTAGCCGAACGCTCTACCGACTGAGCTAAACCAAATTTACATATATCTCTGTACTTGCATATTGTTGGTATATTTCGACATAAAAGTCCACCACTTAACTTATAGATTCGGCGTGGGTGCGAGAATTAAACCCAGCCAATCAACAGATCGAATACGTGGTCAATTAACTATTTCATGTCCGATATTGCATATTAGTCGACATTGACTCCAACGGATCTGCATCCAATGATTTTGCCAACCAAAGGATAATACCCAAGACACCGAAGATAATACCCAAGACACCGAGGAACGACCAAAGGTTTCTTTACTAAAGATCAGACTCTGCTTAACACAAGGTATCTCAAATGTAAAGTGCTATCACTTTAAGCCTAAAAATGGCCACAAAAATTATAACACACATACAAACACATACACACACATATGCTGACACCACATCGCAAATTTAATGTATATCAATATTGCACTTACCCACAAAGAAATTCACACGAATATTCACGCACCTCATACCAAATTTAAGTATATCTCAATTTTTGCACATACACAGTCCTATTCACCCAGCTGATACCAATTTAAGAAGATCTCAACATTTGCGTATACACAGGCATATGCATACATTTCATTCTAAATTTAGTGTGCATTAATACTTGCACACATACACATAAGCCGGTATATTCACACACCTAATACTAAATTTAAGAATTTCCCAATACTTGCAAATGCACAGGCATATGCAGACACCACATCACAAATTTTACAACCGTCAACGTCTTTCTTTAAAACGATAAAGAATCCCCCGGTCTACATGTCCTATCTCTCGTTTCCCCCCTTTTTTCCGTTTCGTTGCCCGTGCCTAGCTACTCTGGGGATCTCGCAATGATTAGAACTCGGAATTTATTTGCGGTAAAGGGTGGCAATCGGAGGGATGAGAGATGATCAGCAAGGCTAATTTATTTCGACCCTAATCCCTAAACAGCCGCAGCCTTGTCTTGATAATGTCACAAATGATGCCAGCGATGGTGACGGCGGTAATAGCGGCCGTAATGGCGGCACTGACGATTCACCGTTGATATTAAGCCGTCTGTTACACAATTTCTTCTTGTCCATTTCTTTTCTTTCTTTCTTTTTTTTTTTTTTTTTTTTTTTTTTTAATCCACTTTTTTTTTCTGCCTGAATTGGTGAGTCCGTTATTTTACAACCGCGTACAGATGTTTCTGGTTTTTGGCAAATGTTGGGAAACTGGGTTTCGGTGAAATGAAATGTAGATGGATTGATTTTTTTTTGTTTTTTGTTTTTCATTATTTTTTCCAAAGCGGGAAAAGGAACGACGATTGTCGAATGAGGGAGTCAGAAAAGTTAGGAAATGAAGGTCAATGTAAACCTCTTAGATTGGATTTCTGTCTATATCGCTCAAATGCTTTTTTATATCCATCGACTAACTGCGCTTTCTGTATGCGTGTCTCTCATTCTGTCTTTCTGTCTATCTATCTACCTATCCATTTAGCTATCTATCTATCTCTATCTCCCTGTCTCTTTTATGTATAAGTTAAATTAAAGTTAATTGAGTGGCCTATTGTCGGTATCAGCCGGACAGGGCAGAGTCTATTCCGTTTTCACTAGCTCTATCGAGTTAAAACAGTTCTTAACGCACACACACACACACACACACACACACACACACACACACCACACACATGAGTGTGTGTATTTGTGTGAATTTTTCTAGCGTATTTTATCATTATCACATTTCACACTTTAAATATATTGTAATATTGCTCTGAATTTTCGCGCACTGTACTATTTTACCAATCAAAACGTGTTTATTTTTGTTCATGCCTTTGTTATCCTTTTAATTTTCTATTTGTCTAAATATATCTGCACACACACACACACACACACACACACGTCCGCGCACATGCACATACACATACAAGCATATATATATATAAATGATATATGTATACATATATGTATATATATGTGTGTGTGTGCATGTGTGTGTGTGTGTATGTCATAAAAGTATCGAGATTGAAGCTGTATTTACCAGGGTAGAAATGAACAATGAATGGAACGTTATTTTTTCAGAATACAAGATGTGTAAAAAATACCTTTATTCTCGATACTTTTTTGACACACCTTATATATATATATATATATATATATATATATATATATATGAAAATAGATGGAAATTAATCCGACAGTATGAAATTTAACATTAAAAAAAACAAATGATGTTTATAATTGCTGACAGAAATCTGCTTCGACCGCTTCAATAGATCGGTCATCATCAAGAGCAACCCCGTCTTTCTCTCATATGTTGCTCTTGATGATGACCGATCTATTGAAGCGGTCGGTCGAAACAGATTTCTCAGCAATTATAAACATCATTTGTTTTTTCAAAAATGTTAAATTTCATATATATATATATATATATATATATATATATATATATATATATATATATATTATATATTTATATATATTATTTATATTTATTTATTTATATATATTATATATATATATTATATATATATATATATATTATCTATATATATATATTTATATGTATGTATATATCAGTGTGTGTCTGTGTGTGTGAGTATGTATGAGTGTGTATATACATTTATATAAGTAGAAGGTTAAATTATAACAAGAAATCGAACGAAAATAAAAGAAAATACGAAGATGAAGAAAAAGATCTAGTAAGAGGAGAAAGTTTAAAAAAAGAAGAAACATCCACTCGTAACAAGAAAGGCCGAAGCAAAAACTCATCAAGAATCAACAACAAATAACCGCCCTGTCGGCTGGGGCGTTAGAATGCACCGACTGCACCTCTTCAGAGGGGTAAGACTCCCCCAATGGGGCCAACTGTTGGCCGTGGGTGGCGACCCGTGATGCTTAAGGAGAGACCAGGTGGATGAGCAGTTCATGACATGCAATACTCCACTTTGGCCCTATCTTGGGCTAGACGGGCGGTCGGAGAGACCCCCTCCGATCAATCGGCTAGTCACGTCAAGCCCTAGTACCTATATGATTTTCCCAACCCTATTGCCCTTATGGCAACCCCAACCCCTTTTTATCATATGGGTGCTAGAAGGTGGTGGCTGAGGGTCTACATGTCCTGGGAATGACGTTAAACTCTATCTGATGGTGAGGTTCCAGTTTTGGAGGTTTGGGGAATGTGGAGCACCCCTTCATCACCATTGCTCCCTGGTCCACTCTGACCCGGAGTGGTAGTACCTGTTAGGGTCCCACCTATTGGTTAAATAGAAAAATGTATTTATAAAAAAATTGTATTATCCATTAAGAATTGATTTATTTCAAAACTTTATCGGCATTAAATGACCCACTGAGGTTGATATGCCGTAAAACAAAACAAAGCAAACAAACAAACAACAAATAAGAATGACGATAATAAAAAAAATACTCCAATGATTGTGTCCAATGACATCAATAAACAACAAACCAGTATAACATTGAACACGAACAAAAAAAAAAGAAAATACAAAAGAAAAAAAAAAAGGAAAACGAAAGTGAAAGTAGAATCGCCTAGAAAATGAAAAAGAAACTAAAATCGGATACAAACAAGCAACAAGATGTAAAACTGTGTGAAGTCCTTGTGCGTTATCTCGTTAGAACGGAAGACTGATCGCAAAACGGGAAGAGTTTAATTTCTGGTGTCACCCCCAGGGAACGATTCCTGCAGTCGTCAATCGACAGGGGCACATCTGTGTGTCAGGGAGAGCCAAGGGCGCAGCGCCACCGCCGCCGCCGCCACCTCGTCATCAGATATTGCCACCAGAAGGCGAGAAGGACTGTAAAAGATGGTCGATGTTCAATGGCTACCGCCGTCTGTTTTATTGGCCAGCTACCCACTCACCTAACTTTTCATCCCACACCCCGAACCGTGCGGGATGATGAATGTGTCACGTGATGAAATACCGGAAGTGGAGGTGAGGGTGTCGTTGCTGTCATGAAGAATAGGAGAGAAAATTTATAGTTACTCTCTCTCTCTCTTTTATCATATAGCAACATATGAACATATCTATCTATCTATCTATCTATCTATAAGTATGTCTGTCTGTCTGTCTGTCTGTCTTCCAGATTGTTCATATCTATCCACCAATTTGCCTGTCCATGCGTGTCTGTCAATTTCACTCAGTTCATGACTATCTATCTATCTATCTGGTGATGATGGGGCTTTAAGATTATAGGAGCTTTTCTATAAATCGCATATATATATATATATATATTATATTATATATATATATATATATATATTATTTTATATGGTTTTTTTCGGGAAGTGTAAGTTAAGTCTAACAGATATACATACAAAAGATACGAGGCATGCATATATATATATATATTATATATATATATATATATATATATATAATATATATAAAGTAAGCCTAGTGAGTCAGAAACTATCTACTTAGGTTTCTCTTAATGGATCATCAGGACAATTCTGTCTAATAGTTTTGGTGCAAAGTACATTTTGTTTCTTTCTTTATTTATCTCTCTCTCTCTCTCTCTCTCTCTCTCTCTCCTCTCTTCTCTCCTCCTCTCTCTCTCCTCTCTCTCTGTGTGGTGTGTGTGTGTGTGTGTGAATAAATAGATTTTACATTGACAGAAATGATGTATGAATAAATGAAAAGTTCAAAATATCCCAAAATGAAATCTAACAACAAAAGACATATAGACAAAAAGGAAGGAAATAAACATAATCCGATATCCAAAAGATGAGAGAGAGAGCGAGAGAGACAAAACAGAGACAGAGACAGAGACTGAGAAAGAATGGCATAATGTGATATGGGGGGAAAGTAAGGAAAAGAGAGTGCGGAATAGTTTAAGGTTTGATTACAAGCAGTTCTAATAAATAACTCTGGCACATGGCGAATCAAAAAAAGTGACATCTTTGGTCTGTTCGGAAATTAGCGCGCATAAATTTAACGCGGGAAACGACACACGCCATCTTTGATTCACATCTCTCTCTCTCTCTTTCTCTCTCTCTCTCTCTCTCTCTCTCTCTTCTCACGCATCACCCAACCAACTGCATCAATGAAGATGTCATCATTATCAGTATCTTCTTCTTTTGCTTCTTCCCCCACCCACGCTCCCTGGTCCACGTCGTCGACCAAATGGGTGGGGCAGATGTGCATCGAGGCCACAGTGGTAGCGGTTGTCAGCCTCGCTGTCGTTTTTATCGCTAGTGATGTCTTGCGTTGCGGTTATGGCTATCTTGGATGCTCTTCCTCGCCTGGTGGTAGTTTATCATCGGCGTCCGGATCGGCTTTTACCGTTTTGAAATTAGCTGCTAAACGCCGAGTCGTGGCAGGCAATTAGGGTTACGATTTGTCAGGCGAGGATAAAAATAAAAAGGAAATGATTTAAAATGAACGTGAACGAAAGAGAATTGCAAGCTAAAGGGAGAAACCCTAGTTGAGATAAAATAAAAATAAAAACAAAATGGTTGGTTGGTTGATTATATTTTACGGCATGTCAACACTTGGGTTATTTTATGCTTGTGGGAGTTATTTTCATATTTGCCTGGGGAGTTGTCTGCCCGTTTAGTTTCGCTGGTTCCCGCTAGGGCCTGTCTATTTAAGCGGCTAATTTGAACTTCTCTCTCTTTTCCTATTGCTCGACCTACGAGACACTATGGGTTAGACTTAGGTCTACTCCCTTCTTGTTGGGGCTTCGGCCCTTAACACTGGCCACTCACTGCTAGTAATCTCTTATACGATATATGACTATTCTTTAGTCATGTATCCGTAACTACGTTTTTATGTACATTTAGGTATCTCTTTGATACCTAAATATCTTGTATTTTACCATTCATGAATGTGTCATTATCTCTACTCTTGTATATGTATTTATATTACTTATGTATGTATGTTTATGTACACCTCTATGTATTATGTACCCTGTTTATTCTGTGCTGTATATGAAATGTTTTGTCTATCAACCTTTGTCGGAGTTTTATCTTCAAGTATTATCACTTTGAATCTTACATGCTGAAGACGTGTTTTTTGTTCATTCTTGATGGGTATTCATTTTTAAAAATGCATTTTTTCAAAATATTTAACCAATAGATAGGACCCTAACAGGTACTACCACTGCAGATCAGAATGTACTCCATATTTCTCAATGCTTCAGAACTGGAACTGCACCATCTGATAAAGTTTAGCGTTATAACTAGGACGTTAACACCCTCAGCCACGGCCTTTTAGCACATATCTGATAAAAAGGGTTGGGGCTGGCCATTAGGGCAGTAGTGTCAGGAAAATCATATAGGTGCTAGGAATTGACGTGACCAGCCGATTAATAAAGGAGGGCCTCTCCGAACGCCCATCTACCCTAAGTAATAGCCAAAGTGGAGTGTTTGCACGTCATGGACTGTTCAGCTATCAGAGAATGTGAGTTAAAGGGAAACAAAACATCGGAGAGGTAAAATAAGAATAAAAACAAATGTTTGGTTGGTTGGTCGGTCGGAGTTTACGGCATATCAACCCTTGTTGGGTTATTTTATGTTGAAGACGTTTTGATTTATTCTTTCCTTGTGGATATTTAACATTTTTTAAAAACGCATTTTCTTTAGTATTATCTGCGTTATTCGGACTATTGTCCCCATCTTCGGTGTTATTTGTACAACGTTTCGGCGATATACCCTCCGGCCTTCTTCAGGTATTTCTTGTCGGATGGTTCCCGAATACGACAAGAAAGTTCCCGAGTTCGACAAGAAGGTTCCCGAGTCCGAGAAGGTTCCCGAGTCCGACAAGAAATACCTGAAGAAGGCCGGAGGGTATATCAGCCGAAACGTTTAACCTTGGTTAGGCAACCAGTCTAGGAGAAGGAAAACTCTGAATTCAAACCTGTTGAACTCCGTTTAAGAAATTGAACTTGTGTCACATCCTGCTCGTGAGGAGGGGTTGGTAAATATATATACAACCAATATATTCTGCTCTATATGTCTCTGGTTCTCAAGAAAAAAGTCGCTACGGCCCCAGCCACCAATGAAAAAATTACAGATCAGACATTACTTACATATCTTTAAAAAAAAATCTTTTTCTCTCACGGCCCTTCTTTCCTTGAGCTGATATTTCAGGTCGAAAGGGGAAGCGAAAGGGGGAGGTTCAAGTAGGTGGCCTCGTGCACTTCCTCATCTAATCTGGACGGGAAAAGTAACAGCTGAATTTGCCAGCGGCAAAAACCCGGCGTCTAAACTTAACACGTGTAGAGCTGACCGCTGATTTTCATCTTGAACCGGTGAGATGGTGAACACACCAAATGTTGCCAGGGTGGGAACTCAAAGTCGCATGACATTCAACAACAGCGGGTACGTCTACAGGTGGGTGTGGGAACATCTAAGAAAATAATACTGATTTATTATATATATATATATATATATATATATATATATTATATATATATATATATATATATATATTAGAGGTTCAGTCTATCTACCAGGAGGATATCAGGGGATTATTAATCGTACTCGCTTAAGAAGGGTAGGAAACAAGTAGTATCCTCTACTTAAATATGTGAATATATATTTGTCATAATTTACAGTTTGTAACACGAGCTATTTTACGTGCTTATGATAAGACTTTACAACTTCAACCCATATATATATATATATATATATATATATATATATATATATATATATTTAGTAAATGAAGAAAATACTCACAATAATTTATTTCAATCGTATTAATACGGCATCTTCAGGTAATCACAAGAACATGACTCTTACTGAGAATTTCCCAAAGTAACATCTCTTTTAAATCTATCAATTTAGGGGAGGGAGGGTTTAGAATGGCCAGGGTTAGTTTCTTTGAATGAGTTGTAGATGCCGTATTAATACGGTTGAAATAAATTATTGTAATGAAGCAAGTTTAGGCTTTATTCTTCATTTACTAAATATCTTGCTCTGTCCTTTTACTCACATGTATTAGGCACATTGAGCCCTCTTTATGGTCTACCTGCATCATCTTGGTTAAACCACACATGGAAAGACCCTAACTACGGAAAAAAATTATATATATATATATAATATATATATATATATATATATATATATATATATAATCCAAAAATCTGTAGAAGCAATTTTCCTTACGACATGGAAGTTTTTTTTTAAAAAAGGAGTCGTAGTTTAGAGAGCTCAATGTGTGCTCTTAGTGTCACAGAGCAAAATATATAACTAAAATATAAGAGAAGATTTTGATTTTTAGCTTCTAGTCTATTTCAGGAACCCTAGAGGAAAAGTCTTGTCATTCCAATCTTCAGATGCGAAATGTCTAGTCTTTCCAATCATCGCATCTGATGATTGGAATGAATAGACATTTGCTCTAGGCTTCCTGAAATGGGCTATAATGGTAAAAAAATTCAAACTTCTGATATATCTTTTACTTATATATACTAGCAAATATATGCACCCTCTGGGTGCAAGTATTTAAATTTTAATCTAATAAAATATTGTATTAAATTAGAAAGGCTAATGAAACTAAATAAGAATGCAAATAAAAAGATTTGAAACAGAGGGAGTATAATAAAAGATTTAAAACAGAGGAAGTATAATAAAAAATGGAACAACTGAAACTTACTCTTCCATCACTCTCGTCTTTCATTGTTATTTTTTCTAATTTAAGTATTTAGTTATAAGAGGAAGTAAAGAATAAAATGACAGTTATTTTATCTTGTTAATGGATTTCATTTAAGATTCATTGAAGTGATTTTTGCTTATATTCATTAAAATAAAACCAAACAGTTAGAAATCAATAATACTAAGCACATATTTATTAAATTCGATTTTAAAATATTAATATGCAAATTAGCCTTCCCGTTCACACTGTAAACCGCTATTTTGTTGTATATATAAATATAATTGCATATTATTAGTACTAGCAAATATATGCACCCTCCGGGTGCAAGTATCTAATTTTTAATGTAATAAAATTTTATATTAAATTAGAAAGGCTAATGAAACTAAATAAGAATGCATATAAAAAGATTTTAGACGGGGGGCGGGTATAATCGAAAAATAGAACAACTGAAGGTTACTCTTTCATCTCGTCTTTCATTGCTAAATTTTCCTAATTTAACTATTCAGTTAAAATAGGAAGTAAAGAATAAAATTACAATTATGTCTTCTTGTCAATGAATTTCTTTTAAGATGTATCCACAAGACTTTTGCTCATATTCATTAAGTTAAAACCAAATAATTAGAAATCAATAATACTAAACACATATTTATTAAAATCAAATTTTTACTATCAATATGCAAATTAGCCTTCCCGTTCACACTGTAAACCGCTATTTTGTTGTATATATAAATACAATTGCATATTGTTAGTATGTATATATGGTCAACAGTAATAATAATCATAAAACAATTTTATTAATAATTGAGGTTTAAATGAAAATAAAATCATGGAGAATGTGACGTAAATAACAAAGGGAATTGTTACTTGAGTAGTAATATAGTTTCGGTTACAGACAGAAAAACACACAATCTCCATTATAATAAGATATATATATATATATATATATATATATATATATATGTGTGTGTGTGCGTGTGTGTGTGTAATTTTACAAATATGTCTTTTTTTTTCACATGTTTGAATATCAACAAATGCAGCCACATGCCAAAAGCAGATGCTCGCAGATTTTGATTTCACTAATAATTTCTGTTTTCCTTAAACAAACCAATGTCCTGACGAAGGTTTGTTAAACAAACCGAAACGGATGTTAAATAAGGGCTTCTAGCCGCCCACGCATGCGGACTACGTTTACCTATCGG
>CM042146.1:28539395-28561895 GCA_023376005.1 Doryteuthis pealeii
ATATATATGTGCTACTAGGCGGTGGTTGAGAGTCTTAATGTCCTGAGTATTACATTAAACTCTATCTAATTTTGAAGTTCCAGTTCTGGAGCTCTGGGGAATATGGAGTATTTCATCACCATTACTCACAGGTCCACTCTGCCTCGAAGTGGTAGTAATTGTGATAATTCCATCTATGGGTTAAATTGAAGAAACATGAATTCACAAAATGTGTTTAAAACTTGAGTTTTAAAAGAGATTTTTGGATATCCATCAAAATATGCCGAAGAACAAAACGTCTTCGGCATAAAATAACCCAACAATGTTTTACATGCCGTAAAATTTATCAAACTAAACCATACAGCTTGTGTTTATTATAATATCAATTTAAATCGTTGTGCTCAAATTCGATCATTACATCTTCTTGTCAGTGGGACATGATGATGATTACTAGCAGGACTTGTCGATATATTACAGTATAATTTAATTATTTCAATGTTTTACATGTTTACATAAGAGCTATTGCAATATGTAAAAAGTATAATAATCTTGATTTAACTCTAATTTAATATTAATTTGATTAACGAGTAAGCTCCTTTTTAAACACACACATACACACACACACACACACACTCTCTCTCTCTCTCTCTCTCTCTCTCTCTCTCTCTCTCTCTCTCTCTCTCTCTCTCTCTCTCTCACCATTTTTCTTTCCTTTTTTTCATCATCGATTGAAACATGTTAACGTTATTGTTTTTGCGTTCCCACTCCCCTCTCTCTTACTTTCTCCTCACTTTCTTTCCTAATCTATTTTATATGAATCATGTCCTTTCTTTCTTTATAATAAAAAAAAACATTATTTAGCTCAGGTGACGACACTCACAAGAAATAGGAATTCGGCAGATAAGCGACGCCAGATAATCAGTACTTACATTTTTGCATTTTATCTTGGACGATTTGGACTGTTTCATTGTTAAACAGGGGTGTTCGAAGATGATAACGGTCGTACACTAGTAGTGACATATATTCGACTATAATCGAATATATGTTATAATTAATTATAAATTGAATCGCAAATCCATTATTGTTGAAGTTGTCGTTTACGTGCGAATATCAAAATATCGACTTAGATGAAAATTTTCAAAGATGCATATTCTAAATATATGTAATATATTTCCTGGTCGACGAGTTCGCACGCGGGATCCAGATGGAGATGACTGGCGCGTCGGCACAGGAAATGAGTGGGTGTCAAACATGTGCCTGAAAACAAAAACAGGATAATTGCCTTGAACGCATTGAACCGACCTTTGACATCTGGGAATGGTAAATTGACATTCAGTAGGCACAGAAAATGTGTAGGTGGCGTGACCCTGTTGAGTTAAAGAATTGTTTTTTTTTTACCTTTTATATCTGGGTTGAGCTGATCGAGATCAAGATCGCTCGCAGTCAGAACTCCCGAAGACTCCTGTGCATGTACATCCTCTGCCGACGACTCTCAGTCTACAAACAATCGAAGAATAAAAATAAAACTTTATATTTTTGTATATACATATGTTCCGTGTTCTTTGTTGGGTCCAGTGATGATGATGATGCTGATATAGTCAGTGAATTGTCTCTGTTCGAACGTGACCATTTTGACGTCATCTGATTTGACGTAAGCATATTTTTGGCATTGGGAAACAGTTTTTAATTCGTTTTATTTTGCTTAAAAAGAAACATGCAAACGTCTATTAAATTCACTCGCAAATATATGCACCCTCCGATGCAAGTATTTAAGTTTTAATGTAATAAGATATTATATTAAATTATAATGCCTAAAGAAACTAAATAAGAATGCGGATAAAAAGATTTGAAACAGTGGGGGGTATAATCGAAAAATAAAACAACTGAACCTTACACTTCCATCCCTCCCGTCTTTCATTGCGAAATTTTCCTAATTTAGCTATTTAGATAACATAAAATTTAGATAAATTAGGACTCATGCTATGTGTTTTAATATGCCGGTGCATCCGGTGAAGTTGCAGAACTGGTCTGATGATTAACGTCACGAGAAATGGATCCACTGATCCGATTTCAGATTCTGGTGACTTCGTACCTGTGCCCGTGGGGGTGGGAGGACTATTAACCCAACACTCCCCATGGACCAGGATATAAGTCGCTGACCTCAATAAGCGTTGCCGCATGTCACCCGACGTCTGCCAATTAACCCACATTAAACAGTTTAGCTCAGTCGGTAGAGCACTTGCCTACGAATCGCAATGTTCCTGGTTCGATGCAGGTCCCCGCCAACTCAACGTCAGAGTAGCACAGGGATCTGTGCGGTAAATTAATGAGCTGATGGTAGGTGTGGCGCCCCACCTCAGACAAAACAATCAAAACAATCTCCTTGGTCTAGCGCTAGGGAAAAGAAAATAGATTCCCTCGTTTTCTGGCTGATACTGACTTTAGGCCACCTCGTCGACTTTACTTTTAAAGGACGTAGAAGGTTCAAAGGGTTGCGTCCCCGTAGCGTAGTGGCAAACGTGCTGGAATATGGCATCCGGTTAATACGCTTGGGAAAGGTATAAACCCCTCGTCTTCCAACTATAGGTTAGTGTCGGCTTAGCTCAGTCGGTAAAGAATCTACCTATGAACACCAGAGAGTATTTTCAGTCATATTTACATCCAAGGGAAAATAGTTACTGAAATTTTCATGGAAGTCGGACCATTAATTGATTTTTCATAGAATTTTTTTAAAAAATTCCTGTCGTAACTTGTTTTTGGCTACGTTAAATTTTAGTTGATTTAACGGTGCAAATATAAAACCTTTTTTTTTTTCAGTCATAATTTTCATTATTTCCGTGAGCTTAATTTTTTTTAAATCATCAGGAGTTTGTTTAATGTTTCTTCTTTCGAATGAAAAAAGATTTTTTTTAAGATAAAATTAATTTTTATGAAAGTTTCATTGTATTGAATATAGAGGAGGGGGATAAACAACCAGATAACAAAAAGAAACAAACAATACTATACATTTATTGTTGAAAAATATTTTTTAAACTAAGTTTAATTGAAATTATACATTGCAATACTAACACAAACAACTGTCGCAATTATTCTGCCTTCTATTCTAGGCAGCTGCTTGTGGACCCATCGGTAAGAGACTTGACGAGCGAAAGTTCGTTCGGGTCTCGATCCCGACCAGAGGTAGCTGCTGAAAAATAATTCTAGCTGCACTGATAAACCCCGAAACGCGCGTCTGCAGATTACTTTTATATATATATATATATATATATATGTGTGTGTGTAGGCACACATTTGTTTACCGCCTATAATATATATATGCGCATTGTATTGTATTGTATTATATATATGCACACACACGCGTATATATATATATATATATTGTGCTTAATTGAAGTCATACCTAATTTTTGAAAATTAATTAGTTAATAATTAATGTGTAGTGTAGTGTTAGAATCACCGCCTGCCAGCTTGGCAGTCGAGGTTTCGAATCACACATTGAGCAGTCTCCCATGTCTATAACCTTGCTGATGCGACCTAATAGGTCGAAATGTACATTCAGGGATTGACATTTTCTCGATTTGTTTAGCCTTACATTTGAACATATATGCTCACCTAAATTCATTAATTATTAACTAATTAATTTTCAAAAATTAGGTATGACTTCAATTAAAAGTCATATCAAATAAACACAGTGTTTATTTACGTACTCTCATATATATATATATATATATATATATATATATATGGATAATTCAAGGGGGGTGCGAAGGCATGAAATCACTGGCATTCGGCAACTGAGAATTTCTCACTATATGATTTTCAAATAAATGTTCGTGATTTTAATTATATGCTGTTATGCTATGCATCACGAGAAAGGTCAACTACTTAAATCTACTTTAGTTTGTTGCAAATAAAACGGTGGACGGTTTTCTTTGTTTGGTGTATAATGGGAAGGGTCAATCACCTAACAAATAGTGGTATTGCTAGTTTGTTTAAATTATATATATAAGTAATTTCGAATATATATTACATAATTATATCTGGACTATACTTATACCCACACCTAAATCAATCACACCTACTCATATGTGTCGCTGTAATGTTGTGTCGTCTGTGTTTGTTTGGTTTGTTTGGTTTGTTTTACGGCATATCAACCTCGGTGGGTCATTTAATGCCGACAAAGTTGTGAAATAAATTCAGTCTTAATGCATAATACAATTTTCTTTATCAACTCATGTTTTTTTATTTAACCCATAGATGGGACCCTAACAGGTACTACCACTCCGGGTCAGAGTGGACCAGGGAGCAATGGAGATGAAGGCGTGCTCCACATTCCCCAAACCTCCAAAACTGGAACCTCACCATCAGATAGAGTTTAACGTTATTCCCAGGACATGTAGATCCGCAGCCACCGCCTTCTAGCACCCATATGATAAAAAGGGGTTGGGGGTTACCATAAGGGCAATAGGGTGTGTGTGTTTGTGTTGGTTGGTTGGCTGGTTGGTTTGATTTACGGCATGTCAGCCTTTGTAGGGTTATTTTATGCCGAAGGCGTTTTATTTTTATCATTCTTGATTGGGATTCAAAATATAATTCAAACTCATTTTTTTTCAAATTCCGTTTTTTAAAGATTGTTTAAACTCATTTTTTTCTATTTAACCCATAGATGTGACCCTAACAGCACTTAACATTCCAAGTTAGAGTGAACATGGGAGCAATGGTGATGAAGAGGTACTCCACATTCCCCAGAGCTACAGCGTTGGAACTTCACCATTCGATACTTTAACGTCATAGCCAGGACAATAAGACCCTTAGTCACTGCTTTCTAGCTGATATGTGATAAAAAGAAGGGTGTTTTCGTTAAGGGAAATAGGACTGGGACAATTATATAAGTACTAGGTCTTGACATCTAGCGTAAGTAAGGGCCAACTTAGAGTGTTGCATCTGATAAACTGCTCAGCCTCCAGCGTTCCTTCTTTAAGCATCATAGTTCACCACTTACAGCCAACAGGTGGCTCCATTTGGGGTATCTTACTGTTACATAATTTATGAGTAGTCATAGATTATGAGCGTACCTGTAGTTAGAATTCTAATAAAATTCGTTAGATTTAAATCGGGAGTAATTTTCCATACATGTTGGGATTAGGAATGAGATGAAGATGATCCCAAGTGACCTTTCTGCAGAAAGCGCGCAATTGGTCGCGTGGGAATAGGTTTTAGTTTAGTTAGATGGTAGC
The DNA here is from genome assembly GCA_023376005.1 of Doryteuthis pealeii. Lineage (NCBI taxonomy): Eukaryota > Metazoa > Mollusca > Cephalopoda > Myopsida > Loliginidae > Doryteuthis > Doryteuthis pealeii. The sequence goes on from CM042146.1 coordinate 28,544,612, forward strand.
CGACACTCTAGGAGAGAGGATGTCTTCTTAGGTTTGCAACTCACCCGCGGCGGAATCATGGGCTGGGGAAATAAAACTTGATCAAGAAACAACAAAGACTTGTGTTAATTAAATGATAAAACAAGTAATGTAATCAGTCTTATAAGAAAAAATTAACAAATAAAATCAACCCCCAGCAAAAACCCTGAATAGAAGTCAGCCCAGAGAATTGGCGGCCGAATTAGCAGGAACTAGTAGTAAACAGAAGTTACGAAGTAAGACCACCTATCATCAACTATCATCTCTAATATATAACTATCTGTGTGTCTCTCTCTATTACCGTATTTGACGGCATGTAGGACGCACTTTTTTCCAAAATTTGATTCAAAAATTTGCCCTGCGTCTTATACATCGTAGGTGAAGTTTGAGACCTCCCGTCGGCCTAGGCTAATCTTCTCTATGATACTAAGTAACCCAACTTATGCTCAGTACTTTTATTTACCCTAAACTCCATGCATCCTTATTTCATTGTTGGTATTGTTATAATCAAGATTAAACACACTGTTTTTAACAATATATTCTTAGATACACTAAACACTTTTTTCCAGAATCAGACCTGTTGAAATGGGGGTGCGTCTTATATGCCCATGCGTCTTATATGCCGTCAAATACGAAAGCGCGTAGGAAGCGCGTGGTGTAATGGTTAAAGTCATGGGAAATGGACTCGTCGCCACGAGTTCAAATCCTGGACGTGGTAATTGCATTTCACTTAGCGCTAATACCCTTGGGAAAGGTATGAATCCTACTCTCCCTCCAGCTATGGGTAAATAGCAGGACAGACTGGGTTCTTTAACCATGGCTAGGTATCCAGTCTAGGAGAAGGAAAACTCTGAATCTAAACCTGTTGAACTCCGCTTAAGAAGTTGATCTTGTGTCGTATCTTGCTCGTGCGGGAGTTGGTAATTATATATATGCCGTCAAATACGGTATATACCCGATGTTTTATAAGTGCTATATAACATTATCCCTCTGCAGTATTCTAAATCCGCAGTCCGCAGGCCTGTGTTTCAATGTTTGTATAGAGAATCTACCCAGAAACTAAACATTTAACGTAGCACAAATTTTCACCTCATCAATATATTCCGTATAGATTGAAATCCTATCTGCTTGTCTGATCATTCAGTCGTCAATTGGCTGCCTGGTCATGAGTGTGCGTGCCCACTGTTGTCTGTCTGTATCAAATTTGTGTGTTAGCATAAAGAAATAATGCTAATAACAGAATCGATTGACCGAAATAAAAAAATAAAATGTCCGTTTTAGAATCCATTTCTTCCACAAAACATCACTGTATTGAAAATCTACGTGTGATGGACGACTTTATACAGGCTGATTGAAAAGTGACTCCCTATTCTAAACTGTAAGTTTATCGATATGCAGTTACATCTTTTCAGTTCTTAAATGTATGTTTCTGATGTGGCTTATTTATTTTATATTGGACGTATCTAGACGTACCTTATATACATATGTATACCTATGGGCATAGATAGAATAGGTTGTAGAATATACCCGTGGACGTCTACTCATCTTGTAAGGCTGATTGAAAAGTGATTCCCTATTCTAAACTATAAGTTTATCGATATGAAGTTACATCTTTTCAGTTCTTAAATGTATGTTTCTGATGTGGCTTATTTATTTTATATTGGACGTATCTAGACGTACCTTATATACATATGTATACCTATGGGCATAGATAGAATAGGTTGTAGAATATACCCGTGGACGTCTACTCATCTTGTAAGGCTGATTGAAAAGTGACTCCCTATTCTAAACTATAAGTTTATCGATATGCAGTTACATCTTTTCAGTTCTTAAATGTATGTTTCTGATGTTGCTTACTTATTTTATATTGGACGTTAAGAGTAGTTACGGTTTCGAAGGAGCCCTTATTTCTCCGTAGTTGTAGGCAAATTATCAGACAAAGAAGGGACAAACACAAAGTAAATACAGACACTTGTATTGACAAAAAATTACATAAAATTGTTGCAAATTTTATGGTATTTGTTACAAGACTTATCTGTGGAGGAATTTCTTGTATTACTGGTGATAACACGGTTTTCTTCTCGTCGGTGGGAAATGTAGATAAGACGCTTCGTCTCCGTAACTGTTCTTCCTTTAGTCAGTGTGCAGTCGTACCGGCCTTTATGCAGTATGCTGATACAATGCCTTAGACGGAATCTGGTTGTAAGGTTCTGAGATAAGTGGACCCTGTTTTGGGGCTTGGTAATGAGAGCTTGGTGTCTTATGTCTCTTCTCCAGTACTGCTTTGCGATAAGTAAGCCCTGTTTTTTTTGGCTAAGTGAGAGAACGTTAGTTTTTACGTCTCTCCTCCGGTAATGGTTCTTCGATAAGTGACGTTTTGGTATTTGGCGCCAGCATACGATGTTGGCATTCGCCCTCTGGCGGCAGGGGGAGATAATTAGCAATGGAATTTCCAATAACGTATCTAGACGTACTTGTATAAATCTGTATACCTATGGACATAGATAGACGTAGGTTGTAGAATATACCCGTGGACGTCTACTCATCTAGTATGCATAGTTTCTGTTTCTTCTTCTTAGATGGTTCTGGTATTGAGCTTCTTGTTATGCCTTCTGTTTCTTCTATCATGGTTTAGGGCTAGATTTTTTCTGCGTCTTGTTCCGTCGTTTCTTTTAATAACGAACACAAGACTTTATTGTTTAACTTAGAGCTCATATTCCATTTTATAAAACCCAGATCAAATCAAACGCGTGTGAGAAATGGCTATTTAGACAAAAGACGCTATCGTCCGTCTTATTCGTCCAGTCACCTAGCCAAATTTGATTTCTCTAAACTAACCTTCTGACCTTTGCTCAGGCGAATCAGAGAAGGGGTCAAACAAAGTGTAATACTGTTACTTTTTCTTCGGGAGGCCGTATGTTAGTAGTATTTGCTTCATTTCTAGTATTAGCTGACCCTTCCCTCTCCCGCGTTGAGTTTTAAATGAATTTCGTCGAAAGACAGATCCGTCCATCTACACGCCGCTAGTTGGAAAAATACGAAAGTTTTACTTCTGAAATATTTTTAAGCATGCTGTCATATGAAGGTAAATCTTTATTCTGTTTTATATTAATAATGGAGATTCGCTTCCGGTTTTTGTCTGTAACAAAAATTACGTCACTGCTTACGTCACATTACCCAAAATCGGCATTATTTGAACATGCAGCATTAGACAGTCCTCATTGTTTTTTAAAATAACTTTTAATAAATACATGACTGGCATTATATATCTATATATAGTTTGTTTTATTTTAATAGATATTTAAAGTTTACATTTCAAATTGTTTTATTTTTTAATCCTTTAATGAATTTGATGATTTTACTTACTTAGGGTACAAACTCGCTGACATTGAATTTTTTTACTACCACCCTTTAGGTAATATGTTTCAAAAATATATTTTTACATCGCCCGGAGGGTTTTTTTTTTATTTTGTACTAGTTTTACTAATATATCTTGTACAATGACTTATAACATTATTATTCATTTCTTTTTCTTAAAAATGTATTATGTATTGTCAATTCGGTAAAATTTTAATCCAATTTGTGTTTTTACAATATTTTTAAATTCGTATGCATCTGCTAAGCGCCGGCTTAGCTCAGTCGGTAGAGTGTCCGGCTGGAAAAACCTCGAGGTTCCTGGTTCGATTCCGGCCCTCGCCAACTGTGTTTGAGTAGGTAATGGATATGTGCGGTAAAGTGAGGAGCTGATGGTAGGAGTGACGCTCCGTCTCAGACCCCCCAATCAATCTCTTGGTCTAGTGCTAGTGAAAAGGGGATAGACTCCCTTGCTGTCTGGCTGATACCGATTTTAGGCTACCCCGACGACTTTGCTTACTTATGTATGTGCTTATATATATTTTAAAAGAATAGAAATAGGATTAAAAATCCCCCCATCTAAACAAAAGATTTACAGTTAAATCTTGAAAATTAGTAAAGTTAACTAGTACAAATATTACAAATATTAACTAGTACAGATATAAACTAGTACAAATATTAAACTAAAATTAATTAAATTCAAGAAAATTAGAAAATATAGCCAAAATGCCGATGAGTAGAACAACATATGTAAATTTCTGTTTAATGTTCTGAATATTACTCTTAATTTAATACTACAAAAATAATTCATTAAAAATAATACTGTCCCATCTATGGGTTAAATAGAAAAATGTATTTATAAAAAAATTGTATTATCCATTAAGAATTGATTTATTTCAAAACTTTATCGGCATTAAATGACCCACTGAGGTTGATATGCCACAAAACAAAACAAAAACAAAACATCTTATTATAATGGAGATTGTGTATTTTTCTGTCTGTAACCGAAACTAAATCACTACTCAAGTCACAATTCCCTTAGTAATTGACGTCACATTCACCATGAATTTATCCTTATTTTAACCTCAATTATTAATAAAATTGATACTGTTAACCATATCTACATGATATTTACGATATTTTACCCACTTGTACGGTCAAAGTCCTATTAACGTGGGACCACCCAAACCGAAGCTCATGGAGTGGCAGGTGCAAAAATTGCGTCGATCCGTCGGCATTCCCCCTCAAGGGGGGCGCCTTGGGCATAAACCCAGCCCTGCCCTTTAAATCGAGGGGGCAGGTGTTGCCTGGGGGATTGGGATCGACGCTGTTAATTATATCAAAGGCCGAAGCCACTGTTGACCATATCTACATGCTAATAACATGCAATTGTATTTATATATAAAACAAAATAGAGGTTTACAGTGTGAACGGGAAGGCTAATTTGCATATTGATATTAAAAATGTAATTTTAATAAATACATGCTTAGTATTATTGGTTTCAAACTGTTTGGCTTTATTTTAATGAATATAAGTAAAAATCTCTTCAATGAATCTTAAATGAAATCCATTAACAAGAAAAAATAACTGTCATTTTATTCTTTACTTCCATTTTAAATAAATACTTAAATTAGAAAAAATAACAATGAAAGACGAGAGTGATGGAAGAGTAAATTTCAGTTGTTATATTTTTCGATTATATCCCACTCTGTTTCAAATCTTTTTATCTGCATTCTTATTTAGTTTCATTAGCGTTTCTAATTCAATTCGATATTTCATTACATTAAAACTTAATACTTGCACCCGGAGGGTGCATATATTTGCTAGTAAAAATAATACTCAAAATAAGTTGTAATTCTTTGAAAATAGGATTGTAAATATTTCTAAAAAATTAACATTCTGAAAAAGCGAAAGAAAACCAACAGATTAGAGTGACAATACGTGTTTCTACTTGAAAACAAAAAAAGGACGGGATTTTTATGCGTTACGGTCTGATGCAAATATAGCTAGCAGTAGTTCATGCTTAAGCAAGCCTCGGCTAATAGCGTGTCTTCTTCTTCTTCTTCTTCTTCTTCTTCTTCTTCTTCTACGAATCATGTGCGCTCAATCTGACCCTTGGTCTTAATCTTGTTTATAAATCCGGTTATCATAAAACCGGTTTTTGTTCCTCTCTCAAAATGAGTCAGGTTTATTATTAGTTTTTAACCACTAGACCGTAAAACGTTGCTGACCCACAAAAAATTTTAAGAAATAAAAAAAATTTAAAAAATACTGCGTTCCAAGATTGGTCAGGCTAGTCTTGCTGCTTGTTAGCAAGACATTTTCGTTTCTTTTCTTTTCTTTTTTTTTTTTTTTTACTTACTTTTACTTACTTTATAGTTGTAATATGAATTCAGAAACAGTGTTACAATTATTTGTCAGATGTTTTTAGATAAGGCTTGATGTGTATTATTTTGATTTTTCAGACTGTTGTCCTCAACTTTATGGTGCTATGTAAAACCACAACATTTCAGCCACTGTATCCTCCAACATTATTCAGGTTTTCCCTGTCTATATGAGCCTATTAATGACCCAAGCAGGGAAATCATTTTGAATAGTTTGACTGTTGATCTATTCGAATGAGACCTTCAAAAGTACTTCAACACCTTTCTTATATAGACAGGGAACACCTGAAGATGGCCGGAGGATGCAACAGCTGAATTTTTTTTTGCATAGTGTGGAATTTAAGGAATCAGAATCTGATAGCGACAGAAGAAAAGAAAGAAAGAAAGAAAGAAAGAAAGAACATGTCGATAGTTGTTGTATTATAACATGTATATCAATGTGCACGTTGACATCTTGCAGCCCGCCCTGTCGGCAGGGGCGTTAGAATACGCCAACTGCATCTCTGCAGAGGGGTAAGACTCCACCAATGGGGCCAACTGTTGGCCGAGGGTGGCGACCCCTGATGCTTAAGGATGGAAGCCTGGTGGCTGAGATGTCCATGACATGCAACACTCCACTTTGGCCCTTATTTCGGCTAGACGGGCAGTTGATCGGAGGCCCGCTCCGATCAATCGGATGGACACATCAAACCCTAACATCTATATGATTGCCCCAACCCTATTTTCCTTATGGCAAGTCACAACCATTTTCATCATACGGTTGCTAGAAGGCGATGGATGAGTATCTTCATGTCCTGGAAACGACATTAAACTCGATCTGATGGTGAGGTTCCAGTTTTGGAGGTCTGGGGAATGCCGCTTACCCCTTCATCACCATTGCTCCCAGGTCCACTCCGACCCTGTTGAGTATCCATTAATGAATGTATTTAAAAAAACTTTCGGCATGAAATAACCCATTGAGGTTGATATGGCGTAAAACAAAACAAACCAAACTAAATCAAACATCTTGAGCAACATGCAAAAACAAATTGGTGTTATTTGTTCGATGAATTTGTATTAACGGAAGTGCACAGCCTGTGGAATCTTATTATAATAGAGGTTTGGTGTCTGTAGCCGAAACTATGTCATTGCTTACGCCACAATAACCCACGGGAATTGCGTAAGTTCATCAATCATTTTTAGTCAAAATCTTTAATACATAAAATAAATCTTATTTATTAGCGATGTCTCTATGAAAATCTGAGTAAGATTTGCTTCAAAACAGCCCAGGTTATTAGTGCATTTAAATTCCTTTAATGTGTCTTATATATCACTAAGAAATATATGTGGTGTAGTTAATTTGCATACTGGTTTTAACAAAACCAGGTTTGATGAATAATTACTTGGCGCTATTGATCTCTAATATTATTGCCTTATTCCCGACGTATTAAAATCAATTCTATAAAGGGTTTTATCTAGAAACTAATTAATAAATGATTTTTTGACCTGGAACTTCTTTCTTCATTAAATGATTAAACTTTTTCAAGAATCGGGCCACATAAGACAGGGTTCATCGTCCAGCGGACTGCACTACTACAAAAAAAATGAAGGTAATTTTTTGTTGAAGGTACCTCAATCATTTTCACTACCGAAGATCATACGCGTAAGGATCTGCCTTAGAAATAGGGAAATGTTGATTTTGATTTTTTCGAGAAATAGTTGAAGTTTTGCTATAATATTATCAGTGATATCAATAGGATTAACTCACGCTGCTGAATAATTAACGGAAAAATGAATAATTGAAAAATCAATGTATATAATTAATGTATTATATAATAATAATTAATAAATAAAATAAGATTAATCTTTTTGTATGCTTTCTATTTGATTTCATTAGACTTTCTAATTTAATATATTTCACTACATTAAAACTTAAATTCTTACGTCCACGCGGAGGGCGCATATTCTTGTTAGTATTTATAATGATAATTAGGAAAATAGGAAGCGCGTGGTGTAATGTTTAAAGTCATGGGAAATGGACTCGTCGCCCCGAGTTCAAATCCTGGACGTGCTAATTGCATTTCCCTTAGCGCTAATACCCTTGGGAAAGGTATGAATCCTACTCTCCCTCCAGCTATGGGTAAATAGTAGGGCAGACTGGATCTTTAACCTTGGTTAGGCAACGGTCTAGGAGAAGGAAAACTCTGAATTCAAACCTGTTGAACTCCGCTTAAGAAATTGACCTTGTGTCGCATCCTACTCGTGCGGAGGGGTTGATAAATATATATAATGATAATTCTCAGTCGTCTGTCAATTCAATTTAGTTGCAATTAATTGACGTAGTTAAATAAAACAACGGGTGATAGGGTGAACTTCTGTAAATACAGGGTCCTTTGTGACTCAATTGGTAGAGTTGTTGATGTGTTTGAGAATACTTCCTGGAATGCAAAGGGAGGCATGAGTTCGAATCTTACCTAGAGCTTATCCTTTATTAATTCTGTTCTAAACTGTTCTTTGCTGATATTTCAAGGGAGCTTGAAGCTATACTTGTTTACAAAGGAATATTATTTTGTTAGATAGAAATTTGAAACCATATAGTTATATGCAAACCGATGATTATTATTTAATAGGAATAGCTATATTAGACAATATTTATCTTTGTGCATGAAATTTTAGATTTACATAAGAATACTTGATGGGATGCAAAAATATAAATCCTGATTATCTAGTGTTGTTTATCCGTAGAATTCTTATTTCTAATGAGTTTCCTCACCTCAGCTAAATAATGGACTATTCCGTGTTTTTTGTTTTATAAATAAAGATAAGGGACATGCTACACGGAAAAATATAATAAGAAAGAAAAAAAAAGAAAGTAAGAAAGAAAGACAGTAAGGAAAGGATAGAGAGGGGAAATGCGATAATGCTAATCTATTCCAATAGAACATACTGAAAAAATGAAAAAAGGAAAGAAAGAAAAAGACTGAGAGAGAGAGAGAGAGAGAGAGAGAGAGAGAGAGAGAGAGAGAGAGAGAGAGAGTTAAATCAAGATTATTATGCTTTTTATATATTGAAGCTCTCAAGTAAACAAATCAGACGTTGTAATAATCAAATTATTATACAATATCCATAGGTCCTCCTGCTCTCTATTATTGTAAGTAGATATTATTTAAAAATTAAAAATTAAAAAAAAAACACTGTCATGAATTTCATTTACTAAAATTATGACATAAGAAGACAAACACATTCTTGGACTAAAAAAATAAAATGTATCGATCAATGTATCTCTTGACACCCCAATGTGTTCCGCAGTGTCCCAGTGTCATGACCATTGCCTCTAGTACGATGGTCAACACGATGGTCAAGCTCTGGATTGATAGAGAGTCGCCACAGTCTCTGTTAGAACACTATCCAAACTCGTGTAGATCATATGATCCAGTATGTGCAAATAACGGATCCATTTCCTTATCCCGCAATATCCTAAACCTCGCTCTCTAACTCTATTGGACTATTACGTCTGGGAGAAGGTCAAAAGTAAAACTAAATTGCAACCCCTCAATAACACGGATTAAAAAGAACCACCTGATACGGATATGTAGTCACACCTAAGGATGCATCAAGGCCGTCCTGAAGTGTCTCTAACTGAATAATGATTTTTCTGTTTTATCAAGTTGAAACTATACTGAAATGATAGATAACTAGATTAGAAAAGAGTATAACATTGGAAATTGTATACCTCTTTCCTTACTTTCTTACTTCTATTCTTCTAGCGTCTCTTGTAGCGTCTGGACTTCATCTTGGGGACTTCGTGTCTGGTCTTCCATTGGGGATTTCTCTTTAACAGAAGCCCTGTGTCATTGGTAGTTTTTAGATAATAACACAAGACTTCGATTTACTTAGATCATATTTTATTTTGAAATCCCCACCTGACTACCTGCGCAGATTGAGTCGGAGCGTGCATAACACGACTTACCACCGTCGTGGTTTTTGGTCGACTGACTAAAACATCTCTTTCTAATCTAAACAGGAAGAGGGTCCTCTCCACCGATTCTCGGTATACTTCGGAAGGATCAGGACTGAGGTCAAGCCTTTTCTCTCATCCTTCAAGGCCGTGGGCTGCAACTTATAACAGCCATTTTGATTTCTACACTACTGTACACAAATATTAGGAATCTAATAATTATGTAACATGGAGACCCAAGGGTTGATCAAAGTTGCTTCATTATTACTGGGCTGATCATTCCTACAAGTTAGATTTTCTTTATCAGGTACAAGGTCAGATGTCTTCAGAACCTGATAAGTATTCTTCTTTGTACTTAGATATTCACCATCTATACATATATAAAGGCAGTTGTGTGTATGTATGTCCGAAGGTAATCTATGCATATATAAAGGGCAGCTTTGTGTATGTATGCCCGAATGTAATCTATACATATATAAAGGGCAGTTGTGTGTATGTATGTCCGAATGTAATCTATGCATATATAAAGAGCAGCTGTGTGTATGTATGCCCCAATGTAATCTATACATATATAAAGAGCAGTTGTGTGTATGTATGTCCGAATGTAATCTATATATATATAAAGGGCAGTTGTGTGTATGTATGTATGTCCGAATGTAATCTATACATATATAAAGGGCAGTTGTGTGTATGTATGTCCGAATGTAATCTATACATATATAAAGGGCAGTTGTGTGTATGTATGTCCGAATGTAATCCATACATATATAAAGGCAGTTGTGTGTATGTATGTCTGAATGTAAACTATATATATATAAAGGATAGTTATGTGTATATGTATGTCCGGAGGAAACTTAAAAAATAATCAATTAACAACAAAGTAAATATATATACACATTAAATATCACCAGGGTTTGGTTTTTGAGCAAAAATAATAGAGATTTGATTTATATTCGTGAACATAATCAAAAAATAAAATTTAAATTATATCAACATGTATTTTTTTTCATTTAATATTTTAGATAGTAGACATTAACAATTCTTTTCAGAGTAGCTGGATCAATGCAAGGTCTATTTTTTACATAGGGGTTTAAATGGGGCATTCCACGAGGATTCAGCTCACGATTCAGTAATAGTGGATATGCGAGACTAACTTAAAAATCCCTCTCTACCCAGACGACGCCGGGTAGCCGCTGCTCGTGTATACATATATAAAGGAATCTTGTGTGTATTCATGTTTGTCCGGAAAGGAACTACGAAAATGCAACAATTAACGACAATGTAAGTATATATACACATTCACTATCACTAGAGCTTTCAATTTGAGCAAAAAATAATTAAAATATTAAGTATTAGAATTTGAATAGTAAGTGAAGAGAAAGTCATTGGTGGCATCTAGGATTAGAACATAAGCAAATCAATTATGGAAGACCAAAACAGATTTTTTTACCCATAGATGGAACCTAAACAAATATTACCATTTAGAGAGAGAGAGAGAGAGAGAGAGAGAGAGAGAGAGAGAGAGGGTATTCCCCACTGATACGAATAATTTTAAACATATTTTTTTACCCATAGAGGGTACCTAAACAGGCATTACCATTCAGAGAGAGAGAGAGAGAGAGAGAGAGAGAGAGAGAGAGAGAGAGAGAGAGAGAGAGAGAGAGAGAGAGAGAGTGTGTGTGTGTGTGCGTATTCCACCTTATACGAATAATCTTAAACAGATTTTTTTTAAATAAACAGGCATTACCTCTCAAAGAGAGTGGACCTGGGAGTAATTGCAACTCCTGTCGTGCTACAACTACCACTTATTCATTTATTTATTTTTCTGTCAGAAATTCAACAATCAACTCTATCCAGTTCGCCATCGTTTCTATGGCAGTTCCCGACCAGCAGACGATCACCAAATAGAATCGTTCGTCGAGGCCCTATTTCGTCTATTTTGACTGAAAGAAAGAACATTATTTCAAAACAAAATTCATGAACATTCTGTTTTCGTTGTAAACAGTTTTTCAACGAAATAAAATTTCAGTATTTATTTGAATTTGTAAACAACTCGTTTGTCCTCTTTTCTGCCTTTAATTTGAGACTAATTTGATGTCTATCACCCATCCACCCAGGCTTTGCCGGGTAGCCGCTTCTAGTTGCTTCATAAGGCCGTGCTCTCTAGCTTTTGATAGCGCCAGAAAATTCAAGGCTAATCTACTGCTAAATGATACTTATAGATATCCGACTTATTGCTTATTGCTTAGTAAAAGGTTACTAGGTGCAAGGTAATCCCTCCTGTGGATTGTATTATTCGACGAGAGATTCCCGATCGCGACTTGACCTTGAAGTCTTGAAGGAGATGACAAAATATCTGTCGAGGTAAAATAAAAAAAGAAGGCCAACATCCCTTAGACAGTAGTTAAAATTGCACTCAAAAGATATAGGTCAGTGTCACGCCCTAATATCTGGCGCTTGGTCGAGGTACCCGGATGTCTTTGTAATATAAACCCAATATAAGAAAAAAATCACAGCGTGTCAGATGTCGTTTACAACAGGTGTGTAGAAAAGTAAATATAGTGAAGAGATTTTTCTTGACTAAAGATATTAATATATTTAGGAAGACTAACGAAGTTAAATAAGAAAAATCGTAGAAAATTTATTGATTTTAATACGCTGGAGAATAAAACAATACTATCAGAGATCAATAATGCCGAATAATTATTTAATACTATTTCTCTGAATGTTTGAGATGAGGCTTGAAGATTAGTATTATCTGCGTTATTCGGACTATTGTCCCCATCTTCATTGTTATTTGTACAACCCGAGTTCAATCCTGAGTGAAAGCAGTTAGAAAAATAATTAATTAACACAACTCCTACCCCAGTTCCGTGATGGCTCTCGAATACGATTTCCCGAGTTCGAAAAGAAAGTTCCCGAGTCCGAGAAGGTTCCCGAGGCCGAGAAGGTTCCCGAAGCCGACAAGAAATACCTGAAGAAGGCCGGAGGGTATATCGGCCGAAAAGTTGTACAAATAACAATGAAGATGGGGACAATAGTCCGAATAACGCAGATAATACTAATTATTTATTAAACCCGGTTTAGTTCAAATGCATGCAAATATAACACACCATATATTATGTAAACCTTTATTTCTTAGTGATATATAAGACACACTGCATGATTTTAAACACACTAATAACACTGGCCTTTCGGGGCTTGTGTTTTTTAATGTAAATTAACAGCATCGATCCCAGGGGGTATCCCACCAGGCAACACCTACCCCTTGAGGCGCCCCCTTGAGGAGGAATGCCGACGGGATCAACTCATTTTTTGAGCCGACTCGTGGGTGAGCCCACATAAAAATGTCCTTGTGTCACGGCCTCATAAGTGGGATGAGAGACAAATACCTTAATAACATGGGTTGTTTTGGGCAAATCTAGTTCAGATTTTCATAGAAAAATCGTTATAAATAAGATTTATTATTCTATTTGATTAATTGATTTTGACTCTAAATTAAAAACTCGTCGATACACTTACGCAGACAGACACCGAATCTCCATTATAAAGACCCTACACACAAATAGGACGGGTCAAACGTTTTACAATATTTGGGTCCGTGCTATTTTGCAGCGAGTATTTCACGTGACAGAAGTGGGTCAAGTCGTGAAAGGTGTCATTTGTGGTTGGTAGAATCGTGGTAGTTTGTGCTCTAACAAGTTATGCATTTTGTTCACAGTATGTTTTGAAAAATGCGGAACGTAGTCTTACATGTTTACTGACCACAATGTCCCAATTGTTTTCTTTACTGGAGAGTTAGTGTATTTCCACTCAATGGACTGTCTTTTCAACTCAGGCTCACTGTTGTAAATCCATGTAAATCCATTTGTAAGCATTTTTTTTTACCAAAACATGCACCTCCATACACATTACACATTCTTCTGTAAATTTCACATGGTTTACACTTTCAGACACCAAAAAATTGATGAGAGACCTCTGGTCAAGACTGGAGCACCCTGATTTTCCATTATTTTGAATTGCCGCAAAAACAATATTTTTGCAAGATTAAAATGATTTTTGCTATAAACCAATTCCAAACTATGTAGAGTTTGTATTTATGGAAAAAATCATTTTGCTTTTTTCAAAATTTACCTTATTTTTTTAAACATGATTTATATATATATAAATATATATTAAAAATAAGAGTTTATAAAATCTCCCAGCTTTAAGTTTCAAAATTTCTTGATCACCAAGTAAAGGTTTGGTGATCAATAAATTGTGAAATTTACAGTTTTGTTTTGGTTATTTTATGCCAAAGATGTTTTGTTTTATTCATTCTTGATGGATATCCAGTTAATTTCCTCTAAACGCATTTTTTTACACTTATTTTTTCTTATCTAACCCATTAACTTATGCTTTATGAGTTCGAACTGGACCATAACGTCGCGGAAGTAACCAAAAAGCATTTTTTGTGCGTAAGGTAAAGGAAGAGAAGAAAAAGCACGTGCTACACGTCCAGGGATAAAAGAAGGAACAAAGAAAGGTGAGAGATAGGAAGAGACAGCACTTATCGTCTGTTTTAATAAATTATTATAAAAAAAAAAAAAGAAAATAAATAAAGAAAAAAGAAAGTTAGGAAAAATAAGGAAAAGAGACGAGAAAAGAGATGAATAAAAATAATTCGCCAGATACTATTATACTTTTTTACACATTAGGTATAGAAATAGAAAAAACGATATTAGATATTGTGCTAATTGATATATGTTTCAGCCTGTGGGGTTTATAAAGTGTAATTCAATTGAAATCATTTTAAAATTAGAATGAAGACAATAGTAAAATACACTTTATAATCACTAGTCTTCATCAGACCTCATATTTTTGTTGAATTTTTTTATATACTTTTCATAGAGCTATTAAGCAATAGCTCTTAAGTAAAGTTATCAAGGTTTGTTATAGTTAATTATCATACCGTGTTATATCCATGGTTTCTGCTTGTTAATACAAGTCCTAATGAACATGTTAAATCAGTCGATAATTCGCAAACATGTCTAACGGGAAGATAGAAACAATTATCACGACAACAAAACATAATCACGATTAGGGTCGTAATGACATTTATATATATTTACCAACCCCTCCACACGAGCAGGATGTGACACAAGGTCAATTTCTTTAGCGGAGTTCAACAGGTTTAAATTCAGAGTTTTCCTTCTCCTAGACCGGTTGCCTAAACAAGGTTAAAGAGCCCAGTCTGACCTACTATTTATCCATAGCTGGAGGGAGAGTAGGATTCATACCTTTCCCAAGGATATTAGCGTAAAGTGAAATGCAATTACCACATCCAGGATTTGAACTCGGGCGACGAGTCCATTTCCCATGACTTTAACCATTACACCACGCGCTTCCTACTAACAGGGATATTTATATATTACTAAGTTTTGAAAATGAAAGAATTTAGCGTGATAACCACAAGCGTCAACTTCGAAAGGGATACACCTGTCATATTCGTGAGAACACGGAGGGTTGGAAATGTCAAACAAGTGGTGGATTCTGCTTTCTAAGGTTGGATATGTCAATCATAGGAATCTCTCACCGGGAACAATTCCTGCACACTCAAATAAAGAATGTGTCTTGGAAATCTGTAACAATGTCTGTAAGTCAGCTTCTGGTTTTAAGGTAGTGCACAAGCAACATGTGATCCATCCGATACAATGGGAAGGACGTCCTTCCCATGTCATATTTGCATCAAACTTTGTGATCTGCAGCGGGATTGAGGACTCATTTGAGTGCTCATGAGGGGAAAGTTTCTGGTCGTGGGGTTATAGGATTGTGGCGGACGGCAGTGATCTGCAAAGATTATGCTATTGCATACGACAAATTGCGATAAATAAATAAGAATTACTACAAAAAAGAGAAGCCCCCCCCCTAAAATACATTTAACACCCTAAGTTGTTTGTTTTTTTTCAAGTAACACCGTAGCTGGGGTCGTTATTTTAATAGTCACTGGGTAGCAATTTATGAGGCAGGAGACCGGGACGCACTTCCTCATAAATTACCTATTTAATAGAAATGCCAGATCATCTGCGTAGACCGCAGTTGTAAATTTATAAACAGTACTCATACCTAGGTAGTTATATTTCACCTACAGAAAGCAATGTTTTCCCAGATAGATACTTTTAAAATTTGGTTAGGCAATCAGTCTATGCGAATGAATTCAAACCTGATCCTCGCTTAGGAAATTGACCTTGTGTCACATCATGCTCGTGTGGAGGGGTTGGTAAATATGAATACGTCAATGCGTTAACTATGATAGGTATTTACCCAACCATTTCGCCACGGATTGGATTTGACTTAAAGTCGCAAGCATGGGGCAGGATCGAACTCGTTATCTATATATTAATACTCGTGTTCCTTAATTGCACGGTTGTTATCATCTTGCAACACCCTCTGGTTAAGAATGAGGCCGTCCAAATCTTCCCAAATGAAATGCAAACATGAAAATCCTGATTATCTGGTGTTGTTCATCCGCCGAATTCTTATTTCTTGTGAGTATCCACCTCAACTAAACGATGGACCATTCCGTTCTTATTAGAAAGAAAGAAAGAAAGGGAAGAAAAAAGACATGCTGCACAGAAAAATATATAATAAAAGAAAGAAAGACGGGGAAAGAGAGAGGGGTGGTCAGCGCGGCGACGCGATAACGCTAATCTATTTCAATTGAACATTATTAAAAGATGAAAAGAAGGAAGGAAAGAAAAAACAAAAAGTGACAGAGAGAATTAAAATAAGATTATTATACTTTGTATATATTGAACACTTTGGCAATAGCTCATAAATAAACATATCAAACGTTGCAGTAATTAAATTATCATACTGTGGTATATCCACTGGTCCTGCTAGTAGGGGTAGTAATGCGTTAAATACGGTGTGTTAATATTAGTGACTAGATGGAAAATAGTGTTTGTTAGATGAAAACACGTTTTTATTTATTACTGTCAGTGTGCTTCCAGCCGAGCTGAAAATAAATTAGAGCCATAACTTTCGGTCCGATCCCGTCCGTCCTCTGGTCAAAGGGGTATGTGAAACTTTCCTGTTCTTGCGGTGTGTTAATCAGATGTGGGAACCTAAGCCTACATAGGTGGATATTTTAAAAGTTAAGATCGTTCGGGGCGTCAAAAAATGACCTTTATATTTTAAGTGTCACGTATGAGTACCTGCTCACCCCTGTTGACCCCTGGATTAGCCAGGCCCTACCTGTTCGGTGAACCGTAAATTCGCTTTATACAGGTGAGGCTACCGTCCAGCCTAGGGGTCGACTTGTTTTCACACGAATTGCTAAGTACACTCCAGAATTAATCTTGGTTTATTTTTAAAGTATCAGGCTTCAAAAAATATGAAGGTTTCTTATGGACATCATCTCGAAAAATGATGTTTTTATGATTATTATTATTATTATTATTATTATTATTATTATGAGGTTTTTTCACACTGCCATAAAAGGTGGTTTACTGGAGGCTGAGTGACAGCAAGTATCCTTAGGCCTCCAGGACTCTTCTGGGTATTATTGCCGATCCGAACAATGCAGTAGTTTAGATAGACTCGACTGATT
>CM042146.1:28566895-28589617 GCA_023376005.1 Doryteuthis pealeii
GGTTGACATACGATAATGGAATTTAGATCCGTTACGTTCGATTTAACCAAATCCTTTTTCATTTAGGATTAACATAGTAAGATGTCTCACGTGTATAGATGTTGTTTAGGCATAAGTTGAAGAAGAATATGTTTAGTATTATCTGCGTTATTCGGACTATTGTCCACATCTTCATCTTTATTTGTACAACGTTTCGGCCGATATGCCCTCCGGCCTTCTTCGGGTATTTCTTGTCGGACTCGGAAACCTTCTCGGACTCTGGAAACTTCTCGGACTCGGAAACCTTCTTTTCGAACTCGGGAACTTTCTTGTCGTAATCAGGAGCCATCACGGAACTTTGAACCTAACCCTTTATTTTGTCCATGGGGGTATCCTGTTCTCATTTCGCTAAGCATAATTAAAATAATACTAATCTTCAAGCCTCATCTCAAACATTCAGAGAAAGAATATGTTTATCTCCATATTATTGACGAAAACAGTAATGCTCGAGTGTCGAACAATTTTCCGACGATTGGTATATTAATATTACCTTGCAGGACCAGTGTATATATCACAGTATGATAATGTAATCACAACAACGTTTGATATGTTTACTTAAGAGTTATTGCCAATGAGTTCAATATGCAAAAAGTATTATAATCTTAACCCGACCCTAAAGGGACGGGTTAGCTCAGTCGGTAGAACGTTCGGCTAGAAACCACAAGGTTCCTAGTTCGATACCGGTCCTCGCCAAC
The DNA here is from genome assembly GCA_023376005.1 of Doryteuthis pealeii. Lineage (NCBI taxonomy): Eukaryota > Metazoa > Mollusca > Cephalopoda > Myopsida > Loliginidae > Doryteuthis > Doryteuthis pealeii. Next base: position 28,567,630 of record CM042146.1, read on the forward strand.
TCAGCGTATGAGTAGCACAGGGATCTGTGCGGTAAAGTAAGGAGCTGATGGTAGGTGTGGCGCTCCACCCCAGACGCCCAAAACAATCTCCTTGGTCTAGCGCTATTGAAAAGGGGATAGACTCCCTCGCTGACTGGCTGGTACCGACTTTAGGCCGCCCCGACGACTTACTTTACTTACTTACTTATTATAATCTTGATTCAACTCTCATTCAATCTTTGTTTTTCTTTCTTTTTTTCTTTTAATCATTTCATTATGTTCGATAGAAACAGCTTAGCGTTATCGCTTACGTGTGCTAACCACTTATCTATATATTTCCTCTACTCTCTTTCTTTCTTTCTTTCTTTATTTATTTCGTACTATATTTTTCTGTGTAGCATGTCCTTTTTTCCTTAATAATGATAACAGAATCATCCATTACTTAGCTGAGGTATTTACCACGTATTCCACGTATACAGGTGTGACACAAGGTCATTTGATATGAGCCAAAGCTTATGGCTGGTAAGTGCAACAAATGCATTGATCCCATCGATGTTCCCCCACAAAGGGGCGCCTCAGGTACTGGGCAATAAAAATAAAGCCAGTCCCACCCTTTTAAATCAAGGGAGCAGGTATTGCCTGGGAGATAGCCCCCTGGGATTAACGCTCTTAATTACTTCAACGGTCCCGGGCCGAAGCACCTGAACACAAGGTAAGTATTTAGCTGATAAGAAATAAGAATTTGGCAGAAACGCAGCACCAAATAATCAGGATTTATATTTTTGAATTTGATTCTGGAAAATTAGGACGATCCCATTTTTAACCAGAGGGTGTTGAAAGATTATAACGGTCGTACAATTTAGGGGTCCGAGTATTGATATATGAATAATATAGTTAGCTACATTTCGAAATAAAGATTGTGTTCGTTTCATTGTTTAATCACATATCAAAATTCATGTGTTGTTAATGCCAAAGGCATCCTTGAATCAAATTAGTTGTGGTACAATTTAACCTGGGGAATGAGACGGTTCATGCCTTTTCAAACTGTCTTAATTCGAAATTGACCGTAATAGTGCGACTGTAGTTCTAACTCGCTAACTTCGATGTCACAAACCAGCACGATAGCATCTTCGTCACAATATTCGTGATAGAGCACGTGATATATATATATATATATATATATAATATATATATATATATATATATACTAGCTAAAGTAACCGGTCCATGACCGGACTAAAGAAAAAATAGGAACACCATAGAGTGAGTGGTGAGAAAATAAGAGATAAGTATACCCAATTTCGGTTCATTTTTTTAAAATCTCATAAAATAAAATAGGGATGAGGGTAGTCCTCGTAGAAAAAAATATTTCCCCTAATATATTTTCGTGAAAATCGGACCATTAATAGATTTTTCATAGTATATTTTTAAAATCCTCTTGTCGTAAGTTGTTTTTGGCTACGTGAAATTTCAGTTGATTTAACGGTGCAAAAATGTAAACATTGTTTTTCAATCATTATTTTCATTATTTCCGTTAGCTGAAAATTAAAAAAAAAATCATCAGTAGTTTGTTTAATGTTTCTTCGAATTGAAAAAAATTCTTCAAGATAATTTTAATTTTTATGCAAGTTTCATTGTGTTAAATATAGAGGGGGGGGGGTAAATTTCACAGGGATAATTAGTGGTAACTAATAAGAGATAATTATTTATCAAATTTTTTTAAAAATCGCCGAGAATTGTCTAATGAATAAACGGTCGAAATAAATGTTATATTCGAGACGACACTAATATGAATGAATTAAAGTGATTTCTAAAGTTAAAAGAAAAATGATAATAAATGATTAAAGGAAATCTCGAGATAAGGACTGAACTTAAAAAACGGTCGGAAAATTAGGGTGACCAAAAACAAAATAAATAAAAAACAAACAGAACCAAAATTATTTATTTTGCCATTGAACTAACTCTAAAACCCTAACCCTAACCCTAACCCCTAAACCCCCTAGTTAAAATTGAGTTTTATTACAAAATTTGTGGGTTCTGTTTTTTCTGGGTCACTCTGTATATAGGTGACCCAGAAAATAACAGAACCAAAATTATTTATTAATTTTCCCATTAAACTAACCCTAAACTCCAACCCTAACCTAAACCTCCCTAGTTAAAATTAACCAGTTTTATTACAAATTGTGTGGGTTCTGTTTTTTCTGGGTCACCCTAATTTTCCGACCATTTTTCAAGTTCAGCAGAGATAAATTCTAAAGACCATTTTTTACGGTTTTTAGTAAAAAAAAAATTTAAAAAAAGAAAGAGAAAAAAAAGTGGTGACTTAATTTTAAAAAAAATCTGCCTATTTATTTATCATTAGAATTATGATAAATTAAATAACAAATTTTCTCCTTCAAGTTACATACATTAGAATCATTTTTATTTTATGTTTAAGGTCAGCTTAACATAACATTTCAAACACTGTTTTGTTTATATACGAAATGTTAACTACATCGTATTTTTATTATAATTTTTTGTTTTTGTTTTTATTACAATACAGCTATTATTATTTATTTCGCTTATTATTGTTATTTACTTCACTCTATCTTACCAAATAAATATTTGTAAGATAGATTATTTCATTTAATTTCTAACTAAATTAATATTTTAAAGATGGGAATAAAAAAATTGCGATACGAATAAGATTTGATTTTTCGTTAACATATACTTTTGCTGTCCGAAGCAAAATAATTTTTTTCTAACACGGTATAAAAAATAATTCAATGGATAAAGACTCATATAAATTATATATTGAGCAAGATTATTTTTTCTTCTTTTCAACCATATGGATATTTTTAAGATTGGACTACAAATATGGGATGAATTCCGAGCTGAACGGCTTAAGACTGTGAAATCTATTCACTAAAATTGAATACACTGCTTATCAGCAGTGAATTCAGCTTATCGCTTTAACAAAACTCTACTGAGATCTAGCCACACTGAAGAGACGTGATATGTCGAAACACGGTGTCTGTGGATGAATATATGCTCCTAATAGGTTGAACACTTTGGAGTGGATTTTACCTGATAAGTAAAGGCAACACTTTCCTATGAAACGGATAGAGCACTTTCTGGTATCCTTTACATATATACATATGTATTTATCAGTTAAAATCCTCGCCCTAATCTATACGCGCTGATGGTCGAGTAGTTAAGAACTCTGACATCATCAGTCGGCCGGGTTTCAATCCCACCTGGAGGTAGCCTGCTAATGTATAGCCACACTGAAGAGACGTGAAACGCCGAAATACGGTGTCTGTTGATGACTATATATATATATATATAATATATATATATATATATATATATAAGTGTGTGTTTGAAAAGAATTTAAAAAACACGAAACACTTGTAGCATGTTTTAAAATCAATATAAATATATAAAAACATACACACATAAAAAAAATAGAAACCAAAATTGAAACCACTTGTAGAATTTTTCTTCATAATATAGGTACATTTCTTTCTGTGGATCTACAACATATATATATATATATATATATATTATATATATATATATATATATATATATAATATATATCTGCTACTACTACTTCTACTACTACTAAAGACTCTATCTAGGTTGCAATTGTAGAGAAAACATATTTTTTTAAGAATATTCTAATTTATAACATTCAGAAACATCGATATCATCAGGGATTGCAATGGGTTCATGGGAGTTGACTGAAATAACCGGAGGCACCCGTGGTGTGATGGTTATACTCGTGGTTAAATCCTGGACTTGGCTTGTTGCTTTTCACTTAGGTCTAATAATCTTGAGAAAGGAATAAATCCTACTATTCTCCCTCCAGCTATGGGTAAAGGTGGGACAGATTGAGTTCTTTAACCTCTGTATGGAAATTGGATTAAAAGGAAAACTCTGAATCAAAACGGGTTAAACTCCCGTTTATCTCAGTCGGTAGAGTACCCGTCTAGGAATCGCAAGATTCCAAGTTCGATACCAGTCCCCGGCGCATGAGTAGCACAGATTGGGTAATCTTATTTGTGCGGTTATGTAGAAACTGATGGTAGCTGTGGTGCTCTATTTGAGCAAAATTATTTCCCTGAGCTAGCGCTAGCGAAAAGAGTATAGACTTCCTCGCTGTTCGCCTGATGCCGACAATAAGCATCTCTGTTAACTTTACTAACTTAAAAAAAATCACTTTCAAAGGAATTGATCTTGTGTCACATCCTTCTCGCGGTGGAAGTGTCGGTAAATGCGTACATATCTTTAAAAAAAAAAAGTGGAACTTCTTTTTTTTACCTATAGCGTATAAACACGGACAGGTGTGAGGATTTAATATCAAAGGTATAAATAAGATAAACCCGGATTATCGAGGAACAAAGGAAAGTTAATCTCACCTCACCTATCGAGAGTTTTTTTTTCTTCTTTTTTCACGGAGGTCGAGAAGATATCTGGATTTCGGGTTAGTAAGTTGGTAAGATGGGTCAGGATTTAATTTTTTTCTCTTTTCTTTTCTTTTCTTGGTTTTTTAATTCCACTCCGGTTGAAAAGGTTTCAGCTATTTCTTTTATTGTTTGGGGTTTAGTAATGGAATTTATAGGGGCATGTCTCAATTTATCGGCACGTATAAATCTTTGGATATCATGATCGCGTCAAATAAATTCGTACAGTAAGCAAGAATCAATTAACACCTTGAGACAGAGGATTATTAAATAACCGGATTGAACCTTAATGTAAATGTTCCATTCATTGTTCTTGGTAAATACAGCTTCAATCTCCATACTTTTATGACACACCTTGTATATATATATATATATATATATATATATATATATATCAACGATATAATTATCGTTATTGTGAAGATATAATATAATGAAGTTTAATATATTTAATAAATATAATGAATATATTTATCTAATAAAATGTAAATTATATATTTAAATTATATATTTAAGTTATAATATAATGAAGAACACTTGGATTGTTTTTATATTTTATATTTTATAATTTAAATTTTATATATATAAATTTTTATTTTATATATATAAATTTATATTTTATATTTTATAATTCAAATTATATATTTAAATTATATATTTAAGTTATAATATAATGAAGTTTAATATATTTAATAAATATTTAATTTAATGAAGTTATAATATAATGTAGTTATAATATAATGAGGTTATATAATATTGCGTTCTATTCATTGTTCATTTCTATCTTGGTAAATACAGCTTCAATCTCCATACTTTTATGACACACCTATATATATATATATATATATATATATATATATATATATATATATATATATATATATATATATATATATATATGATGGACTCTCCCGTCGATTTCGACGTATGAGTGTTCATACAATGAACCTCCACACAGTGATTTGTTTATAGTGGTGAAGGCTTGTGTTGGACCATCCACACGTTTTGGCACATTCGATAGGAAAGAAGTGGTGCATCAAGGGTTGCCACAAAACCAACCAACGACCGACCTCAGGAATTTTAAATTCAGAGTTATCCCTCTCCTAGACTGGTTACCTATCCAAGGCTGAAGGACCCAATCTGCCCTACTATTTAACCTATAGCTGGAGGGAGAATATATGGATTCACACATTTCCCAAGGGTATATATATATATATATATATATATATATATATATATATATATATATAATTGAATTATATTAAACAACAAAAAATGAATAAAATGATAAACAATTCTTGACGATTTTATTTGCATCTCACATATCGCTAATACCCTTGGGAAAGTTGAGCATCCAACTACTGGGCATTTAACAATGGGTAGGTAACCAGTCTAGAAAAAGGAAAACTCTGAATTCAAACCTGTTAAACTTCGCTTAAGAAATGAACCTCATGTCACATCCTACTCGAGCGGAGGGGTTAATAAATATATGTATTTTCCATCATAGACCTTAATTTTTGTACAATTATTTATTGAAACAATTCAAGACATGATTAGGACAAGATATTTAGATTGTAAGTGGTTAATCGGTTTAGCTCAGTCGGAAAGAGCGTTCGTCTAGGAATCACTATACCGATACCGGTCCTCGCCAACTCAGCGTATGAGTAGCACAGGGATCTGTGCGGTAAAGTAAGAAGCTGATGTGGCGCTCCACCTTAGACGCTAAAATAATCTCCTTGGTCTAACGCTATTAAAAAAAGGGATAGACCCCCTCGCTGTCTGGCTGATACTGACATTAGGCCACCCGACTACTTTACTTTTTACTTTACCTGGAACATTATGATATAGCTTAGGTGAAATCTTCCACTTAAATAATTCCAAGAAACTTCATTTACTAATATCATCAACAAAGATAACTTACACAAATGTTAATACGAGAACACAAATTATTTGCTATACAATTTCAATTATTTACTACTAGCAAGAATATGCGCCCTCTGGGCGTAAGTATTTAAGTTTTAAAGTAAATTATTCCAATAATTAGATTGGAAAGACTAACGTACGGTATAAAAAAGGATCTTGACTTTCCTGCTTTTTTCTGTTATAGTTTTGCCAGCTACGCCACCTAGCGGCTACTAGCAGATACGGAAAGAAATAACCCACGTTTCAGCCATCAACAGACAGATATTATCCCAAAAGGACAATTATTTCGTTTCAAATAATTCTGTTTTTACTTTTGGCATATTTCATTTTTTCCATTTTCACTTTTGATAAATGTAGTTTTTTCCCTTTTATTCTAAAAACCCACAAAACGGACGAGAAAAGCAAAATCCAAAGTTTTCTCACATTTAAAAGCACATGTAAAATGATTGATGTTTGTTTACGAAAGTCAATGATGTGATCAATTCATGATCACGTCATTGACTTTCGTAAACAAAGGCGCATCTAAAAATTAACGGTTAATAACATCATATTCACACATTCACTATACACTTAACATCTTTCATTTTGTCCCTCACATAAACATTACTTAACAGTGTCCTGAAGATGGTACAATATACCGAAATGCTTAAGTATTGACACAAAAAAATTGTTTCCTGATTAAAACATCCTGTGTTTGTTATATCTAAAAAATATTTTCTTCTCATATTGTCGGATTAATTTCCTCACCGTATTTCCATATATATATATATATATATATATATATATATATATATATATATATATAAAGAAAATTTTGAAAGAACAAGTGTTCCGAAAATGGGATGAATTTAATTATCGATGTTTAAACATTTCGGTTACATTGAACCTTCATCAGGATGTATCTTGGGGTGAAGAAAATGATGGATGTTTTTATATGTGACAGGAGATGAAAATCTTTTTAGTTATGTAACTTTATTTGATCAGCGTTTTATTTTTGAAAGGCAAGTCGCGATCCACACATACGAAGATGTCATGACGCGTGACGCGTGACGCAACTCGAAGAAATGCAAAAGACGAGAAAAAGTATTAATGGACTGATTATTTTTAAGAGAACAACAGGAACAAAGTGGGAATGATAACTAAATAAATAACTAAATGAAGCCTAGTATTTAGTAATTATTTAACACTATTTTATCTAGAAACGGAGATATATTAAGGAATTCATGTTGATTATTAAGGGAACAAAGTGGGAATGATAACTAAATAAATAATTAAATGAAGCCTGGTATTTTGTAATTATGTAACACTATTTTAGCTAAAAACGGAGATATATTAAAAAAAAAACATGTTGATTATTAAGGGAGGGCAAAAGCGAAATTGCACAGGCTTCAAAAATCTGTCGTAGTCTTTATATATATATATATATATATTATATTATATATATATATATATTATATATATATAATTTGCAGGTAATGTGTTTTATTTCCAAGAAGACAGTGATCAATATCAGAGTGGAATCAACACCTGGTTACTGACACTTTCTTGCCAATGCGATCTTCAAACATGGTATGAGGATCCCATAGGTGACAAACTGTCAGTAACCAGGTGTTGATTCCATGTACTCGTTTGCTTAACTCATACATGGTACACGGTAGCAGGTTGTAACAATTTTTCCCACACGTTCCCAAATTCTTTAAAATTTTTCACATCTGGTTTGATTTACAGACTAACTATAATGCTAAACTAATCTCATACATATTTGTCCGTCAGTTTGCCTAAACTGAAGCTTTAATTCTTTTGCTTAACCGTATAAAGTAGATTAGCTGAAAACTTTTTAATCTTCTTAACTAAAGTCATGACTTTTCTATTACATTAGTGTTTTCCACAGTCTTAAGAATAACATTGTTAAATTTACATTTCTTGTACAAGCAATGTTCACTAGATAAATAAGCGTTAACCTATTAACAATGTTTATTATCACATATGATGGGCCAGTTTAGCTCAGTCGGTAGAGTGTTCGGCTAGAAACCACAAGGTTCCTAGTTCGATACCGGTCTACGCCAACTCAGCGTATGAGTAGCACAGGGATCTGTGCGGTAAAGTAAGGAGATGATGGTAGGTTTGGCGCTCCACCTCAGATGCTAAAACAATCTCCTTGGTCTAGCGCTATTGAAAAGAGGATAAACTCCCTCGCTGATTAGCTGATACCGACTCTAGGCCGCCCCTCGACTTTACTTTACTTACTTATTATCACATATATACATTTACCAACCCCTCCGCATGAGCAGGATGCGACACAAGGCCAATTTTTAAGCGGAGTTCAGCAGGTTTGAATTCAGAGTTTTCCCTCTCCTAGACCGGCTGCCTAACGATGGTTAAAGAGCCCAGTCTGCCCTACTATTTATCCATAGCTGGAGGGAGAGTAGGATTCATATCTTTCCTAAGGATATTAGCGCTAAATGAAATGCAATTACCCCGTCCAGGATTTGAACTCGGGGCGACGAGTCCATTTCCCATGACTTTAACCATTACACCACACGCTTCCTGTTTATTATCACATGAGTCTTCCAAAACACGTACTTAAGTATTAAGCTTTACTCCTATGCTATTTACAGAATATTTTACTAAATGTTATGATCATCGACATAGTAAGAGTTGGTTGGTTGGTTGGTTGGTTGGTTGGTTTTTACGGCATGTTGACTCATTGAATTTTTATTGGCACTTCATGCCGAAGACGCTTTTGTTTTATTCATGTTTTTTTTTTTTGTTACTCAATTTTTCTAAACACTTTTTAAGACTAATTTTACTATTAAAGCCATGAAAGTAAATTTAAAATGAACCCATAAAAATAAATTCAAAATAGATCACTAATTAAGACTAAGCATTTTGAAATAGTGACCACCCCAAGCGGAGTTTTAACAGGTTTGAATTCAGAATTTTCCTCCTCCTAGACTGGTTGCCTAAGCAAAGATAAAGAGCCCAGTCTGCCCTAGTATTTACCCCTAGCTGGAAGGAAATAGTATTAGCTCTATGTGAACTGTAGCTTCGTCCATAATTTAAAATCGGGTTGACAAGTTCATTTTCTAACCATTCAACCACTTGCCTCTATCCATATATGGGACCCTAACAAGTATTAGGACTTAGGTTTCGGCAATAGAATACCTGGTGCCGTCGAATCCCTTTGGTATAAACAGTTTAAAGATATTTCACTAAACAAACTGTATCTCTTGAGGGTAGGAATTTTAAATATTTTTCTTGTTTTTTAAAGATTAAAAAAATCAATATCCTTTTTAAACAGCCATCTTACAAGGCGTATGCAAAGCATTCGAAATATAAATTTTCCCACGGTCAGAAATTGTTGCTCATGGTATAAAAAAGAGAATTCGTATAAACAATACGATGAATAAATCAAACTATTTATCCTCGAATTTTCCCATTTCTGCTATCATTTAGCATTAAAAATCAAGGAAATTCACCTCACGTAGTTTAATGGTTAGTCAGCTCGATTAGCCGATTTTATATCACTAGCAAAATAAAAAAACGCCCACCGAGCGACGTAAAAATAAATTTTTGAAAAATATTGCCTGAGGTGAATGGGAGTTAAAAATTCAATGTCAATAAACTATTATTTATTCAATTGAATTCTGTAGAAAAATAAATTATTCAAATATTCTTTTCGATAAATAAAATGTATCTAAAAAATATTTATACAATGAATGAATGAATATGATATATGTTGTTTTACGCTTTTAATTCATTTTCTTAGAAATTTGATAAATTTCTTATTTCTGATTGTTGTGATGCGTGGTTTCATATTCGTTGTTGTAGCAATGGTAGTAATTCTCTGAGCGTATCTTAGCTCTGTGTTAGCTTCTCGTAGCTAATATCGTAGTTATGAACAAATTAAAAGAGACCGGAATGAGCGTAAACCACGATAAATGTAAATTTAAATGCGAAAAGAAATAATCAAAAGTGTACACGACGATATACATGTGTGGTTTCGTATTCGTTGTTGTAGCAATAGTAGTAATTCTGCGAGCGTATCTTAGCTCTGTGTTAGCTTCTCGTAGCTAATATCTCCCATGTCGTCTAGACTGTCTCTATATATCTCCTACTGTAATGCACATATGTAAATGAGATAACACACCATTGGCTACCTCACTACAGTTATAGAAAGCATTTATTTTACTGAAAACTTTATTTAATTTCTAAAGAACAAAATAAGATTTATATAAATTACAATTAAAAAGCTAAATTAATAACATAATAACCGAATAAAATTAAACTTATTGATGAATGTGTATTGTTTAAGCAATGAATAAAATACAACTATTAATTAATCTATGGCTACAATTAATTTGAACATTGCAGATGAAATATAAGATCAGTTAGTGATGATTAAGGGACACTCCTCACTGCCCAGAGCTCCAGAACTGGAACTTTACAATTAGATGCAGTTTGACGTTAAACTTAGGACACTAAAATCCTCAACCACCGCATTCTAGACACATATAATAAAATGGGTCGGGAATCTGCCGTAAAGGCAAAAGCATCGGGACAATATTATAGGTGCTAGGTGAGACAATTGGGGACGGGCCTCCGATTGGTGTATAGGAAGGCCGAAGTGGAGTGTCGTATGCCATGGACTACTCAGCTACTAGGATTCCGTCCTTAAGCATTACGGATCGCCACCCACGTACAACAGGTTGTCCCATTGGGGGGGGGTCTTACTCCTCTTCAGAGGTGCGGTCGTGTATTCGACCGCGTGGGAGGAATTGAGGGGATCCACGGAGAGTAGGTTTGTAGCAATAAACAATAATCGGGTTGCTGGGATACGGATTGAATCGTGCAGAATTGAAATTTTCCAAACCCGGTGGGGTGGGTGGGGTGAATTAATGAACTAATTAGGTGTCTAATTATTTCGATTTAATTAGATATTACAAATTAAGATTAAGTGCATTTCTTCCAAATAAAGATACAAAATAATTACATAGAATTATTTCTTAGTTAAGACTAACAACCTGAATAAAATAATTAATTGAACAAACTCAGAGTAATACACTCAAATTAAAAATGTCTTCGGTATGACACTAAACGGCATTTAATAGGGCATTTACCATGCATCCCAATTATGCAGGTGTGACACAAGGACATTTTTATGTGGGCCCACTCACGAGCCGAGACTCATGGGTGGTAGGCACAAAAATGTGTTGATCCCGTCAGCGTTCCGCCTCAAAGCGGCGCCTCAGGCACTGGACAATTAACCCAGCCCTTTTAAATCAAGGGGCAGGTGTTGCCTGGGGGTTAGCCTCTTGGGATCAACACTGTTAATTTACCTTAACAAACACAGACCCCGAAGAGCCCATATTATTAAACTGCATCTAATAGTGAGGCTCAAATTCTAATTGGTTGGTTGGTTGGTTGGATTTTACGGCATGTCTACCCTTGTTGGGTTATTTTATGCGGAAGACACTTTGTTTATTCATTCTTCATAAGTACTCAGTTGTTATTCTCTAAACTTATTTTTTTAAACATATTTTTTCTATTTAACCCAGAGATGGTAACCTAACGGGTAATAACAACCGGAGTCAGAGTGGATCTGGGAGCAATGGTGATGAAGGGGTACTCCACATTACCCAGAGCTCCAGAAATGAAACTTAATCATCAGATAGAGTTTAATGTCATACCCGAGACATTAATACACTCAGTTAAATTCTGAAGGTCTGGGGAGTGTGGAATATTCCTTAATTACTACTGAATAGTATTCTCCACCTTTAACCATTATTCCATAATTTTTTTACCTTGTGACGTCCCATCGTGGTGCATTGGTTAAGAAGCTAGTCATGCAGAAACATTATTATTGAATAGACAGTTCGATCTTAGCTAGATGTCCCATATATGCGAACTTGTGTCACACCCTCTTCGTTGCAAAGAGGATGGGTAAATACCTCCAATTACGTGGCCTCATCCTGGTGCACTGGTTTGCATTGCAGATATAATGCTTAATTGTCAGTTCAATCCACACTAGATGCCCCATATATATATATATATATATATATATATATATATATATATATAAAATCCCTTTATAAAAAAGACACACGAAAAGAAAAAATGCAATAAGATCACCCCTGGGTGCGGGGGAAATGTATGAATATAAGAAGAGTTGGGCCATGTGCCTGTCTAAATAAAAGATATCAGTGGTCTGAAGAAGCTCGTGGGCATAGTCACGAGTGGAAATGGTCCATAACCACGATACACATGGTATTTAAGGCCTTTTTATTCACAAATAACTTTACTCTGTTTACAATAATTAAACATTGAGCTCTCAAACGAAACCTGAACTCTACAACAAACTACTGGTAGAGAATAGGACCAGCCTAGAATCACCTTGTACTAAGAAACTTTGTACCACACCAAAGTATATATATATATATATATATATATATATATATGGACATAGATATATATGTGTATTCATGTATGTATAGGAAATATTCTTTCACCTCTTATATTATATCCCATTTCTTACTTTACGTTGGATTTATTACTTACATCATAAGTATATCATAATTACATATACGTCTAGTTTAGTTTAATTCTTCTTGGATTGTCATTCATTAAATTGTAATTTTCTAATATTTGGGAAATGTAATGTTAAGAATGTTGCGATCTATGGGGTTTTAGGGACAAAGACACAAGACAACAAAAGGAAACGGCCGACTGGCATTAGAAGCTCTTACAAAAAATGAAAAGACTGAAGCAGGGTAAACCATTGCCCTCATTGAGATTTTGATGTGATGGACAATATTCAAACCAACCCACACATTAAGGACACCATTTGCCTAATTGGTTCTTGGACTTAAACGCCCCCATCCCGGCCAACCTGAGGTGATGATAAGAACTGAACCCAGAGTTTATTCAGAAGTCTACAAGATATATGAATTTCCCATGAATTCTATAGACATTTCAATTCAGCAGTCTGATGAAACGTATGTATATATAAATATACATATGGGTTGAAATAGATCTATAACTGCTGATCTGACCGATTTTTAAACCTTTATCTTTAACAAATATAAAACTATATATACATATTACATTATATATATATATATATATATATATATATATATGAATGTAAGCGTGTGTATGTGTGTGTGTGTGTGTGTGTGTGTGTGTGTGTGTGTGTGTGTGAAAAGAATTACGACGAAGTAGATGAAACAGAAATCGACTAACGGAATTAAAATCATACAGAAAAAAATACACACACACACACACACACAAATATATATATCTATATACTATATCTATCTATCTATCTATCTATCTATTATATATATATATATATATATATATATAATATATATATATATATATAATTTATAAAGAGAGAGAGAGAGCAAGAGAGGGGTAAGAATATGTTGGGGGAGAGACCAAAAAAGGAATAGTTATGAAAATATAATGATCAGGTACTTAATATTGAAACGTCATAAAGTAACAAACCAATAACAACAAAAACAATAATAAAAGTAACAATAACAACAAAATAACAATAAAAAATTCAGATAAATTTAATCTGATAGACTTACAAGAAATATGAAAAAATTTCATAATGATAATTAAGAATGTAAAAGTGTTCTGGCTGAAGAGTAGAATGAGAGAGAGAGAGAGAGAGAGAGAGAGAGAGAGAGAGAGAGAGAGAGAGAGAGAGAGAGAGAGAGAGAAGAGAGAGACGAATAAAATGCTGACACGTGACCACAGAAATATAATTACGTCATTAGCAACATCGCGTTGCAGGTGCTTCCATTAAGTGCATTGTTTGAGTTTTTTTTTTAATCAAAATTAATCGATTCCTATCTCGTAAATTATTCATAGATTGAAATTTAGAAAATAATGAAAAAAAAAAAAAGAAAAAAAGAATCCAAGATTGAAAATAAGAAAATAAGTAAACTAAACGGTAAAATGTAAATTAATTAAAAAAATTCTTTTAAAAATTAAATATAAGTATCGAAGACGAATTCTTCGAACAAAAGTAATGCTCTCTGATTGGCACTGACTTTACCAACATGGCTTCAACAAAAATTATTTCACTCTTATTGTTGTATTTTTGATTATTTGCGTATAAGCATAATTTTATTTACAGTCGTCTCATTTTATCCGCGGTTCTATATTCCACGGTACCAGTAATCCGTGGATAAATACAAAAGAAAAAATAGATAAGTTTTTTCTTAGCAATTTTTACAAACTCAATTGTAGATACCGCAGTTTTATAAGAAAATGCTACCAAGATACGAATAGATAAACGCGTGTCACTCAGTGAGAATCAAACTCATTAGCAATATTGTGTTAGCACAACTTGCTAACTATTACACCAGATGAGCTATTCATGAGGAAAATGAAGTATGACTAAAATGATAACACACAGGGAACAAAAAATATCTGGAACATTGTAAATAAGTAATAGATAAATAACTAGGTGTGAATATATATATATAATATATATAATATATATATATATATATATATATATATAATAATATATATATTGGTTAGGAGGTTGATTTAGAAGGCTATCACAATGCAGTTTGGAATAATAAAAAATAATAATACGGTAACAATGGTGTTGTGTGTTGACCTGTATTTTTTTATTATTAAAAATAATAAAAAAATACAGGTCAACACACAACACCATTGTTACGTATTATTATTTTTTATTTATTCCAAACTTGCATTGTGATAGCCTTCTAAATCAACCTCCTAACCAATACATACACAATGCTTCAAGCAAATATGAAACTCTCTTATATTATATATATATTATATACTATAGTGTGAAATGGTCACTGTTTCAGCTTTTGCTGGAATGGCGTACCAAAGGCAGTATTATTGGTAGAGTGCTCAATATAAAATAGAGCTGCTATATAATATAATAAGATAAATATATAAAGGTTTTACATATCTATTTATTGGGTGACAAAGGAACATTCACGACCATATTCGTTTCATGCGATGCAATCATCAGGTGAAGATGTTTCAAATGCCTTATGTAAAACCTTTATATATTTATTTATTATATCATATATATATATATATATATATATATATATATATATTATATAATATTAATATATAATATATATATATATATATATACCAACCCTTCCGCCCAAACAGAATGTGACAATAAATTTGATAAGCGGAGTTTTAACAGTTTTGATTTCAGAGCTTAAATTTTCCGAGTTTTAAAATGTCTTGACTGTTAGGTCTGATAAGTATGGAGTGTATTGCACTTGCACAAACCTGTGTTTCGTCAGCATCTGTATGGATACTGTCTTCATATTAATGTCTAGATACCCGAAATGCCGGCATCAGAGACTAATGGAAACCTTTGTAGGTTCCATGGCATGAAGAACTATTTTGGGAAATTTAGTCCCAAACCTTACAACAGTTTTAGAGACTCTCCGTGATTTAACAAAAAAGAATGTAAATTGGGCATGGTCATATTCTCAACATTTGGCTTCAAATATTCCCAAGGATTTCATAAGCAGAGCTCTCCTACATTAAGATTTCACACTTGAGTACGATGCGTGGGAGTATGGTTTGGTTTGTTTTGTTTTACGGCATATCAACCTCAGTGGGTCATTTAATGCCGATAAAGTTTTGAAATAAATCAATTCTTAATGGATAATACAATTTTTTTTATAAATACATTTTTCTATTTAACCCATAGATGGGACCCTAACAGGTACACCACTCCGGGTTAGAGTGGACCACGGGGCAATGGGATGAATGGGGTGCTCCACATTCTCCCAAACCTCCAAAACTGGAACCTCAACCATCAGATAGAGTTTAACGTCATTCCCAGGACATGTAGACCCGCAGCCACCGCCTTCTAGCACCCATATGATAAAAAGGTGTTGGGCTTGCCATATAGGGCAATAGGGTTGGGAAAATCATATAGGGGTGCTAGGGGCTTGACGTGACCAGCCGATTGATCGGAGGAGGCCTTCCGACCGCCCGTCTAGCCAAGATAGGGCCAAAGTGGAGTAGTGCATGTCATGAACTGCTCATCCACCTGGGCTCTATCCTTAAGCATCACGGGTCGCCACCACGGCCAACAGGTGGCCAATTCGGGGAGTCTTACCCCTCTGCAGAGGTGCAGTCGGTGCATTCTAACGCCCCCAGCCGACAGGGCGGGAGTATGGTTTAGGGAGCAGCCCTAATACAAGAAGAGTGACAGTCGCATACACAAGCTGATCCGTATGAAATCGAGAAAGAGATGATTGCTCTGTCCTTGAAAAGTTTGACCACAACACACGTGGAGAAAGTGAATGTTTTCACTGACCACAACCCAATAGGTCAATCAGTTTGGGTTGGTTTGGTTGATTTGGGTTTTTTTACGGGCATATCAACCTCGGTGGGGCTTAATGCCGACAAAGTTGTGAAATAAATTCATTCTTAATGCAATAATACAATTTTGTTTATAAACTAATGTTTTTCTATACAAGCCATAGATGGGACCCTAACAGGTACTACCACTCCGGGTCAGAGTGGACCAGGGATGAATGGTGATGAAGGGGTGCTCCATATTCCCCAAACATCCAGAACTGGAACCTCACCATCTGATAGATTTTAAGTTTTAATGTAATAAAATATCATATTAAATTAGAAATGCTAATGAAACTAAATAACAATAGAGATAAAAAAAATTTAAACAGGGGATATAATAAAAAAATAGAACAACTGAAACATACTCTTCCATCATTCCTGTCTTTCATTGCTAAATTTTCCTAATTTAACTATTTAGTTAAAATATTACGTAAAGAGTAAAATTCCAGTATTTTTTTCTCATTAATGGATTTTTAAAAAGATTTATTGAAAAGATTTTTCTCATATTTATTAAAATAAAACAAAACAATTAGAAATCAATAATACCAAGCACATATTTATTGATATCATTTTTATTAGATCGATATGCAAATTAGCCTTCCCGTTCACACTGTAAACTACTATTTTGTTGTATATATAAATACGATTTCATGTTAATAGTTTGTAGATATGATTAACAGTATCAATAATGTAAAACAATTTTATTAATAATTGAGATTAAAAAAATGAAGTCATACAGAATGTCACGTAAATAATTAAGGGAATTGGGACTCGAGTAGTAACATAGTTTCGGTTACAGACAGAAACACATATAATCTCCATTATAATAAGATATAGTTTCTCTGAATTTTTTTTAGCTGAAGCTGGATAATTTGTATTATTTGACATATTGAATTGAATAAAGGGTTCGAAGTTCCTTGAAGGCTATCGGTTACGACATGAAGACTCCCTAGTGCGACAAGAAGGTTCCCGGTTTCGAAAACATTACCGAGTTCGACAAGAAATACCAGAAGAAGGTCGGAGGTCACATCGGCAGAATCTTTGTGTAAATAACAATAAAGATGGAGACAATAGTACGAATAATCCAAATAATATATAGGATAATACAGAATTTATAGTATTTAATTATTTCCATCTTACCGTCATTTTTCACAGCTTTTTCAGTTCTCAGGCAAGGTTCTGGTATGTGTCTATATTTTTTTCTTTCACTTTCACTCTGTGGTCCGTTGAAATTTGAAAATTCTAAACATGGTGGCAATTAAGAAAACGAAAAGAACTCGTCAACTAGTGTGTTTTGCCATTCCAGCAGACCAGAGGGTGAAGATGAACGAAAGTGATAAGATATATAAATACAGGGATCTTATACAACTGCTCTGCGTTTTGTGTTCTCGTAGCCGAAGTGTGGAGTAATATAATGGAGATCATCGTAGAAAGCGAGTTCAAACTTCAGTCGTTCTGTTATGTCCAATTTCGGTTTAATAACTTTAGGAAAGTTATGAGACCTCTAAGTCCCCCAGCTATGGGTTAAATAGTGCAACTACTGTTCTTCAGCAAGGATGGTCTTTACGCGGGCCTTATGAATGTTATCATAATTAGAAATTGGAAGAGTGGAATAGGGGAGGTTGGAAAGAATCAAAATTGACGAAGAAGAAGAAGAAGAAGAAGAAGAAGAAGAAGAATAGGAAGAGTGTGTAAAGGAAGAAGAAGAAAGAAGAAGAAGAAAAGAAGAAGAGAAGAAAGTAGAAAAGAGAAGAAGAAGAAGAAAGAAATAGAGAGGTGTAAAGGAAGAAGAAGAAGAAGAAGAAGAAGAAGAAGAAAAGAAGAGTGAAAGAAGAAGAAGAAGAAGAAGAAGCAGAAGAAGAAGAAGAAGAAGCAGAAGAAGAAGAAGAAGAGTGGTAAAGGAAGAAGAAAGAAGAAGAAGAAGAAGAACACAACAACAACAACAACAACACAACAAGCGATGAGGGGGAGGAAATGTGAAAGGTATTAAAGGAATGAAAGTAAGAAAATACGCGAATTATCAGGAAGAAGGGATGAAAAAAGAAGAAAGCGAAACAAAGAAACGGAAGGAAAATAATGAAATAATAAAGAATAACGCGGGAAAAAGTGAGAGAGAATGATGAAGAAATGAGAGAAAGAGAACGAAAACATAATTAAATTGCCCCCCTCCTCATCCCCACACAAAAAAGAAAGAAAAGAAAATAAAGGAAGATCTAATGAAGTCAGGAAGAAATGGTTCGGTGGAATGTCGGTTTTTCGTGGTCTTGATTATGTCAATAGTAAACCAAGAAATGAGGTCAGAAGTTTTTAAAAAAGAAAAAGAAAGAAAGAAAGAAAGAAAGAAAGAAAGAAAGAAAAAAGCGGCAGTATCGAAAACGAGGCTGGGTCGGATCAAAATATCAGGCTCCTGATATCGACATCTCTCTCTATCTCTCTCTCTCTCTCTCTCTCTCTCTCTCTCTCTCTCTCTCTCTCTCTCTCTCCTCTTTTCTTATTTGCTAACAATGGACATGAATTAAGCACACGCTTTTAGCACTTCTTTAACAGCACAATTAGCCCAGAGACAAACTAAAATATGCATGATATATGCACCATTTTTTTTCATCAAAAATAATATGAGAGACGACACATGTGTCGATTTAACGCAGTTCATTTGAACATAGAATTACAAGAATTAAAAAAAAAAGAATATTAATACAGCAGATTCTTTAAATAGTAATCTGGTGGTGTTATTGATATAAGACCAAGGATGTTATTTTAGCGTCTGAGGTGGGCCGCCACACCTAGCCATCAGCTCCTCACTTTAACGCACACAACCATATGCAAATCTAACGCTGATTGCAAGGGCCGTATCGAACCAGGGACCTTGTGATTCCTAGCCGATCGCTCTATCGACTAAGCTAAACCGACCCTAGCAAAATGAGATTAGAACGCATATTTTTTATTTAAATAGATTTCTAGGATTGCTTTTAATACGGCATGTTTTAACACAAAATCATAAAATGTGTTCTTAAATTGTGTTTGCGCATTATTTGAAGATAAACAAATTGTTAAATTAAGGCTTCTCAAAGTGAAAGAAACAAGGGAAGGTTACTCTCATTTATGTAGGCTAATGTTCAGAATTACCATAAAATTGTAGGTTATTTTATGCTTTTATTTATTGCAAATAATTTTTATAGATAAAAGAAAAGGATTTAGCTAGCTTTGTCTTAAATGGTACAATCAATTATCAGCTTCTGCCATCTTTGAATTTTTGTAGTGAAACATTTGTAAAAATGTGGGGCATGCTTCGTGCCCAGTGGCTACATGCTGGAATGCAACATTGCAGTAAGCGAGTTCAAACTCCAGTTGAACTATTATGTTCAATTTGGACTAATAACCGCTTGGGAAAAGGTTGAACTCTCTCATTCCTCCCAGTTATGGTTAAATAGTACCACTACTGTTTTTCTACAAGGATGCTTTTGCTGAAATAACCCACAAATGTTGATATGCCCATTAAAAAAGAAACCAAACCATTCATAAAAATGTTAGGCTAACACACTCATAAGAAACCCCTCTCCCAGAACCAGATTGTTTTTTTATTTTTGTTTTTTTGTTTTTAAACGGTTGAGAATAGAGATACTAGAAATCAATACAGCCAAGTAATTATTTATTAAGCCCAGTTTGTTAAAACAGTATGCAAATTATCCACAATCATATACTATTGTAAACCTATATTGCTACT
This sequence comes from Doryteuthis pealeii, assembly GCA_023376005.1. Classification (NCBI taxonomy): domain Eukaryota; kingdom Metazoa; phylum Mollusca; class Cephalopoda; order Myopsida; family Loliginidae; genus Doryteuthis; species Doryteuthis pealeii. Next base: position 28,588,099 of record CM042146.1, read on the forward strand.
GATGTTATAATAATGTTAGTACCTAACACTTATAGTGTAGTAGAAACAAAATGGCTGTTATAAGTTGCAGCCGGCGGCCTTGAAGATTGAAGTGACACGGCTGACTCATCCTGATCCTCTCCGTGTGGATACCGTGAGAATCGGTGGAGAAGCCCCTTCGGGCCCAGATTAAGAAAGATCTATTAGTTTCATAATCGCGAACTTCAGAGAGAGCAAGTCACGCCTAAGCGCGTTGCCCATGCTCACAATCTGCCGCAGTTGTCTGGTGGGGATTTCGGAATAAATATGATCTAAAGCAAATCGAAGTCTTGGGTTATTATATCTAAAAACTACAGGGCTTATGATAGATGAGAAATCCCAAAAGGAGACCAAGACATGAAATCCCAAGACGAAGTCCAGACGCTAGAAGAAGAACATAAGGTACCGAAGATTGATCAGAAGAAGAGAGAAGAGAGTATATATGTTTATTGGTATAAGCAACACTGACTTAAAATACATGTAGAATTTTCAATGCATACAAATAACATGGGCGTTTTGTGGCAAAATATAGATATTAATAGTAGACATTAATGATATGAGTATTTCATGATCATTGAGAAGCATGTAAATAACTAGGGAACTGTGACGCAGCTTCGTTACAGACGAATAGAGACCTAATCTCCATTACAATAAAACTAGAAACTTCTACCAGCGTTCGACTGGCTAGTATGGGGGGGGGTAGTCTCGCAGATCATTATTATTGAATCGCGTTTTGACCTCGAAGGATCCCATTAATCCCTTTGTAAAAAAAAGATCCTGCATTGATGGGACTATTTGAACGCGTGAAGAAAAAAACTGCCAGATACTTGAAATAAAAAAATATGTTCCATTAATTATCAATGCAAAAAAAAATCCACTTGTCACTATTTAAATTTATATCTTAATTTTATCTCACGAATATAAATTCAATCCTTCATTTTCATTGCTCAAGTAGTCTGCTGATAGTGAATGTGTACATATATTATTTTTGTCATTATTCTTTTACTTTCGTAGTTTTTCCTCCGGACATACATACATACATACATGCATACACATCAACTTGCCTCTTTATATATTACTAAGCACGTACCCGGCGTCGCCTGGGTAGGGGCGGATTTTTTTAGTAAGGTCCCGCAGATCATTATTACTGAACGTCAAGTTGAATCTTCGTGGGATGCCCATTTAAATCCCAATGTAAAGAAATAGACTTGCATTGATCCAGCTACTCTGAAAAGAAATGTTAATGTCTACTATCTAAATATAAGTGAAAAAAAATCCATGCTGTTATCATCTTAAACTTATTTTCAATTATTTTCAACGTATAATAAATCAATCTTTATTATTTTTGCTCAAAAACAACCTTGGTGTTATTAATGTGTTATATAATTTCTTTGTTTGTAAATTGTTTTTAATTCGAAGTCCCTCCGGACTACATAACAACAACTGCCCTTAATATATATATTATATATATATATATATATATATATATTAATAGAAGAGG
>CM042146.1:28589717-28602217 GCA_023376005.1 Doryteuthis pealeii
CCATGCTCTCAGTCTACTGCATATAATTAAAAAAGAAGAATTAAGTCACCAATTAGAAATTTATTCCCTGAAATGCATATACGCCTTATGTACAGTATGTGTACAAATGTACAGTATGCATATCCTAAAAAACTAGAGGTGATGAGTATAAAACGAGTTTCCTAATTGAATTCAGCACCCCCATAGTAACAGCTATTTTTGTGCTTGCTCATTTCTTTGTAAACAGTGTTATAGTGAGCGATACATAACATATAACGAGAAATTCGTCCTCTGAGCACGCAATAACTAATTTTTGGCTCGTGTGCGGGCTTCTAGCTGATCGAACCGCCCTATCGGCTGGGGCGTCTAGAATGCCCGACTGCACCTCTGCAGAGAGGTAAGACTTCCCCCAAGGGGCCACTGGCCGTGGGTGGACCGCGATGCTTAAGGATAAACCCAGATGGCTGACAGTCCGATGAACTTGCAATATTCACTTGAGCTTTGGGCGAGGACGGGCGTCGGTCAATGGCTGGCCATGTCAAAGCCCTAGCACTATTTGATTGCCCCAACCGATTGACCCTAATAGCAACCCTAATCCTAATGGTTGAGTTCCAGTCTGGAAGTTGGGAAATGTGGACACCCCTTCACCATTGCTCCCTTCCACTCTGACCCGGAGTGATACTGTTAGGGTCCATCTATGGTTGATAGTAAATAGATTTTAAACAAAATGCATAAGAATGAATTTATTCACAACTTTGTCGGCATTAAAATGCCCACCGAGGGTTGATATACCGTAAACAAAACAAACAAACCAGAGTTCCATTTAGTCTGCCGATTCGGTATCTAGACATAATATTGAAGACATTCAATTACAGATGTGTGAAACACAGGTTGATTGCAAGTGCAATACACACCAAACTTATCGACCTAACAGTCAAGAATTTTAAACTCGAAAATTTAAGCTCTAAATCAAAAACTGTTAAACTCCGCTTAACAAGTTATGTAATTGTGCTGGGCGGAGGTGGTATATATATATATATGATATAATAAGATAAAATTATAAAGTTTACTAAGGCATTTGAAAACATCTTCACCTAATGATTGCATCGCATGACGGAATATGTCGTAATGTTCCTTGTCACCCATAAATAGTATGTAAACCTATATATTATCTTATATATATAGCAGCTCTATTTTATATTGAGCACTCTACCAATTTAATACTGCCTTGAGTACGCCATTCCGCAAAGCTTGAACGTGACTATCGACACTAATAATATTATATATATTATAATAGATATATATATATAGTATATTATTATATATATTCACACCTATTTATTTATTATTACTCAATTTACAATGTTACAGATATTTTTTGTTCCCTATCATTTTAGCATATTCATTTCTCATGAATAGCTCATTGTGTAATAGTTAGCAAGTTGGGCTAGCACAATATGCTAATGAGTTTGATTCTCACTGAGTGAACGCGTTTATCTATTCGTGCCCTGGTAGCATCTTATAAAACTGCGGTATTCTACAATTGAGTTTTGTAAAATGCTAAGAAAACTATCTATTTTCTGTATTTATCACGGATAACTGTACCGTGGAAGATATGAACCGCGGATAAATGAGGACGGCGTATAAAATTATGCTTATACGCAATTAATCAAATAACAAACAATAAGAAGTGAGTAATTGTTGTTGAAGCCATGTGGTAAGTCCAGTTGCCAATCAGAGAGCATTACTTTTGTTCGAGAATTCGCTTCGTACTATATTTAATTTTAAAAGAATTTTTTTGAAATTTAATTTACATTTATACAGTTTAGTTTACTATTTCTTATTCAATCTTGGATTCTTTTTTCTTTTTTCATTTTTCTAAAATTTCAATTAATGAATAATTACGAGAATGGAATCGATTAATTTTGATTAAAAACTCAAAAACAATTGCACTTAATGGAAGCAACCTGGCCAACCGATGTTGCTAATGACTAATATATTCTGTATGTCACGATGTCAGCATTTATTGTCTCTCTCTCTCTCTCTCTCTCTTCCTCTCTATCTCTCTCTCTCTTATTCTTCAGCCTGTTAACACTTTTAACATCTAATTATCTTCATGAATTATTTTCATATATTTCTTGATAAGTCATCAGATTAATTTATCTGAATTTATTGTTAATATTTTGTTATTATTGTACTTATTATTGTTGTTGTTACTGTGTTACTTATGACGTTCAAAATAATTAACATGATCATATCATATTTTCATAACTATCCTTTCTGGTCTCTCCCACATATTCTTTCCCCCTCTCTTGCTCTCGTATCTCTCTCTCTCTTTATAAATTATATATATATACTTATATATATATATAATATATTATATATAGTATATATATATATTATAATTATAGATAGATAGGATACGATATTATAATATATTGTGGTTGGTGTGTGTGTGGGTGGTGTGTGATATCTGTATGATTTTAATCCGTTAGTCGATTTTCTGTTCATCTACTTCGTCCGTAATTCTTACACACAACAAACACACACCCACACACACACACAACATACACACACACACACACACACACACACACACCACACAAACACACAATACACACGCAATTCATTATTATATAATATATATATATATGTAATATGTATATATAGTTTATATGTACATGATAAAGGCTTTAAAAATCGGTCAAATCAGCAGTTAATAGATCTATTTCAACCCAATGTTATATAATACGTTTCATCAGACTGCTGAATTGAAATGGCTACTAGAATTCATGGGAATTTATATATTTTGTAGACTTCCGATAAACTCAGGGTCAGTCTTATCATCACTCAGTTTGGGAAGGGGGCATTTAAGTCCAAGAAACCAATTGGCAAATGGTGTCCAATGTGTGTTGGTTGAATATTGTCCTACATCAAAATCTCAATGAGGGCAAGGTTTACCCTGCTTCAGTCTTTCCATTTTTGTAAGAGCTTCTAATGCCAGTCGGCCGTTTCCTTTGTTGTCTTGAGTCTTAGTCCCTTAAAACCCCATTAGATCGCACCATCAACTTACATTCCCAAATATTAGAAATTACAATTAATGAATGGACAATCCAAGAAGAATTAACAAAACTAGACGAAATGTAATCTATGATATACTTATGATGTAAGTAATAAATCCAACGTAAATTAAGAAATGGATATAATATGTGAAAGAATATTATACTATAATACATGAAATACACAATGCTATCTTTCTACTATCATCTTCTTATCTTATATACTATATATATATATATATATATATAATATATATATATATATATATACTTGGTGTGGTACAATTTCTTGACAAGGTGATCTGGTGGTTCCTCTTACCAGTAGTTTTTGTAGAGTTCAGGTTCCGTTGAGAGCTCAATTTTAATTATGTAACAGAGTAAAAGTTATGGAAAAAAAAGGCCTTAAATACCATGTGTATCGTGTTATGACCTTCCACTCGGACTATGCCCACGAGCTTCTTCAGACCACTGATATCTTTTATAGACAGGACGGCCCAACTCTTCTTATATTCATACATTTCCCCCGCACCAGGGGTGATCTTATTTGCATTTTTCTTTTCGTGTGCTTTATTAAAGGGATTTTATATAATATAATATTAATATAATTATATAATATATATATATAGGGCATCTAGCGTGATTGAACTGACAATTAAGCATATCTCAATGCAAACCAGTGCCCAGGATGGACATCAATTGGAGGTATAACATCCTTGTTCCGCAACGAAGGGATGTGACACAAGTTCGTATGTATGGAACATCTGCTAAGATCGAAAAAAAACCCGCTTCGTATCAATAATAATGTTTCTGCAGACTAGCTTCTTCAAACCATGCACCACGATGGGACGTCACAAGGTAAAAAATTATGGAATAATGTGTTAAAGGTGGGAATACTATTCCAGAGTAAATTAAGGAATATTCCACATTCCCCAGACCTTCAGAAATTTAAACTGGTGTATTAATGTCCTGAGTATGATGTTAAACTCTATCTGACGATTAATTCAATTTCTGGAAGCTCTGGGTAAGTGGAGTGCCCCATCATCACCATTCTCCAGATCCACTCTGACTCGTATACTAGGCCAATCTCTGGGTTAAATAGAAAAAATAAATCAGAGGAATAAAAATGTATACTTATGAAGAATGATAAAACAAAAGTGTCTTCCGCATAAAATAACCCAACAAGGGTAGACATGCCGTAAATCCAAAACCAACCAACCAACCAACCACCAACCAATTAGAATTTGAGCTCACATTATGCAGTTTAATCACATGGTCTCGGTCTTGCTTGTTAATGTGCATAACAGTTTGATCCAAGGGCTATTCCCAGGCAACACCTGCCTTTGATTAAAAGGCCAGGGCTGGATCATGTCCAGTGCTGAGCGCCCCTTGAGGCGGAATGCCGACAGGAGCAACATTTTTTGTGCCTACACCCATTGAGTCTCGGTGTGGGTGGGCCCCCACATAAAAAATGTCCTTGTGTTCACACCCCATGCATAATGGGACGCATGGTAATACCCATATTAAATGCTGTTAGTGTCATACGAAGACATCTTAATTTGAGTGTAGTACTCTGAGGTTGGTTCAAATTTATTTATTCAGGTTGTTAGTCCTAACTAAGAAATTAATTCTATGTAATTATTTTGTATCTTATTTGGAAGAAATGCATACTTAATTGTATATCTAATTAAATCGAATAATTAGACACCTAATTTAAGTCATTAATTCACCCCACCCCACCCGACCCGGAGTTTGGAAATTTCAATTCTGCACGATTCAATCCGATATCCAGCAAACCCGATTATTTTATGTTACAAACCACTCTCCATGGTCCCCCTCCATTCCTCCCACGCGGCGAATACACCGAGCCGCACTCTGAAGAGGTAAGACCCCCCCTCATGGTACAACCTGTTGTACGTGGGTGCGACCTGTAATGGCTAGGACGGATCCTCGTAGCTGAGTAGTCCATTGCATGGACACTCCACTTCGGCCCTTCCTATTACAGCAATCGGATGCCCGTCCCCATCAATTGTCTGTTCACGTCAATCCCTGACCTATAATATTGTCCCGATGCTTTTGCGCCCTTACGGCAGATTCCCAACCCATTTATATATATGTGTACTAGAATTGAGGTTGGTTGAGGATTAGGTCTAGTTTTGACGTCAACTGCATCTATTTAAAGTTCCGTTTCTGGAGCGCTGGGCAGTGGGGAGTGCCCTTATCACCACTAACTTATTTTATATTTCACTGCAATATTTAAATTAAGTAGCGAGATATTAATTTAATAGTTGTATTTTATTCATGCTTTAACAATACACATTCATCAATAAGTTATTTATTCGGTATTAGTTATAAGTTAGCTTTTTAATTGTAATTTAATATAACCTTATTTTGTTCTTTAGAAATTAAATAAGTTTTCAGTAAAATAAAATGTTTCTATAACTGTAGCGAGGTAGCCATGCCGTGTTAATCTCATTTACATATGTGCATTACAGTAGAAGATATATAGAGACAGTAGAGACATGGGAGATATTAGTACGAAGAAGCTAACACAGAAGCGTAAGATACGCTCGGATAATTACTACTATTGCTACACAAGAATACGAACACACATGTATTATCGTCGTGTACACTTTGATTTATTCTTTTCGCATTTGAATTATATTTATCGTGGTTTACGCTCATTCCGGTCTCTGTTTAATTTGTTCATAACTACGATATTAGCTTTTACGAAGAAGCCTAACACAGAGCTAAGATCCGCTCAGAGAATTACTACTATTGCTACAACAACGAATACGAAACACACATACAACATATAAGAAATTAAGAAATTTATCAGATTTCTAAGAAAATGAATTAAAAGCGTAAACACATATATCATATTCATTCATTCATTGGAAAAATATTTTTTTAGATACATTTTATTATCGAAAAGAATTATGAATAATATTTTCTACAAAATCAATTGAATAAAATTTAGTTTATGACATGAATTTTTAACTCCATTCACCTCAGCAACTATTTTCAAAATTTATTTTTACGTCGCTCGTGGGCGTTTTTTTATTTTGCTAGTGATTAAAAAGCGGCTATCGAGCTGACTTAAACCATTAAACACGGAGGGAATTTCTTGATTTTTAATTGCTAATATGATAGCAAAATAGGAAAAATCGAGGATAAATAGTTTGATTATCATCGTATTGTTATACGAATCTCTTTTATTACCATGAGCAAACAATTTCTGACCGTGGGAAAATTTATATTTCGAATGCTATGCAGTACGCCTTGTAAGTTGCTGTTTAAAAGATATGATTTTTTTAATCTTTAAAAAACAAGAAAATATTTAAAATCCTACCGTCAAGGATTACACAGTTTGTTTAGTGAAACACTTTTAACTGTTTATTACCAAAGGTATAAGGTGTTCTATTGCCGAAACCTAAGTGTAATACTTGTAGGGGTCCAATGTAAGATGGAGGCAAGTGTTCGAATGGTTAAGTCATAAGAAAATGAATTTGTGACCCGATTTTTAAACCGTGGGACGAAGCTACAGTTCACATAGCGCATAATACTATTTGGGAAATGTGTAAATCCCAACTATTCTCCTTCCAGTTTTTTTTTCTTTTTTGATAAAGGAAGGTGCTCCTCGATGACGTTTTCTATGAGCTATATAATAGGAAAAACAATATAAAATATTGTGCTCACAAAATCTTTTTCAACCTGTGGGTTATAAAAGTGTAATCAATTGAAATCATTTTAAAAATTAAAATGAAACATGTAAAGACACTTTATAAACACCTTGGTTTTCATCGGAGCACATATTTTTTTGGATGAAAGAAGGGAAAATTACGTGACCACGAGAGGTTCAAAACGATCACTTTTGGGCCGGGATGTCTTATTCGAAAAGTTTATAAAAACGTATTTGGTTTGAAAGTGATGTTATATTTTATTTTTGAACCTAAAAGTCTCAAAAGTCAATCAGAAAAACTTAACAAAACTTTGAAAATAAAGGGTATACAAAAAGTTGTTTCAGATATAACCCAATCACGAAACGAGTGTAAATGGGTCCTGCAGCTACAACAAGAAAAAAATGGAACGATTGAGGAAATATATGGCCAATAAATCTGTGGAGTTGTGGTTTCCCATATCGATTGACCCTCCAGTGACGAAAAGTTAATCAAAACTATGTATTTTAAACTAATTTGAGAGTTTACCATTTAGTGGGAAAGTTTTAGATCACATACTTTATATGAACTTCATATAAGGTCAATGCCTCTTGTTGCCTTTTCTAGTGCTGCAAGCTGTTGCTTCGGCTGATGCAGTATAATATAATATATATATAATATATAATATATATATATATATATATATGGTGTGTGTTGTGTGTTGTGGTGTGTGTGTGTGGGTGTGTGTGCGTGTGTGTGTATATTAATAATAATAAGATAATAATAACTACTAGGGCAGACTGGGCTCTTATCTTTGCTTAGGCAACCAGTCTAGGAGGAGGACATTCTGAATTCAAAATATGTTAAAACTCCAATTCGGGGGTCATATTTTGAATAGGCTTAGTCTTAATTTAGGATCTATTTAAATTTAACGTTTTATGGTTAATTTTAAATTTAATTTATGCTTTAAAAATTCGTAAAATTATTCTTAAAAAAGTGTTTAGAAAAATGAGGTAAAAAAAAAAAACAGAATAAAACAAAACCTTCGCATTCAAGTGCAATAAAAATCAATGAGTCAACATGCCGTTAAAAAACCCAACCAACCAACCAACCAACCAAGCTCTTTAGTCGAGGATTCATAACATTTAGTAAAATATCGTAAATAGCATAGAGTAAAGCTTACATACTTAAGTACGGTTTTGGAAGACTTATGTGATAATAAACAGGAAGCGCGTGGTGTATGGTAAAATCATGGAAAATGGACTCGACACCTGAGTTCAATCTGGATGGGTATTGCATTTCATTTAGCGCTAATATCCTTAGAAAGGTTATGAATCCTACTCTCCCTCCAGCTATGGGTAAATAATAGGGCAAACTGGGCTCTTTAACCTCGTGCTAGGCAGCCGGTCTAGGGAGAGGAAAACTCTGAATTCAAAACCTGCGAACTCCGCTAAGAAATTGAACCTTGTGTCGCATCCTTGCTCGTGCGGAGGGGTCGGTAAATTGGTATATATGTGTAATAGTAAGTAAAGTAAAGTCGACGGCGGCCTAGAGTCGGTATCAGGCCAATCAGTGATGGAGTCTATCCCTTTTCAATAGCGCGTAGCCAAGGAGGTTGTTTTAGCATCTGATGTGGAGCGCAAACCTACCATCAGTGCCTTACTTTACCGCACAGATCCCTGCTACCATCTGCTGAGTTGGCGTAGACCGAGTATCGAAACTAGGAAACCTTGTGGGTTTCTACCGGAACACTTACCGACTGAGCTAAACCGGCCTATTAACAATGTTTATTATCACATATGATGGGGCCGGTTTAGCTCAGTCGTAAGGTGTTCGGCTAGAAACCACAAGGTTCCTAGTTCGATACCGTCTACGCCAACTCAGCAGATGAGTAGCACAGGGATCTGTGCGTAAAGTAGGCACTGATGGTAGGTTTGGCGCTCACAATCAGATGCTAAAACAATCTCCTTGTCTAGCGCTATTGAAAAGGGGATAGATCCATCACTGATTGGCTGATACCGACTCTAGGCCGCCCGTCGACTTTACTTTACTTACTTATTATCACATATATACATTTACCGACCCCTCCGCACGAGCAGGATGCGACACAAGGTCAATTTCTTAAGCGGAGTTCAGCAGGTTTGAATTCAGAGTTTTCCCTCTCCTAGACCGGCTGCCTAACGAAGGTTAAAGAGCCCAGTTTGCCCTATTATTTACCCATAGCTGGAGGGAGAGTAGGATTCATACCTTTCCTAAGGATATTAGCGCTAAATGAAATGCAATTACCCCATCCAGGATTTGAACTCAGGGTGTCGAGTCCATTTTCCATGATTTTAACCATTACACCACGCGCTTCCTGTTTATTATCACATAAGTCTTCCAAAACACGTACTTAAGTATTAAGCTTTACTCCTATGCTATTTACAGAATATTTTACTAAATGTTATGATCATCGACATAATAAGAGTTGGTTGGTTGGTTGGTTGGTTGGTTTTTACGGCATGTTGACTCATTGAATTTTTATTGGCACTTGATGCTGAAGACGTTTTTGTTTTATTCATGTTTTTTTTTTTTACTCAATTTTTCTAAACACTTTTTTAAGAATAATTTTACGATTTAAGCCATAAAATTAAATTTAAAATTAACCCATAAAACTAAATTTAAAATAGATCACTAATTAAGACTAAGCCTATTCAAATAGTGACCACCCGAATTGGAGTTTTAACATATTTGAATTCAGAATTGTCCTCCTCCTAGACTGGTTGCCTAAGCAAAGATAAAGAGCCCAGTCTGCCCTAGTATTTATTATTATCATTATATTATTATATATACACACACACGCACACACACACACACACCACACACAACACACACACACACAACACACATATATATATATATTATATATATATATATATATATATATTATATATACCTGCATCAGCCGAAGCACAGCTGCAGCACCTAGAAAAGGCAACAAGAGGCATTGACCTCTATATGAAGTCATATAAAGTTCATGTGATCTAAAACTTTCCACACTAAATGGTAAGACTCTCAAATTAGTTTAAATACATAGTTTGGATTAACTTTTCGTCACTGGAGGGTCATATTCGATATGGCGAAAACCACAACTCCACAGATTTATTGGCCATATATTTCCTCAATCGTTCCATTTTTTTCTTGATTGTACTGCAGGACTCCCATTTACACTCGTTTTCGTGATTGGGTTATATCTGAACAACTTTTGTATACACCTTTATTTTCAAAGTTTGTTAAGTTTTTCTGATTGACTTTTGAGACTTTTAGGTTCAAAAATAAAATATACATCACTTTCAAACCAAAATACGTTTTTTATAAACATTTTCGAATAAGACATCCCGGCCCCAAAAGTGATCGTTATTTGAACCTCTCGTGTCAAACGTTAAATTTTCCTTCTTTCATCCAATAAAAATATGTGCTCCGATGAAAACCAGTGTTTATAAAGTGTCTTTTACAATTGTCTTCATTTTAATTTTAAAATGATTTCAATTGAATTACACTTTATAAACCCCACAGGTTGAAAAAGATTTCTGTGAGCACAATATTTAATATTGTTTTTCTATTTATATAGCTCATAGAAACGTCATCGAGGGACGCACCTTCTTTATCAAAAAAGAAAAAAAAGCTGGAAGGAGAATAGTTGGATTCCCACATTTCCCAATAGTATTAGCGCTATGTGAACTGTAGCTTCGTCCACGGTTTAAAATCGGGTCAACAAATTCATTTTCTATGACTTTAACCATTCGACCACTTGCCTCCATCTTTACATTGGACCCTAACAAGTATTACCACTTAGGTTTCGGCAATAGAACACCTTATACCCTTTGGTATAAACAGTTTAAAAGTGTTTCACTAAACAAACTGTGTATCTTGACGGTAGGAATTTTAAATATTTTTCTTGTTTTTTAAAGATTAAAAAAATCAATATCCTTTTTAAACAGCCAACTTACAAGGCGTATGCATAGCATTCGAAATATAAATTTTCCCACGGTCAGAAATTGTTGCTCATGGTATAAAAAAGAGAATTCGTATAAACAATACGATGAATAAATCAAACTATTTATCCTCGAATTTTCCTATTTCTGCTATCATTTAGCATTAAAAATCAAGGAAATTCACCTCACGTAGTTTAATGGTTAGTCAGCTCGATTAGCCGATTTTATATCACTAGCAAAATAAAAAAACGCCCACCGAGCGACGTAAAAATAAATTTTTGAAAAATAGTGCCTGAGGTGAATGGGAGTTAAAAATTCAATGTCAATAAACTAAATTTTATTCAATTGAATTTTGTAGAAAAATAAATTATTCAAATATTCTTTTCGATAAATAAAATGTATCTAAAAAATATTTATACAATGAATGAATGAATATGATATATGTTGTTTTACGCTTTTAATTCATTTTCTTAGAAATCTGATAAATTTCTTATTTCTTATTGTTGTGATGTGTGGTTTCGTATTCGTTGTTGTAGCAATAGTAGTAATTCTCTGAGCGTATCTTAGCTCTGTGTTAGCTTCTCGTAGCTAATATCGTAGTTATGAACAAATTAAAAGAGACCGGAATGAGCGTAAACCACGATAAATATAAATTCAAATGCGAAAAGAAATAATCCAAAGTGTACACGACGATATACATGTGTGGTTTCGTATTCGTTGTTGTAGCAATAGTAGTAATTATCCGAGCGTATCTTAGCTCTGTGTTAGCTTCTCGTAGCTAATATCTCCCATGTCTTCTAGACTGTCTCTATATATCTCCTACTGTAATGCACATATGTAAATGAGATAACACGGCATTGGCTACCTCACTACAGTTATAGAAAGCATTTATTTTACTGAAAACTTTATTTAATTTCTAAAGAACAAAATAAGGTTTATATAAATTACAATTAAAAAGCTAAATTAATAACCTAATAACCGAATAAAATTAAACTTATTGATGAATGTGTATTGTTAAAGCAATGAATAAAATACAACTATTAATTAATATCTCGCTACAATTAATTTAAATATTGCAGATGAAATATAAAATAAGTTAGTGGTGATTAAGGGGCACTCCCCACTGCCCAGAGCTCCAGAACTGGAACTTTAAAATTAGATGCAGTTTGACGTCAAACTTAGGACACTAAAATCCTCAACCACCTCATTCTAGTACACATATAATAAAATGGGTTGGGAATCTGCCGTAAGGGCAAAAGCATCGGGACAATATTATAGGTGCTAGGGATTGACGTGAACAGACAATTGATGGGGACGGGCATCCGATTGGCTGTATAGGAAGGGCCGAAGTGGAGTGTCGCATGCCATGGACTACTCAGCTACGAGGATTCCGTCCTTAAGCATTACAGGTCGCCACCCACGTACAACAGGTTGTCCCATTGGAGGGGGGGTCTTACCCCTCTTCAGAGGTGCGGTCGGTGTATTCGACCGCGTGGGAGGGAATTGAGGGGGATCCATGGAGAGTAGGTTTGTAACAATAAACAATAATCGGGTTGCTGGGATACGGATTGAATCGTGCAGAATTGAAATTTCCAAACTCCGGGTCGGGGGGGTGGGTGAATTAATGAACTAATTAGGTGTCTAATTATTTCGATTTAATTAGATATTACAAATTAAGATTAAGTGCATTTCTTCCAAATAAAGATACAAAATAATTACATAGAATTATTTCTTAGTTAGGACTAACAACCTGAATAAAATAATTAATTGAACAAACTCAGAGTAATACACTCAAATTAAAAATGTCTTCGGTATGACACTAAACAGCATTT
>CM042146.1:28604717-28629717 GCA_023376005.1 Doryteuthis pealeii
AAACAATAATAAAAGTAACAATAATAACAAAATAACAATAAAAAATTCAGATAAATTTAATCTGATAGACTTACAAGAAATATGAAAAATTTCATGATGATAATTAAGAATGTTAAAAGTGTTAAAAGGCTGAAGAATTAATGAGAGAGAGAGAGAGAGAGAGAGAGAGAGAGGAGAGAGAGAGAGACGAATAAAATGCTGACACGTGACCACAGAATATAATTACGTCATTAGCACATCGCGTTGCAGGTGCTTCCATTAAGTGCATTGTTTGAGTTTTTTTTAATCAAAATTAATCGATTCCTATCTCGTAAATTATTCATAGATTGAAATTTTAGAAAATAATGAAAAAAAAAAAAGAAAAAAAAGAATCCAAGATTGAAAATAAGAAAATAAGTAAACTAAACTGTAAAATGTAAATTAATTTCAAAAATTCTTTTAAAAATTAAATATAAGTATCGAAGACGAATTCTTCGAACAAAAGTAATGCTCTCTGATTGGCACTGACTTTACCAACATGGCTTCAACAACAATTACTTTCACTCTTATTGTTTGTTATTTTGATTAATTTGCGTATAAGCATAATTTTATTTACAGCCGTCTCATTTTATCCGCGGTTCTATCTTCCACGGTACCAGTTATCCGTGGATAAATACAAAAGAAAAAATAGATAAGTTTTTCTTAGCAATTTTCACAAAACTCAATTGTAGATACCGCAGTTTTATAAGAAAATGCTACCAGGGCACGAATAGATAAACGCGTGTCACTCAGTGAGAATCAAACTCATTAGCAATATTGTGCTAGCCCAACTTGCTAACTATTACACCAGATGAGCTATTCATGAGGAAAATGAAGTATGACTAAAATGATAGGGAACAAAAAATATCTGTAACATTGTAAATGAGTAATAGATAAATAAATAGGTGTGAATATATATATATATATATATATATATATATATATATATTATATATATAATATATATATATATAGTGTGCGATAGTCACTGTTTCAGCTTTTGCTGGAATGGCGTACAAAGGCAGTATTATTGGTAGAGTGCTCAATATAAAAATAGGCTGCTATATAATATAATAAGATAAATATATAAAGGTTTTACATATCTATTTATTGGGTGACAAAGGAACATTCACGACCATATTCGTTTCATGCGATGCAATCATCAGGTGAAGATGTTTCAAATGCCTTATGTAAAACCTTTATATATTTATCTTATTATATCATATATATATATATACCAACCCTTCCGCCCAAGCAAAATGTGACAATAAACTTGTTAAGCGGAGTTTAACAGTTTTGAATTTCAGAGCTTAAATTTTCCGAGTTTTAAAATTTCTTGACTGTTAGGTCTGATAAGTTTGGTGTGTATTGCACTTGCACAAACCTGTGTTTCATCAGCATCTGTATGGATACTGTCTTCATATTAATGTCTAGATACCTGAAATGCCGGCACCAGACTAATGGAAACCTCTGGTTTGGTTTGTTTTGTTTTACGGTATATCAACCTCGGTGGGCCATTTTAATGCCGACAAAGTTGTGAAATAAATTCATTCTTAATGCATTTTGTTTATAAACTCATATTTTACTATTCAACCCATAGATGGGACCCTAACAGGTACTAACACTCCGGGTCAGAGTGGACCAGGGAGCAATGGTGATGAAGGGGTGTTCCACATTTCCCAAACTTCCAGAACTGGAACCTCACCATTAGGATTAGGGGTTGCTATTAGGGTCAATCGGGTTGGGGCAATCAAATAGGTGCTAGGGCTTGACATGGCCAGCCGATTGATCTCCGACCGCCCGTCTCGCCCCCCAAAAGCCTCAAGTGGAATATTGCAAGTCATGGACTGCTCAGCCATCTGGGTTCTATCCTTAAGCATCGCGGGTCCCCACCCACGGCCAAACAGTTGGCCCCATTGGGGGAGTCTTACCTCTCTGCAGAGGTGCAGTCGGGGCATTCTAACGCCCCAGCCGATAGGGCGGTTCGATCAGCTAGAAGCCAGCACCAAACGAGGCCAAAAATTAGTATTGCGTGCTCAGAGGAACGATTTCTCGATTATCATGTTATGTATACCGCTCACTAATAACACTGGTTTACAAAGAAATTGAGGCAAGCACAAAAATAGCTGTTTTAACCTAATTTGGGGGGTGCTGAATTCAGATTTGAAATCCGTTTATACTCATCACCTCTAGTTTTTTTAGATATGCATACTGTACATTTTGTACACATACTGTACATAAAGGCGTATATGCATTCAGGGATAATTTCTAATATTGTGTGACTTATGTCTTCTTTTTTAATTATTATGCAGTAAACTGAGAGCATGGGAATCATTTAAGTCAGTCTGTAGTGGCTTCCTTGGTAACACACGCGTACCAAATTACCAAACCTGTATTGAGAAGTTGCTAAAGACTTATGAGGATATGGGATGCCGAATGTCACTCAAAATTAATTTTCTCCATTCCCACCTCAACTTCTTCCCTCCAAACCTTGGAGCAGTGAGTGATGAGCACGGGGAAAGATTCCCCAAGACATTACGAAGATGGAGAGCAACTACCAAGGCAAGTGGAACCCCGGCATGATGGGAGACTTCTACTGGATGCTCTTGTGTGACATCCCGGAGGCAAAATACAGCAGATCATCTAAAAAAACACACTTCTAACTGTCTGCGGTACTATGAATTGTGTACATTGTGTCATCCAAGTATATTTATTCCGTCAATGTTCTTTATCTATCCTGTTTTATCTGTAATAAGCTGCTGCAACTGTTGAAATAAGCACGTATATACTCTGTATATACTAAAATGAGACTATTTAAAAGACAGAAAACTAGAGGTGATAGAGCAAAACTGTTTATAGATCCGAATTCAGTACACCCAAATTAGTAAAAAAAACACCTATTCACATTCTTGCCTCAGACAAAAAAATATTTTTTTGAAAAACGAGTGTAATGAATGACCAAATAACGAATGAAATAAGATCATGATCCTTTTAACTCAACGACTTCGCCACGAGCAGGGTATGACACAAGGTCAATCTTTAAGCGGAGTACAGCTGGTTTTACATCTACTCTGGTTGCGTTAACACGGCTAAAGGGGCCAGTCTATAATCACCAATTAAAATGTCAAAATGTTTCTGCTTTCTTGCATTGTAAAATCCATTTAGAATAACTAGAAAATATATGCACCTTTCGGGTGCAAGTAGTTAAGTTTTAATGTAATAAAATATTATATTAAATGCTATTGAAACTAAATAAAAATACAGATAAAAGATTTTAAACAGGGGTTATAATCGAAAAATAGAACAACTGAAACTTACTATTCCATCATTCCTGTCTTTCATTGCTAAATTTTCCTAATTTAACTATTTAATTAAAATATTACTTAAAGAATAAAATTACAGTTATTTTTTTCTTATTAATGGATTTTTTAAAAGATTTATTTAAGAGATTTTTCTCATATTTATTAAAATAAAACAAAACAATTAGAAATCAATAATACCAAGCACATATTTATTAATATAATTTTTTAGATCAATATGCAAATTAGCCTTCCTGTTCACACTGTAAACTACCATTTTGTTGTATATATAAATACGATTTCATGTTAATAATTTGTAGATATGATTAACAGTATCAATAATGTAAAACAATTTTATTAATAATTGAGATAAAAGAAATGAAGTCATGCAGAATGTCACGTAAATAACTAAGGGAATTGGGACTTGAATAGTAACATAGTTTCGGTTACAGACAGAAACACATATAATCTCCATAATAACAAGATATAGTTTCTCTTAATTTTTTTAGATGAGGCTGGATAATTTGTATTATTTGATATATTGAATTGAATAAAGGGTTCGGTTCGAAGTTCCTTGAAGGCTATCGACTATGACATGAAGACTCCCTAGTGCGACAAGAAGGTTCCCGATTTCGAAAACATTACCGAGTTCGACAAGAAATACTAGAAGAAGGTCGGAGGTCACATCGGCAGAATCTTTGTGTAAATAACAATAAAGATGGGGACAATAGTACGAATAATCCAAATAATATATAGAATAATACAGAATTTATAGTATTTAATTATTTCCATCTCACCGTCATTTTTCACAGCTTTTTCAGTTCTCTGGCAAGATCCTGGTATGTGTCTATATTTTATTCTTTCACTTTCACTCTGTGGTCCGTTGAAATTTGAAAATTCTAGACATGGTGGCAATTAAGAAAACGAAAAGAACTCGTCAACTAGTGTGTTTTGCCATTCCAGCAGACCAGAGGGTGAAGATGAACGAAAGTGATAAGATAAATAAATACAAGGATCTGACAATTGTTTTTGATCTTATACAATTGCTCTGCGTTTTGTGTTCTCGTAGCCGAAGTGTGGAGTAATATAATGGAGATCATCGTAGAAAGCGATTTCAAACTTCAGTCGTTCTGTTATGTCCAATTTCGGTTTAATAACTTTAGGAAAGTTATGAGACCTCTAAGTCCCCCAGCTATGGGTTAAATAGTACAACTACTGTTCTTCAGCAAGGATGGTGTTTACGCGCGCCTTATCTATGTTATCATAATTAGAAATAGGAAGAGTGGAAAAGAGGAGGTTGAAAAGAATCAGAAATTGATGAAGAAGAAGAAGAAGAAGAAGAAGAAGAAGAAGAAGAAGAAGAAGAAGAAGAAGAAGAAGAAGAAGAAGAAGAAGGAAGAGTGGGTAAAGGGATGTGAAGAAGAAGAAGAAGAAGAAGAAGAAGAAGAGAAGAAATAGAAAGTGGAGAAGAAGAAGAAGAAGAAGAAGAAGAAGAAGAAGAAGAAGAAGAAGAAGAAGAAGAAGAAGAAGAAGAAGAAGAAATAGGAAGAGTGGGTAAAGGGAGAAGAAGAAGAAGAAGAAGAAGAAGAAGAAGAAGAAGAAGAAGAAGAAGAACAACAACAACAACAACAACAACAACAACAACAACAGCAGCAGCAGCAGCAGCAGCAAGCGAATGGGAAGGTGAGGAAATGTGAAAGGTATTAAAGGAATGAAAGTAAGAAGAATACGCGAATTATCAGGAAGAAGGGATGAAAAAAAGAAGAAAAGCGAAACAAAGAAACGGAAGGAAAATATATGAAATAATAAAGAAAAAATAACGCGGGAAAAAGTGAGAGGAGAATGATGAAGAAATGAGAGAAAAGAGAACGAAACATAAATTAAATTGCCCCCCATCCTCATCCCCCCACAAAAAATAAAATAAAAAGAAAATAAGGAAGATCTAATGAAGTCAGGAAAGAAATGGTTCCGGTGGAATGTCGGTTTTTCGTGGTCTTGATTATGTCAAATATGTAAACCAAGAAATGAGGTCAGAAAGTTTTTAAAAAAAGAAAAGAAAAGAAAGAAAGAAAGAAAGAAAGAAAGAAAAAAGCGGCAGTATCGAAAACGAGGCTGGTCGGATCAAAATAATCAGGCTCCTGATATCGACATCTCTCTCTCTCTCTCTCCCCCCCTCTCTCTCTCTCTCTATTTTTCTTATTTGCCTAACAATGGACATGAATTAAGCACACGCTTTTAGCACTTCTTTAACAGCACAATTAGCCCAGAGACAAACTAAATATTGCATGATATATGCAGCCATTTTTTTTCATCAAAAATAATATGAGAGACGAACACACGTCGTGTCGATTTAACGCAGTTCATTTGAACTAGAATTACAAGAATTAAAAAAAAAAAAAGAATATTAATACAGCAGATTCTTTTAAATAGTAATCTTGGTGGTGTTATTGATATAAGACCAAGGATGTTATTTTAGCGTCTGAGGTGAACCGCCACACCTACCATCAGCTCCTCACTTTAACGCACACAACCATATGCAAATCATACGCTGAGTTGGCAAGGGCCGGTATCGAACCAGGGACCTTGTGACTCCTAGCCGAACGCTCTACCGACTAAGCTAAACCGACCCTAGCAAAATGAGATTAGAACGCATATCTTTATTTAAATAGATTTCTAGGATTGCTTTTAATACGGCATGTTTTAACACGAAAATATCATAAATTGTGTTCTTAAACTGTGTTTGCGCATTATTTGAAATAAACAAATTGTTATTAAGGCTTCCTCAAAGTGAAAGAAACAAGGGGAGGTTACTCTCATTTATGTAGCTAATGTTCAGATTACCATAGATTTTAGGTTATTTTTATGCTTTTATTTATTGCAAAGAATTTTGATAGATAAAAAGAAAAGGATTTAGCTAGCTTTGTCGTAATGGCTACAACCAATTATCAGCTTCCGCCATCTTTGATTTTTGTAGTGAAACATTTGTGAAAATGTGGGGCATGCTCGTGGCCCAGTGGCTAACATGCTGGAATGCAACATTGCAGTAAGCGAGTTCAAACTCCAGTTGAACTATTATGTTCACATTTGGACTAATACCCTTGGGAAAAGTTTGAACTCTCTCATTCTCCCAGCTATGGGTTAAATAGTACCACTACTGTTTTTCTACAAGGATGGCTTTTGCATGAAATAACCCACAAAGGTTGATATGCCATTAAACAAAGAAACCAAACCATTCATAAAAATGTTAGGATATCCATAAGAACCCCCTCTTCCCAAACCAGATTGTTTTTTTTTTATTTTTATTTTTTTGTTTTTTAATACGGTTGAGAATAAGATAATATTAGAAATCAATAACGCCAAGTAATTATTTATTAAGCCCAGTTTTGTTAAAACTAGTATGCAAATTATCCATATCATATACTATGTAAACCTATATTTCTTACTGATGTTATATAATTGTTAGTACCCTAACACTTATGTAGTGTAGTGTAGAAACCAAAATGGCTGTTATAAGTTGCAGCCGGCGGCCTTGAAGGATTGAGTGACACGGCTTGACCTCATCCTGATCCTCCTTCCGGTGGATACCGTGAGAATCGATGGAGAGGGACCCCTTCCGGTCCAGATTAGAAAGACCTAGTTCAGTATCAGCTGAACTCAGAGAGAGCAAGTCGCGCCTAAGCGTGTTGCCATACTCACAATATGCGCAGTTGTCTGGTGGGGATTTTGGAATAAAATATGATCTAAAGCAAATCGAAGTCTTGGGTTATTATCCAAAAACTACCAATGACTCAGGGCTTATGATAGATGAGAAATCCCCAAAAGGAGACCAGGCATGAAATCTCCAAGACGAAGTCCAGACGCTAGAAGAAGAACATAAGTTACCAAATGATCAGAAGAAGAATAAAGAGAGTATATATACGTTTATTGGTATACAAGACTGATATTTAAAATACATTGTAGAATTTTCAATGCATCAATAATATGAGCTGTTTTGTGGCAAATCTAGATATTAATGATAGACATTAATGATGATTGAGTATTTCCTGATCATTGAGAATAGCATGTAAATAACTAAGGGAACTGTAACGCAGCTTCGTTTACAGACAGGTAGAGACCTAATCTCCATTACAATAAAACTAGAAACGGCTACCCAGCGTCGACTGGCTAGATGGTGGGTGGGGGGGGTTAGTCTCGCAGATCCATCATTATTGAATCGCGTGTTTGACACTCGCAGGTTGCCCCATTAAAATCCGTATGTAAAAAAGATCCTGCATTGATCGGGACTATTGACGCGTGAGAAAAAAACTGCACAGATACACTGAAATTTAAAAAAATAATGTCTCCTATTTAAAATATCACAAAAAAAAATCCACTCTGTTACTATTTAAATTTTATATCTTAATTATTTTCACGAATATAAATCAAGACTTCATTTTCATTGCTCAAAAAGTAAGATCTGCTGATAGTGAATGTGTATATATAGTTATTTTGTCATTATTTCTTTTACTTTCGTAGTTTCCCCCGGACATACATACATTCATACCTGCATACACACGACTGCTCTTTATATATGTACTAGCAGCGGATACCCGGCGTCGCCTGGGTAGAGGCGGATTTTTTAAAGTAAGTCCCGCAGATCCATTATTACCGAATCGTCAGTTGAATCCTCGTGGGATGCCCCATTTAAATCCCAATGTAAAGAAATAGACCTTGCATTGATCCAGCTACTCTGAAAAGAAATGTTAATGTCTACTATCTAAAATATTGAATGAAAAAGAAATCCATGCTGTTATCATTTAAAATTTATTTTTCAATTATTTTCACGTATATAAAACAAATCTTTATTATTTTTGCTCAAAAACCAAGCCCTGGTGATATTTAATGTGTATATATATTTACTTTGTTTGTAAATTGTTTTATTTCCGACGTTTCCTCCGGACATACATATACACACAACTGCCCTTATATAATATATATATATATATATATATATATATATATTATATATATATATATAAGAGAGAGAGAGAGAGAGAGAGAGATAGAAGATGAATAATCCGTTGATTATTTGTTCTAAAGTTTAATAATTAAAGTTATTTCCCGGCCTTCATTGCAGAGAAAATGAGAACCGATGTTCAGCTGCAATGAGAAGGCCTCCATTCAGACATCATCCAACCCCTCCTCATTGCAATCGAAAGAATAGCATCGCTATCAGCCCGCAATCTCTAAGAAGCCCCAGAAAAGGGGGAATGGGGACGGGACTGGCGAATATTGGCTCTCGACACCACATACGTGTATGGCTTCCCACAATAAAACGAAGCCTTGTACCGCATCTGATCCCCTGGGGATGGTTTGGTATTCTGTACGATTAGGTACATCTTACAACAGCAGGGCTTTCTCGTGAATATTGTTTGTTGTTAGATATAGCCACCCTTCCCCGTGTGAAGCGAAACTTACGGTAAAACTTTCACTTGAGTTTGATAAATAGGCATATAAAAATAAAACAGAGAACCGATAAACGCAGACTTGCAAATCTGGCCCGTTGTCAATACGCGAAGACTTGATTTTTATGCAAAATGGTGCTCCTCTTCATTTTTTTTAATGTTGTTCATGGATGGCTGAATAACCATTTTCTTATGAGATATATGGGTAGTCGTGGTACGTATGAATGACCGGACAAATGCTTAGATTTAACAGCCTGCAACTTTTTTTTTGTGGGGGGTGTAGTGAAGGAGAAAATATAGTCTATGAGGTAAACACCTTTGTCGGAACTTGAAGGACGAATACGAGAATTTATTTCTGTCATTCTGCAAGAGTTCCAAGGAAGATCAGTTGTTCTGTTTCCCGAGCGGCTTGAGAGGCTGGAGGTACATGCTGGTGCCCATTTAGAATTTTAAATTGTGCCTGAAAGAATACAGCGAATGTCAATTCATTTATATATGTATGTGTTTTTTTTTTTTTTTTTTTAGAGAGCGGAATCTTATTACTTTCCCGCGTTTTTTTGGTTAAATTAGTGCGTGTACCTTCACGTTGTTGGGCTCATGTATTTTTGTACATATCCTTGATATCCCGCCCTGCCGCCTGTCTCCCTGCTAAATACAGTTCTTACACATTGAATCGAGCACTTAATTTTCAATTCTCGAATACTAAACCCTAAAAAGACTATATATATATATATATATATATATATAAATGAGAATAAAATATTTTAAAAATATAACAAACACAGGATGTTATGACCAGGAAATAATTTTTAGTGTCAATACCTAAGCATTTCGGTATATTGTACCATCTTCATGACACTGTTAAGTAATGTTTATGTGAGGGACAACATGAAAAATGTTAAGTGTACAGTGTATATGATGTTATTTACCGTTAATTTTTATATGCACGTTTGTTTACGAAAGCCGATGACGTGATCAATGCTTCATCAACCTTCGATTTTTGCACATGCATTGATAACGTTGTTGGCTTTCGTAAACAAACACGCATATAAAAATTAACGGTTAATAACATCATATTCACACATTCATTATACACTTATTATCTTTCATTTTGTCCCTCACATAAACATTGCATAACAGTGTCCTGAAGATGGTACAATATACCGAAATGCTTAAGTTTTGACGCAAAAAAAATTTGTTTCCTGATCATAACATCCTGCGTTTGTTATATTTTTAAAATATTTTCTTCTCATATTGTCGGATTAATTTCCTCACCGTATTTCCATATATATATATATATATATATATATATATATATATATAATATATATATATATATATATACCAGACTCTGTGTCCTATATCTACAGCTGGTGTTCTTAAAAAGACGACAGTTATTATCTTGCATAACCCTCTATGAGTCTGTCAAAATGAGTGTGGTCACCTCAGCAAAATAATGGACCATTCCGCATTTATGAAAGAACGGCAAGATAAAGGACATGATACACAGAAAAGAACATAATAAGAAAGAAAGAAAGAAAGAAAGAAGGGAAGAAAGAGTAGGAGAAAGATAGAGAGAGGGGTGAGCGTGGAAATGATAACGTTAATCTGTTTCAATCGAACATAATGAAAAGATGAAAAGAAGGAAAGAAAGAAAAATGACTGAAAGAGAGAGAGATAGATAGAGATAGATAGATAGATAGATAGAGAGAGAGAGAGAGAGAGAGAGAGAGAGAGAGAGAGAGTTAAAATCAAGATCATTATATTTTTGTTACATATTGAGCAATTATCAATAGCTCTTAAATAAACATATCGAACGTTGTAATAATCAAATTATCATACTGTGGTATATCCACAGCTACCCCTAGTAATTTCATTAACGCTGACGCATTTTTTTTTCGTGTATACACTCTATTTTTTCTTTAAGTGATATATAATGACTGACACCCTGCAAAAATGCGCTGATTAGTGAGCCTTTCTAAATACACGTTTTTCCTCATATTTTATCTGTCTCCATCACAATACAAAATCATAATCTCTCAATGTCGGACCATATGGGAAATCTCTTTGATGTTCGGCCAATGTAATTTTAAACGCCCTGCTTCGTTTATGGTATTGTTCGCGCCATCTCTGAAAGTGAATCACGTGGTATGTTAAAAACGTCACGTCATAAGAATATGATTTAACCCTTTCTGTACCACTTACCAGAACACCATAATCGCTACAATTGTACATGATCAGCTCTTCTTTTTTTTATTGATTATAACAAGCCAATACTAGAACGGAGTAGGCATTTGCCCAACTCGTTCGATAAGGGTCGGACGTGATACAAGGTCACACTTATGGGGAATCCAGCGAGGATCAAAATCGCTATTCAGTTGTAATGTAAGAATATAATGAGTATGTGAAGTCAGTTTGTGACGTCAGTTAAAGAGATCAGTCTACCCTAGTCTTATTATAATGGAGATTGTGTGTTTTTCTGTCTGTAACCGAAACTATATTACTATTCAAGTAACAATTCCCTTAGTTATTTACGTCACCTTCTACAGGATCTTATTTATATTTAAACCTCAATTATTAATTTTACATCATTAAGACTGTTAACAATATCTACATATGAATAACATGCAATTGTATTTATATATTCAACGGAATAGCGGTTTACAGTGTGAATGGAAAGGCTAATTTGCATATTGATCTTAAAAAATTTGATTTTAATAAATATATGCTTAGTATTATTGATTTCTAATTGTTTGGTTTTATCTTAATAATATGAGCAAAAATCTCGGGATAAATCTTAAAAGAAAATCCATTAACACGAAGAAATAGCTGTAATTTATTCTTTCTTCCTATTTTAACTAAATAGTTAAATTAGGGAAATTTACCACTGAAAGACGGGAGTAAGGGAAAATGGTGGAACAGTTTTTCAAAGTTGTTCTATTTTCGTTAATACCCCCTCTGTTCCAAATATTTTTATCTGAATTCTTATTCAGTTTCATTAGCCTTTCTATTTAACATGATATTTTATATTAAAACTTAAATACTTGCACCCGGAGGGTGCATATATTTGCTAGTGTTTATAATAGAGAATAGTTGAATTCATACTTTTTCCGGGAGTAATACCGAAATTCAGAGAGCCGCTGTTCGGATTTGAAACTCGGGTAGCCGAGTCCATTTACTGAGAAGATACCTGTTACGCAAAGGACTCGAAGGTGGTTACTAAGATGAGCATTCAGCTACCGGGTGACACAGTTGTCATGTCACTATGGATATCGTCATGTCGCAGTGAAAATAATCACCCCGAATACAACTCTCTCTCTCTCTCTCTCTCTCTCTCTCTCTCTCTCTCTCTCTTCACACACACACACACATACACAACACACTCTCTCCCTCACTCTCTAATATATATATATATATATATATATATTTATGTATGAGTAGTGGCTTACCGGTGGGTACGGGTACGATCGTTGGGAGCGCACAGTATCCAGGGGTTAAGACCGTGAAAAAACAAATAACAAGTGCTCAAACAATGTAGAGCAAAATTTATCTAAATGGATATAAAGTAACCTACTCGAGTTTCATCATCTGAATCGTCAGGGTTACATCCGCTGAATTAATCGAGTTTTCGATTGATATAAGTTGATACCATGTATGTCTGTTGAAACGGGTCTTATCGTTATAGATGAACGATAAGACCCGTTTCAACAGACATACATGGTATCAACTGATATTAATCGAAAACTCGATTAATTCAGCGGATGTAACCCTGACGATTCAGATGATGAAACTCGAGTAGGCTACTTTATATCCATTTCTTAAATATATATATATATATATATATATATATATATGTGTGTGTGTGTGTGTGTGTATGTGTGTGTGTGTAAAAATGGAATTGGAATTGAATCCGACAATATGAGAAAAAATGAATAAAGAAAAGAAAGTACAGAATGGATAATAAATGATGAATATCACTTACACATGTGTTTCGGTCAGTTTAGCTATGTGTACACGATTCAAACTATTATTGTTATTATTATATTGTTATATATATTATTTACTTATTATATTTATTTATTTGCTTATTCTATTTATTATATTGTTTATTTAATGTAATAATAGTTTGAATCGTGTACACATAGATAAACTGACCGAAACACATGTGTAAGTGTATTGCTTAAATTCATCTTTTATTATCCATTCTGTACTTTCTTTTCTTTATTCATTCTTCCTCATATATATTATATATATATATATATATTATATATATTATATATATATATATATGGGAGAATATGTGCTTAATTGAAGTCAGACCTAATTTTTTTGAAAGTTAATTCATTAATGGTTAATTAGGCGGGATTTAACTACTTAAATGTAAGGCTAAACAAATCGAGAAAAATCAATCTCTGAATTAATTAATGAATTAATTAATTAAAAATCAATCTCTGAATTAATTAATGAATTAACTTTCAAAAAATTAGGTCTGACTTCAATTAAGCACATATTCTCCCAAATATTATCGGCTGAAAATAGCTATATTTGCTTATATATATATATATATATATATAATATTATGTTTGTGTGTGTGTGTGTGGTGTATAAGTTAATGTGAACATGGATCAACACATGGTTACTGCCAGTTACTCGCCTATGCGATCTTCAGACCAAATAGGAAATTTGTTTAGCGCTGTGGTTAGATCCTTTAATGAGGGGGAGGAAGGAAGGGGACTGGATTTTTTACGACAGTGTGTTTGTTCTCCACTTGGAGATGTTGATAGATTGATGTGTGTATCTCTCCACAGCGTATATAAACAAACCAATAAAACAATACACCATTTGGTCTGAAGATCGATAGGCGATAAACTGTCAGTAACCATGTGGCGACTTCATGTCCACGCTACGTTAACTTAAGCATAAATGCCTTATCAATACTATGAGCCATACAGCGAGTGAGTCTATCTCAAGTTCACTAGCGTTAGACCAAGTATATTATTTAGCGTCTGAGGTCGAACACCACACCTACCATCAGCTCTTTACTTTACAGCACAGAACCCAGTGCTAATCATACGCTGAGTTGGCGAGGGCCGGTATCGAACTAGGAACCTTGTGGTTTCTAGCCAAATGATGATATCAACTGTTTACTTGAGAGAATTCAATCAACATTGAGAACTCAAAGTTATACATAAAGATTTTTTTACATATACGGTCTACTATAGATAAATGAATAGATATATTAGTGGAGATATAAATTTAAACTTATTTCGACATTGCTTTGTCTCGTCAGTCCGATCTTTGTTGATTCGAAGACCTCTCACCCAGTCTCACTGGTTTGATCTTCCCGTTTTCCTCATTATTAACAAATGGGGAATTTGAAAAGAAAGGGAAAAAAGGCAAAAATAAGGAAAATGGGAATATCACACCCGTGAGACAGGGTGTGATGTTTTCGAATAAACAATGATCGGACTGAAGAAATGTCGAAATAAATTTAAATTTATATCTACACCAACATATGTATTCACACAAATATACACACACGCACGAGCGCGCACACACACACACACACACACACACACACACACACACATACACACACACACACACACACACGAACACACAAGGTGTGTCAAAAAAGTATGAGATTTTTTTCTTTTTGACACATCTTGTATTCTGAAAAAAAAAAACAACATTCCATTCATTCTTCATTTCTATCTTGGTAAATACAGCTTTAAACTTGGTACTTTTTGACACACCTTGTATTCTGAAATACATTAATGAATGGAATGTCATTTTTTTTTCAGAATAGAAGGTGTGTCAAAAAGTAGAAAAATCTCAATAATTTTTGACACACCTAGTATATATATATATATATATATAAAGTAAGTCGACGGGGCGGCCTGAAGTCGGTATCAGTCAGTCAGCGAGGGAGTCTATCCCCTTTTCAATAGCGCTAGACCAAGGAGATTGTTTTTTTTTTAGCATCTGAGGTGGAGCGCCACACCTACCATCAGCTCCTTACTTTACCGCACAGATCCCTGTGCTACTCATACGCTGAGTTGGCGGGGACCGGTATCGAA
Source organism: Doryteuthis pealeii (assembly GCA_023376005.1). NCBI lineage: Eukaryota > Metazoa > Mollusca > Cephalopoda > Myopsida > Loliginidae > Doryteuthis > Doryteuthis pealeii. The sequence goes on from CM042146.1 coordinate 28,619,559, forward strand.
CTAGGAACCTTGTGGTTTCTAGCCGAACGCTCTACCGACTGAGCTAACCCGGATTCAAGCTATATAAATTTCAAAATAAATATCTGATTGAAATTATACATATTTCGAAAGGTTGGTAAGGTGTGCTGGCGTAAGTAGACAAAAACTGATTTTGCCCACGGACCCGGATTACTGTCTAACCGTCGTTGGGTCATGCAGTGAATTTGAAAGTAATGTTAAGATGACCCATGGAAGGAAATTCAGTTGAAAATATAGGTTTATGATATTATAACGAAATAATATCATGTCGGTTAATATTTTTTTGATTTTACTACCGGTTTAACAGCTTCAAACTAATATTAGTTTGTACCAAATGTATTTTTGTTTTTAATGGTTTTTCAAGATTTTAATATTTCTTTTTACACCAAATTATATTTCATTTCCACACTAGATAGTAAACTCGTACCTAGGTAGTAATATCTCATCAACAGAAAGCGACGTTAATGCACGCATATGAAAGGCATGGGCTGCTTTCAACAAATTGTCAGTGATATGGAAATCCGATCTCACTGACAAGTTAAAGCGAAAATTTTTCCAAGCCGTAGTTGTATCAGTGCTACTGTACGGCTGCACTACTTGGACGCTATCGAAGCACCTAAGCTAGATGGAAGCTGCACAAGAATGCTGCGCGCCATCTTAAACAAGACGTGAAAGCAACACCCCACGAGAAAACAGGTGTATGGTCACCTGTCCCATATCCCACAAACCATCCGTGTGAGGCGAACAAGACACGCTGGACACTTCTGGAGAAGCAAGGATGAACTCATAAGTGACGTTCTTCTGTTGAAGCCATCACATGGGCACGCCAGAATAGTCCGTCCAGCAAGGACGTGCATAGACCAACTATGCTAAGATCTGACTAAAGAGACTAGGAGCAAACGCATTAAATATGGTACTTACCACCGTGATTCAAAAAATTAAATTAGCATAAACTAAAACAACCAATAGAAAACAACAAAAACTAAGAACACTATTAAATCTATATTTTATTATATTATATTTAAATTTAAATTTTTTTATTTTATATTTTTATTTTTAAGTAAATTTGAATCTACTACACCAGTTCTAATGTATACCCTAAATAACACTAATTATCTAATGTACAAACAAGCACCCTGCCGCCATATCAATCCCCCCAACGAATCAGTCAGATCTTAGCCCTGAAGAGCATTAAGCGAAACCTATAGTAGGTTCGTCTGACTCATTAGATTTATCTTTATATATATATATATATATATATATATATATATTGTAAACACGGTATGTTTGGAATGGCTTTTTTGCCGACAATTTTTGGGAGAATATGTGCTTAATTGGAGTCGTACCTAATTTTGAAAATTAATTAATTAATAATGAATTAGGTGGGAATGCCTATTTAAATAGCTCTGGTGATGAGGCCTAATAGGCCGAAATGTACATACAGAGATTGATTTTTCTCGATTTGTTTAGCCATACATTTAAATAGGCATTCCCGCCTAATTCATTATTAATTAATTAATTTTCAAAATTAGGTACGACTCCAATTAAGCATATATTCTCCCAAAAATTGTCGGCAAAAAAGCCATTCCAAACAAACCGTGTTTACAACTTATCATATCGTCGTGTAATAAAAGTCACTGAAGAGGAATATTAACCTACTCTAAACAAATCATAAAATCTAGGAGGTCCGTTTGGTGTAGGGGTTGTGATATCGGCCTGTCAGCTTGGCAGTCCGGTTTCAAATCACGCACAGGGCGGCCTTCCTATCTATAGCTCTGCTGATGAGGCCTAATAGCCGAAATGTACATACAGAGATTGATTTTTCTCGATTTGTTTAGCCATACATTTAAATAGGCATTCCTGCCTAATTCATTATTAATTAATTAATTTCAAAATTAGGTACGACTCCAATTAAGCACATATATATATATATTATATATATATATATATATATATATATATAATATATATATAATATCAATGTGTATGTTTGGCACTATTATACTTGAAGAAGCGGTAGTAAACCCAACGGAGAGTGTTATTAGAAGAGTGCTCAATATCTGTGATAGAGCGTTAATAGATAGATAGATAAATGGTTTAGTTTAGATTTATTTGCATCGGAACTAGTTACATTAGTTTCTCGTTGTGTAGCAGTCATCAGACCCTTTCATTGCCTGATCACTGCTACACAGCAAGAAACCAATGGTAGCAAAGTTTTTCCAATGTAAATAAATATAAACTAAAACGTTGATTTTTTGGTTTATTTCTCTCCCTCTCTCTCCCTCTCTCTCTCTCTCTCTCTCTCTCTCTCTCTCTCTCTATCTATCTATCTATCTATCTATATCTATTTATATATTTATATATATATATATATATATATATAATGTTAATACCTATCTATCTGTATGTCTGTTTTTTATGTAGATATACGCGCACACACATGCACACATACACACAAATATATATATAATATATATATATATTATATATATATATATATATTATACGGTTAATATCTATGTATCTCAGTGACTTCATATCTCTCTATTCTTCAGGCGTAGCTATTAATATTCTATCAATATATGTATCAATCTATGTCAGATCTTCAGATCTATCTGTCTTTTCAGTGGATATATCTATCTATTTATCTATCTATCTATCTATCTCTGTCTCTCTGTCACTCTCTCTGTCTTTGTCTGTCTGTCTGTCTCTGTTTCTCTCTCTCTGTTTCTCTCTCTCCCTCTCTCTGTATATATATATATATATATATATATATATATATATATATATTATATATATATACATCTCAGTGACTTCATATCTATCTATCTATCTATATATTTATCTATCAGTCCGTCTGTCGGTGTCTTCAGATCTATCAATCAATCTATTTTCTTTTCAGATTGCTCTCTCTCTCTCTTCTCTCTCTCTCTCTCTTCTTTCTCTCTCTCGCTCTCTCACTCACTCACTCACACACACACACACTCACTCACTAACTATCTCTCTCTTCTTTTCTCTCTCTCTCTCTCTCTCTCTCCTTATCTCTCTCTCCCTCTCCTGACTCTTCCACTGGTGCAAACAATTTCCTTGTACCTCCTTATCTCTCTCTGTCTCTCTGTCTGTCTGTCTCTCTCTCTCTAAAGTTTTTTATTTTTTCTCTCTCTCACTCACTCACACACACACTCACTCTCTCACTAACTCTCTCTCTCTCTCTCTATCTTTCTCTGTCTCTCCGTGACTCTTCCACCGGTGCAAACAATTTCCTTGTACCTCCTTATCTCTCTCTCTCTCTCTCTCTCTCTCTCTCTCTCTCTCTCTCTCTCTCTCTCTCCCTCCCTATCTTTCTCTGTCTCTCCGTGACTCTTCCACCGGTGCAAACAATTTCCTTGTACCTCCTTATCTCTCTCTCTCTCTCTCTCTCACTCTCTCTCTCTTTTCTCTCTCTCTCTCTCTCTTCTCCTATCTTTCTCTGTCTCTCCGTGTCTCTTCCACCGAGCAAATCATTTCCTTGTACCTCCTTATCTATCTCCTCTCTTTCTCTCTCTCTCTCTCTCTCTCTCTCTCTCTCTCTCTCTCTCTCTCTCTCTCTCCCTCCCTATCTTTCTCTGTCTCTCCGTGACTCTTCCACCGGTGCAACAATTTCCTTGTACCTCCTTATCTCTCTCTCTCTCTCTCTCTCTCTCTCTCTCTTACCGTAACTCTGTCTCTATCTGATGCCACGCATATACCAACACTTTGATCATGCATCAGCCATGATCAGTAAGCCTCCTGTCCAACGCCTCCAGATACGTCTGGAATCTATGCTAGTCTGTGTGACATTTTGCCCTTCTCGGGAAGTGACATTTTTCCTCACCTCACTAGCCTGCACAGGGATGTCTATCACGGCCGCACATTCTACCATCGCCTTGGCCGACCCACATGTTTCACGCAGCTGTCTGTCCGACTAACCGTACGCCATTGGCACTGGAAAGACGTACAAGTTGAATTTATTATGTCTACACGAAACGGCCCGAATAAAATATATCTAAAAATAAATAAATAAATAGATAAACAAATGAACTACAATAATCGTGAATGTATGCTTCGGTCGGTACAGCTCAATGATTACAGTATGCGATGAGGATGAAAAATATTGAGGTTATTTTTCACAAACTTTCAGTTGGTTCGTTGGTTGACTGGATTTTACGGCATGTCAACCATTGTTGAGTTATTTTATGCCGTGTTGTTTTATCATTTCTTGAGGGTATTCAATCTTTCAAAAACTCAGTTTTTAAACACATCTTTTAAAACTCATTTCTTTTTTTACCCATAGATGGGACCCGAACAGGTACTAAAACTCCGGGTCTGAGGGGACCTGGGAGTAATGGTGATGAAAGGGTACTCCAGAACAGAGCTTCAAAATTTGAATTTCACCATCAGATTGAGTTCAATGTCATACCTAGGATATGAAGACCCTCAGCCAGTGCCTTCTAACTCATATATGATAAAAAGGGTTGAGGGTTTGCAATAGGGTTTGGAACAATCATATGGGTACGAGGGTTTGACGTCACCAGCCGCTTGATCAGAGAGGGCCTCTCCGACCGACCGTCTAGCTATGTAAGGACTAAAGTGGTGTGCTGCATATCATGGACTGTTCTGCCACCAGGGTTATATCCTTAAGCATCACGAATCACCACCCACTGCCGACAGGTGGCCCTGTTGGGAAGGGGGTCTTAACTCTCTGCAGAAGTGCTGTTGCTGGATTCTAAAGCCCACGCCGACAGGGCAGACAAACTTTTGAAAAAGAGATATATCGTTTATTGGTTGCTGTTTACCGGCATATCAGCCCTCGTGTGTCATTTAATGTTAAATCCTTGTGTTACATAATCTATGCGGTTGCATAAGATTATTGTCAATCCCCTGTAATTCTGAGGGGATGACCCTTTTCATATCATGGCCGGGTCCTTCCATGGAAAATTACAGAAGCCCGCCAAATATGTGAAGTCACGTAGGACCTTTTTCAGAGTCCCCAGTTTGCAGTTGGACGTCAGGCAGAGCGGTCGGCTATTTTATGCTCTGTCTGAACTGGAACTCACGCTCGCTATGTTAGTTAGCAGATGTCTGGGTTGGGGATTTACCAAATAAAGTAACATAAAAGTGAATCGAAGTCTTGTGTTTATTATCTAAAAACTAACAATGACACAGGGCTTCTGACAGCGAGAAATCCCTAACAGAAAACCAGACCGAATTCCCCAAATCAACTCCAGACGCAAGATCTTAGAAGATGCCAGACCAAGTCAAGATAGATGATAGAAATACCGATCAGAAGCAAAGCCGGCCAGAAGAAAAGACGACCAGATATAGATGAAAGAAAGAAATATATAATATTATAATTATTTAGTGCCAGTGAAGAAGGCGCTATGCAAACACTTGTTTATATTATTTAACCTATCGTGTATTATTTTTAACTAACCTTTATTAATCAGCATTTTAAAACTAATCTTTTAATCAATGTTTTAATCAATGTTCTTTAAAACTATTTTTAATGAGTACTAATAAGAAGGTACAAATAATTTTCATGATAGATTTATCTTTAACATCATGTATATTAATAAACGGTCGTTACAGCTTGATTGTTAGAGTATGCAAAGCGGATGGAAAAAATATTGAGCTTCCTATTCCACAAACTTTTAGAAAAGAGCTGGGTCTTTGTTGATTGGTGTTTAACGGCATATAAACCCCTGTGGGTTATTTAATGTCATATCTTTGTTTATATGATTTAACCTATACTTGTATGTATTTACAAGTCTGGTGGTATACATTCTACTCGGACCTTCTTTGAACTAGTGATAGAAATTTCTGATCCAAAACCACGTTTGATTATTTCAAAATGAGATGACTTATTTCAAAAGACACCTGAACAGATGTTACATAATCTATGCGGTTGCATAAGATTATTGTCAATTCCCTGTAATTCTGAGGGGATGAACCTTTTCATACTTATGTAAGGTAGTATAGAGATATGGTGGCGATCAGTGCAGTTGATGGCCCTGAAAGTGAGTGACGGCGTTTGACCCCACTCTCACCTTGCCTTCCGCGGATAAATCGTAGGAACCGGAAGGCATAGAAGAACCTGTTCCGGTTTAAGAATAGTAAGGAGCTTTAGTTTAGTTTTGCAGTGGACGTCAGACAGAGCAGCCGGTCATGATGCTCTGTCTAAACTGTAACTCTGCATACGCGTGCTATGTTATGTCTGGGTTGGGGATTTACCGAATAAAGTAACATTAAAAGAAAATCGAAATCTTGTGTTTACTAAAAACTAACAAAGACACAGGGCTTCTGATAAAGAGAAATCCCTAACAGAAACCAGACCCGAAGTCCCCAAGAAAGTCCAGACCTTAGAAGATTCCAGACCCAGACGCAAGATGTTAGAAGATATACCAAGTCAAGATGATAGAAGAACCCAAGCCGGCCAGAAGAAAAGACGATCAGAGATAAGAAGTAAGAAAGGGTATACAACATTATATCGATTTGGTACCGTGAAAACCTCAGTACGTAACACAGAGTCTGAGGTTACTGAGGCCTAAACGTTGTGTTTACACCCACTAAAGATGAGGAAAACAGTCCGAAATATCAAACTTATTTATGATTTAACCAATTGTAATGAAAGTCTTTTAACTAGTTTTTAATCATTATTTCTTTGAAACCAATTCTTTTTACTAGTTATAATAAAAAGGCACAAATAAGATTCATGTCGGATTTATCATTAACTTCACGTGTATCAATAAACTGGTAGAAATAATTTGCATTAACTTGGGAGCAGATCTATTTGACGAATAGAGGAAACACTAATGCTAGATAATCATATTCAGCTCATGATTTATGTATGTAATACTGTCTTTAGGAAATCAATTATGATTAAAGGAGAGTTAATAATTAATAAAGAAAATTATATATATATATATATATATATATAAATATATATATATTATATATATCAATGAATATTTCCGTCTCTCTCTCCCCTCTTTCTTCTCTCTCTCCCCCTCTTTTTTCTATCTCTCCACTTTCTCTCCCTCTCTCTCTCTCATTATATATATATATATATATATATATATATATATATATATATATATATATATAAAGATAAAAGCTGGCTTACCGGTGAATATGGGCACGATCGTTGGAGGTGCACAAAATCCAAGGGTTAAGTCGGCGATATAACAAATACAAAGTACTCAATACAAAGTAGAGCAAATTTATTAAAGAAATGGATATAATAGAAACCTACTCGAGTTTCACCATAAGGATCTTCAGGGTTAAATCCACTGAATTAATCGAGGTACCGATTAATTCAGTGGATTTATGAAGATCCTTATGGTGAAACTCGTGTAGGTTTCTATTATATCCATTTATTTAATAATATTTATATGTATATGTATATATATACACATAAGTATATATATATATATATTATATATATATATATATATATATTAGGAGCGTAGACATAAAGTTAACGGCTTTTGGTAAGTCTCAGTTTTTAGCCGTGATCGTCAGACTAAGGCTATTTGGTGAGAAACTGATAGTAACCAAGCAAGTTTTCCTCTATTATTACGGCATCCTTATATATAATATATATATAATATATATATATATATATATATATATATATATATTATAAAGAATATGAACACTTCAATGTAAGAAAATGTTTTTCTCATAATCATATTTCTATATCCATCTGCACATTTATATATATATATATATATATATATATATATATATATATATATAATATATATAGTCATCCACAGAGAGTTTTTTGATGTTTACGTCTTATCTGTGTGGATATATAATTATACATACATACATATATGTATAATATATATATATATATATATATATATATATAAGCATTTGAACTATACACACTCACAAACACGCTCACAGACACAGACGCAGATACACACACGACACACACGGCACACACACACGACACACACGACACTCTCTCCACACACACAACACACACACACACACACACACACACACATAACATATATATATATATATATATATATATATACATGGATAAGATTTGCATAGATAGATACATATAAAAATTGTTATTTGATAAAAATTCATTATGTCTTTATTCTTTTTTGCCTGAAGTCTTTCAGATTTTATTAAAAAAGAATACAGAAATACCTACTTACAGTGCTAACCATAGTGCATCAATCTCATTTTGAACGTGGCCTATCCCAGCTGTCCAGCCTCCGGGCAAGTGTCCGTCTCACGGAAGATTCCAGAATCACATCGCCTGTGTGATTCCTATTTAGAAGAAAGTTTACACGAAGATTTTCAATGTAGCTTCCATTCTACCTCGGGGCACATCGGTGCAATTCAATCCAAGTTGTACGGATGCTGGGTGGTGTAGATTTCTGACACTGGAATTAAGTGTCCATGCAAGATGATATAAATCTGTAGCAAATAGAGCAATACGTCACATATCGCAAAAATTCATATCTATCTATCTATCTATCTATCTATTCGTCAGTCTGTCTGTTTGTTTGTTCATGAGATCATGTATCTATGACTTTTATTTAGTTTGCACCTATAAGCTTATGCTACGTATTCTTTCTATCTGTACCTCTTCATCTGGGTCAAATTGAATGTGTAGCAAATAGAGAAATATGACATATATCGCAAAATGCCATATCTATCTATCTATCTATCTATCTATTCGTCAGTCTGTCTGTCTGTCTGTTTGTTTGCTCATGAGATCATGTATCTCTGACATTGTATTTAGTTTGCACCTATAAGCTTATGCTACGTATTCTTTCTATCTATACCTCTCTATCTGGGCCGATTCGAATGTGTAGCAAATAGAGCAATACGACATATATCGCAAAAATTCATATCTATCTATCTATCTATCTATCTATCTATCTATTCGTCAGTCTGTCTGTCTGTCTGTTTGTTTGTTCATGAGATCATGTATCTATAACTTTGTATTTAGGTTGCACCTATAAGCTTATGCTACGTATTCTTTCTATTTATACCTCTCCATCTGGGTCGAATTGAATGTGTAGCAAATAGAGAAATACGACATATATCGCAAAAATTCATATCTATCTATCTATCTATCTATCTATTTATTTCTCAGTCTGTCTGTCTGTCTGTTTGTTTGTTCATGAGATCATGTATCTATGACTTTTGTATTTAATTTGCACCTATAAGCTAACGCTACCTATTCTCTCTATCTATAATTCTCCATCTGGGTCGAATTAAATGTGTAGCAAATAGAGAAATACGACATATATCGCAAACATTCAAATCTATCTATCTATCTATCTATCTATCTATCTATTCGTCAGTCTGTCTGTCTGTCTGTTTGTTTGTTCATGAGATCATGTATCTATGACTTTGTATTTAGTTTGCACCTATAAGCTAATGCTATGCATTCTTTCTATCTGTACCTCTTCATCTGGGTCAAATTGAATGTGTAGCAAATAGAGAAATACAACATATATCGCAAAATGCCATATCTATCTATCTATCTATCTATCTATCTATCTATTCGTAAGTCTGTCTGTCTGTCTGTGTGTTTGTTCATGAGATCATGTATCTATGTCTTTGTATTTTGTTTGCACCTATAAGCTTATGCTACCTATTCTTTCTATCTATACCTCTCTATCTGGGTCGATTTGAATGTGTAGCAAATAGAGAAATACGACATATATCGCAAAAAGCCATATCTATCTATCTATCTATCTATCTGTCTATCTGTCTGTCTGTTTGTCTCTGTCTGTCTGTTTGTTCATGAGATCATGTAGCTTTGATTTTATATTTAGTTTGCACCTATGATAAATTTATGTTACCTAATCCGTCTATCTATATTTTTACATCTGGGTCAAATTAAATGTGTAGCAAAAACACATATCTCAAAAATTCAGATCTATCTATCTATCTATCTATATACAAAGACCGCCCCGTGTGCGATTCGAAACCTGATTGTCAAGCTGACTGTCAAGCGTCTTTACCACCACACCAAACGGACTTAGCAGATTTCTTCGTTTTGTTAAGGAGTAGGTATTTATATTCCTCTTAAGTGACCTCTACACGAACATTCTAAGTGTATTGCTCTTTAGATGATTGG
>CM042146.1:28632217-28642217 GCA_023376005.1 Doryteuthis pealeii
AACAAGAAAAAATAATTGTCATTTTATTCTTTACTTCCTCTTTTAACTAAATACTTAAATTAGAAAAAATAACAATAAAAGACGAGAGTGATGGAAGAGTAAGTTTCAGTTGTTCTATATTTCGATTATACCCCCCTCTGTTTCAAATATTTTTATCTGCATTCTTATTTAGTTTCATTGGCCTTTCTAATATAATATTTTATTACATTAAAACTTAAATGCTTGCACCCGGAGGGTGCATATATTTGCTAGTATATATATATATATATATATATAATAAATTTTTTACTTGAAGGCACTTACAACGCATGTATCGCATAAAATTCGATACTTTTTCTTATAGAAAATGAACTTGACAAGTGTAATCCCAGTAAAGGATGGCTCGATGTGTAGAATACCGTACAGACTGTTTCGACTTTATTAAGTCTCATCAGCGGTATATACTAACGATTTCCCTCCGACAGAAATCGAAACCGGGACTTCAGCAGACGCAGTGAAACACTAGTGAAACACTTTTATCGCCTCGGCCACAGTACACAGCTGACCATCCTAGTGAAATTAAGCTTGTCAAGCGATACTACGCGCCTCTACCATAAATAGGTAAGGGGGCGCTATTGAGAGAATAATAACAACAAACAGACCGATGCCCTTATATATATATATATATATATATATATATATATATAAGTGTATTTTTGGCAGCATTTTTTTATACAAGTTTTGTTGAACTGTAAAGACAATTCCTGTCGGACAAGTCTTTGGTTGATCCGTTCCAATTTTCGCGTCATCCTTCTGGTATCGGCGTGTAACTGGTATAACAGTCACATCTTGTACCCCCTCCCACAAAAAATCACTACTGCAACGCTCGCTCGAACCACTACCATTCTTACAACCTCCTACTACCAATGGTTATTACCTCCCTCTTCTAATTCCTTGCTACTACTCGTTCTCGTTAAAACGGGACACGAAATCATACCATCGTTTCCTACCTGAGGATGGCAAATTGTATTGCCGAAAGCGCTCGTTTTGAAACCTTTGGTGGACTGTTATACCAGTTACACCCCGACACTAGAAGGATGGCCCGACATTTGGAACGGATCAACCAAAGACTTGTCCGACAGGAATTGTCTGCACAGTTCAACAAAACTTATATATATATATATATATATATATATATATATATATATATATATATAGAGAGAGAGAGAGAGAGAGAGAGAGAGAGAGAGAGGGAGATTTTTTTTTAAATTGAGATGAAACAAAGAAATTACAGTGCTCAACCTCAAATTTGTAGGAGCTTTATTTATTTATTTGTTGAATTTTTAAAAATATAATTGTTTTCCATAGGCAACTACCCAGGTTTCAAGCTATTTTGCTATCATCAGGTTGCTAATAATTCTTCTGGTGTTTATACGAAGACATTCTTGCTGTTATGTTTTTGGACCGCAAATTACGTCGGTTGATTATTGTGGAGGCTCTTTATGCTTTGGATTTTGTTTTTGACATTTTTTTGCATTTTTAAAAAATGTTCACAAAGCTATCTCCCTTTAACCTAATATATATATATATATATATATATATATATATATATATATATATATATATAAGATTTTTGGATGTTTGTTTTTTATAGAAGCATTGTTGAATAAAATTATTTATATTTTGCTTGAAGGCAATTATAAATGCATGTATCGCATAAAATTCGATAATTATAGAAAATAATCTTGACAAGTGAATCTCGGCAAAGGATGGCTCGCTATGCAGAACACCGTACAGACTGTTTCGACTTTATTAATCCTTGCGAAATTAACCTTGTCAATGATACTACTACACGCCTCTACCATAGTAGGTAAGTGGACGTTTTCGCAGGGATTGTTCGCTATGTACCGGCGGCCGAACGGATATGGTCTCTGACTATGCCTGTGAAGTCCCGGTTTCGATTCCTGTCGGAGGGGAGTCGTTAGTATACATCGCTGAAGAGACTTAATAAAGTCGAAACAGTCTGTACGGTGTTCTGTATAGCGAGCCATCCTTTGCCGGGATTCACTTGTCAAGATTATTTTCTATAATTATCGAATTTTATGCGATACATGCATTTATAATTGCCTTCAAGCAAAATATAAATAATCATTTATTCAACAATGCTTCTATAAAAAACAAACATCCAAAAATCTTATTCACTTCGCCGAAGAGCTTACGGCCGGGTTTGTTTACTAAATAAACGTCCACTTACCTACTATGGTAGAGGCGTGTAGTAGTATCATTGACAAGGTTAATTTCGCAGGGATATGTAAATAGCAGGGCAAAAAGGGCTCTTTAACCATGGCTAAGTAACCAGTCTAGAAGGAGGAAAACACTGAATTCAAACCTATTAAGCCCCGCTTAAGAAATTTACTTTTGTGTGATTTTTTTACCTAGACTCATATTGTGCTTTTTTTCTTTTTTTTCATTGTCATTGTTTTTGTTGAATAAAATGTGTTGAAAAAAGCTGCAATAATTATTCACCAACATAGAGCTTTTTTAAAAACTAATTATAGTACAATTTTCTGGAGCACCTACAACGACCAGGTGGATCCATGGAGGGATTTTATCCGTTTTCTGGGATGCAGTCGGTTTATTCTTCAGTCCCACTTGATACGGGGGTGATAAGATAGGATTCTAAGATCTTATACAACAGATTAAGTAGAATACTTTTTAAAAAACTTTCAGTTACTCATATATATATTTACCAACTCCTCCACACGAGCAGGATACGACGCAAGGTCAATTTCTTAAGCGGAGTTCAACAGGTTTGAATTCAGAGTTTTCCTTCTCCTAGACTGGTTACCTAGCCATGGTTAAAGAACCCAGTCTGCCCTGCTATTTACCCATAGCTGGAGGGAGAGTAGGATTCATACCTTTCCCAAGGGTATTAGCGAAATAGTGAAATGCAGTTACCACGTCCAGGATTTGAACTCGGGGCGACGAGTCCATTTCCCATGACTTTAACCATTACACCACGGGCTTCCTTCAGTTACTCATATAATAAGACAAAAGACCCATTACGTCACCTAATGTTTAAATAGTTTTAAAAAATTGCTCGATTACTAATGATAGGAGTAATATTACTAATACCAAACTATATTATAAAAAAGCCGCACCCGTTGACAATAAATTAGGAAGACGGAATCTTTTTTTTCAAAACGCAAAAAATTGCTTAATGACATTACGGCAGACTTGATTTATAAACCTATATACAACTAAAACCGCGCGCAATACTCCCGTAACTCAGAGCTTCATGTTTCCACACACGTCAAACTAGCAGATGTTACACGTCTAAGCCAGGATTATGACTTAATGATTGATTGATTGATTTTAACTGCATGTCAACGCGTTTTGAGTTATTCCATATCTAAATATTAGGGAATCAAGTTCATTGGGGATTCATTATTCACATTTGGGCGAACTTGTTTCATAAAAAAGCGTTTGTTGTGTACACTCGTTCCTATCAAAAAAGAATAATATTTAAACATATATATTTGACATATAGATGGAACTATCAATCCGTGTCAGATTGGATTTGTGAGCAATAAAAAGGTAGAGGCACACGACACTTCCCAAAGCTTCCGAATTGGAGTCACACAGTATGTACTTTAATATCTACATAGGGTAAAACTCTTTGTAGAGGTTGGCTTACTCCTTCAGGCGATAAGACTGCGTATTCTAAAATAGATATAGATATAGATATATATACCAAACTTATTGGTAAATTCTCGCGGGGAGAAAAAACCCAGCAAATAGTTTGATTGTAAAAATATACTACCAAACATCAACCGGGGAGAAAACATTTTTGGAAAAAAGAAAAGACCAAGATAATCGTACTAACAAAAAATAATCTATTGGTACAATATTTTGACCAAAAGAAAAAACAATTCATATATATATATATATATATATATATATATATATATATATATATATATATATATATATATATATTCATATAAAACCGCCAGGAGACTAAAGCTAATAAGTAAAAAGTGCTCAATATCTAAGTAGAGCAAATAAAAAAGATAAATCTAATGAGTCAGACGAACCTACTAAAAGTTTCGCTTAATGCTCTTCAGGGCTGAGTCAGATCTCAGCCCTCATCAAGCGAAACTTTTGTAGGTTCGTCTGACTCATTAGTATCTATGTGCTTAATTGAAGTCGTGAATTAGGCGGGCTAAGGCTAAACAGATCGAGTTTCAGCTATTAGGCCTCATCAGCAGAGGACTTCAGACTGTCAAGCTTTGCGCAGATTTTTCGTTTGTTTTTACGTAGTTGTTTCACTTATGGTGACTTTGCTACACAACAGAATGAGAAGTAAACACACAAATAATGTGTTTGATATGGCTTTTTTAGCCGACAATTTATGGGAGAATATGTGCTGATGAGGGCTAATAGGCTGAAATGTACATACAGAGATTGATTTTTCTCGATTTATTTAGCCTTACATTTGAATAGGTACGCACGCCTAATTCATTAATTTTCAAATTCAGGTACGACTTCAATTAAGCACATATTCTCCCAAAAATTGTCGGCTAAAAAGCCATATCAAACACATTGTTATATATATATATATATATATATATATATATATATATATATTGAGTCACACACGGAATAGTCTCCCATGTCTGTAACCTTGCTGATGAGACCTAATAGATCGAATTGTACATTATGGGTTGACATATTCTCGATTTGTTTAGCCTTACATTTGAACATATATGCTCGCCTAAATACATTAATTATTAACTAATTAATTCTCAAAATTAGGCATGATTTCAATTAAGCACATATCCTCCATATATATATATATATATATATATATATATATATATATATACATGATATATACATATATATATACATATTACACCTTACTCATATATATATATATATATACACACACACACACACACACACACACATATATATATATATATATATATATATATATATATATATATATATACAAATAGGTCTGATATGCCTTAAATGTACTAATTAGACCGTGGAATTTATACGGTTACTCCTAGTATACAGGAAACCTTTTTTTTTCGATTATTTCGATTTTTCTCTATTTCATCAAAGCCAAATATTGATTCTCAAACTTTAATCGCGCCTTCTTTTCTCTTTCTTTATTTTTCTGAAAATGATGACAAAACCGCCGTCTATTCTAAAACCTTTGCCAACGATTAAGTGTACTCGCGTGATTAGTTCTCTATTGAATGCTGCATTCCCCTAACGGCATTATTTCTTTTTTTTTTTCTTAAATTTCCTTTCCCTCATCCTTAAGATTTTCACATTTTTTAAAATGCTTCGCGTCTTCTTCCTGTTAAATCTGAAAATCAAATCAATTTTATTTTACACTTCATTACGAAAGGAAATCGGAAACACGCCTGTGTAATTATTAATGTGTTTCTGTGACACGTCGGCTACTTTATAGAATACATCTGATGCCATGTCGTGTTCAGTATACGACTTTAGAAACACTAATCACCTAAGATTTTTTCAATCGGCCATTTTTTTTTTATTGCTGTAATGACCCGACATGATAATGTTTACGTGATAAATATTAAATCTCTTTTCAGAACAAATTCCAGCTGAATGCATCTTCAAGTAAAAAAAAAATAAGAAAATGATATTATATTCCCGCTCCAGTGATCGGGGTTCGAGCACAGGTAATAAACTTAATCTTATGGAATTCATTTACGAAGCTGTGCTTTGAATTATTGGACAATCAATAAATACTGATCATTCCTTGTCTAGTTTTAAATCAAAACCATTTGTCCATCTTTACGAGATAAAAAAAACATTCCCAATCTATATATTAATACTCGTGTTCCTAAATTGTACGACCGTTATCATCTTGTACCATCCTCTGATTAAAAATGAGATCGTCCAAGTTGTAATGCAAGAATGTAAATCCTGATAATCAGCAATTGTTTATCACCCGAATAACAAAAATACGCTTGTTCCTTAATCTTCCGACCGTCTGTCTAACAGCTATTTATCAGACAGGCGCAACCATTATGTTATCCGCCCTGTCGGCTGGAGTGTTAGAATGCACCGACTGCACCTCTGCAGAGAGGTAAGACTCCCCCAATGGGGCCACCTGTTTAACGTGGGTGGCGACCCGTGATGCTTAAGGATAGAGCCCAGGTGGCTGAGCAGTCCAGTAGAGCTTGCAAGACTCCACTTTGGCCCTATCTTGGGCTAGACCTCCAATCAATCGGCTGGTCACGTCAAGCCCTAGCACCTATATTATTTACCCAACCCTATTGCCTTATGGCAATCCCCAACCCTTTTTATCATATGGGTGCTAGAAGGCGGCGGCTGCGGGTCTACATGTCCTGGGAATGATGTTAAACTCTATCTGATGGTGAGGTTCCAGTTTTGGAGTTTTGGGGAATATGGAGCACCTCTTTATCACCATTGCTCCCTGGTCCACTCTGACCCGGAATGGTAGTACTTGTTAAGGTCCCATCTATGGGTTAAATAAAATAAAACACGAGTTTATAAACAAAATTGTATTATCCATTAAAGATGAAATTATTTCAAAACTTTGTTAGCATTAAACATTTTTTTACCAATAGAAGTATTCGGCATAAAATAAGCCAAGGGGTTGACATGCCGTAAAACCCAACCAACCAAACCAAACCATTATTTTATGATATAGAGAGGAGGTAGCTAATCCTATACAACCGAAGTAAACCTCGTATGTCTTGTAAGAGTAGTGAAAAATAGAAATAAACCAATATCCACTAATTGCCGGTTAATAGCAAAAACAACAATGAATATCATCATCATCATCATGTCGCGCGGGCAGCACGGATATCCATGTCAATCTCTCACCAACCTTCCCTATCATTCATCGCCACTGGGAGTTCTTCCTCGCTGCAGCCAGCATCTTTACATAGCTGGTCAATGTAGGTTCTTGCTGGGCGGCCCACACTAGCATGTCCATGTGTTGGCTTCCACAGGAGAACATCGCTTATGAGTTCGTCCTTGTTTCTCCAGCAGTGACCTGCATGCCTAGTCCGTCTCACTCGGATGGTCTGTGAGATAGGGGGCAGGTGACCATACAGCTGCTCCCTTGTGGGATGCTGTTTCCACTTGTTTAAAACTGCTCGCAGCATTCTTGTGCAGCTTCCATCTAGCTTATTCTCGAGGCGCCTCGTTAGGGTCCAGGTGGTGCAGCCATACAGCAGTACTGATATGACTACAGCTTGGAAGAGATGTCGCTTTAGCTTGTCAGTGAGATCATATTTCCATATGACAGACAATTTGTTTGTGGCCATCCATGCCTTTCCTATTCGTGCATTAATATCGTTATCTGTAGATGAGATATTACTCCCCAGGTATGTGAATTGTTCTACTGGCTTAAGGGGTTTACCGTCTAATGTGGAGATGTCTCCTTTCTTTTTGAAGCTCATGAATTCTGTTTTATCAGAGTTCACATGCAGGCCGATCATTAAGACACACTTCGAGTTATCCTCCTTCCAAAGATTGCAGGTAAGGGATTTCAGAACATTTTTCCTAACAGTATAAGGTAAACATGAACTTTGGTTTAGTAAATTCTGAGTATTCTGGCAGATTGTAGCAGTGCCGTATTCTGAATGGTCTCATAGGCCTTTCCTGTAGTGTGTTGAACTATAATCTATTAATAATGGAGATTCGCTTCCGGTTTTGTCTGTAACAAAAATTACGCCACTGTTTACGTCACATTACCCCAAATCGTCATAATATAGAATAAATACCCTCAAAATTTTAACATGCAAACATTAGACAGTCCTCATTGTTTTTTTAAAACAAGTTTTAATAAATACATGACTGGTATTATATATCTATATATAGTTTGTTTTATTTTAATACATATTTAAAGTTTACATTTCAAATTGTTTTATTTTTTAATCCTTTAATGAATTTGAAGATTTTACTTACTTGGGTACAAACTCGCTGACATTGAATTTTACACCCACCCCTCTTTTTGTTATTGATTTCTAAAAAATTGTTTATAATAATAATAATAATAATAATAATAATAATAATAATAATAATAATAATAATATGTTTCGTGTAGGGTATTTTCTATTTATATAAATATGTAATATTTATATTCATTATTATTAAGACAGCCATTAGCCATCAATATCGATAGTAATAGGATTGGGGTACTTAATACTCCCACGAATCCCCAAATGAGGTAGGTGGAGATTCTTAGCCTTGGATGGCAATCAATCAAGACAAGGAAAAGTATGTTATAAAATCTCCACTGTCTCTATATATTATTTTTACCTAATAATATCCCACATTTATATGGTTTCAAGTAACTAATAATAATTCTTAGCAAACAATTATAGCTTCAAGTAACTATTCTTAAAACAAATAATTTACAGTCATATGGTATCAAGTATTCTTATTGGATATAATGATTTTTTTAAACGTATCTACTTGATCCATAGATAGGACTGGACAGGTACAACCCTCCAGGTCAGAGTGACCTGGGAGTAATTGTAATGAAACTGTACTCCATACACCATAGAGTTCCAGAACTGAAGCCTCATCATCAGATGCAGTTTAATGTAATACTTAGGACACACCTTTGTTTTTTGTTCTTTTAGGGGGTGTTCTTAAGCCTCTGTAGGGGATACAGTTAAAGTATTCCAAGCCCTGCTAACAGGTTGGGTTAACAGAGAGAGGATGGGGGGGGGGTTAAACACTTAGGATGGGTTTTAAACCATCGAGCCAAGTCTAAGGGCAAAGTAGAGGATTTATATATTGTACTCTGAAAATAGTAAAAAAAAACTTTACAAAATCTACATTAGTCACCAGGCTGATGGTCTTTGTAGTAATAAGAACTATCAGGATGTACTTGATATTCGGCACTAGTTTTGACCAATTTATTATATATATCTCGTTCCAAGGAAAGGCTAAGGAAGTAAACTCCGAAATCAAATACGAAGCTGGAGTCCCTAAAGTTATGTGATGCTGAACTTAGCACTGTCCAACAACTCCGATGACACTATCGTTGCCAAACCGCATTGTTTAATTTTCAACTTTCTTTTGGATCAGAGCGGCATTGGGAAGAGAGGAAACCTGCTGCTTGGGCGACAGCTCATCCTCCATATATATATTTTCCAACCTCTCCGCACAAGCAGAATGCGACACAAGGTCAATTTACTAAGCGGGGTCTATCAGGTGTGAATTGAGAGTTTTCCTTCTCCTAGACCGGTTGCCTAAACATGGTTAAAGAGCCCAGTCTGCCCTACTATTTACCCATAGCTGGATGGAGAGTAGGATTCTTACTTTTCCCAAGGGTATTAGCGCTAAGTTAAATGCAATTACCACGTCCAGGATTTGAACTCGGGGTGACAAGTCCATTTCCCAAGACTTTAACCATTACACTCACGCTCATCCTCCCTATAACCGCACTCAGACTACGTAGTGTCACGTTTTTGGACACTACGCCATCGTTTCTAGTAGACGGATTGATGCCAACGATTAGAAATAACAGTATAATTTTAGAACCTAGAGTCAGTAATTATTTACTGCACAATTGATTTCATTGCAATTTCAATGGAATACAAAGTGTCTAACCATAATATTAATAATTTAAAATAATTAGTTTAATGATTTATTTGTTTAATTTCATTCAGCATTACTGGATTATTCAATGTCCAATCAAACCTTGTAGAAGAACAGTAGTGGTACTGGTTGGCAACCTTCCGTCTATTTTAGACGATGGCGTAGATTTTTTTTTTTAATTTTCTAAAAATTTATCTCTCTCTCTCTCTCTCTCTCTCTCTCTCTCTCTCTCTCTCTCTCTCTCTCTCACTTACAGCTACGTGAGTGGCTGAACAGACCGATCCTCGAATGGCAGTCTCTGGTGCAGTGGCTACAAACAAAAGGTGATGCTTTCTGTAGGTGTTGGGGTGCTGCTGTTTCTTATTTCTTTTAGCTCTCTTTTCTGTGG
>CM042146.1:28647217-28657217 GCA_023376005.1 Doryteuthis pealeii
ATGCGATAGTGGGCAACCGCCTGTTTTGACCGAGGATATCACACTGTTATAATTAGAAGTAACCCACCGGGTGGGCAATTATCTCGGATTGATACTAATGACTTGCTCGCCGCTCTCTGCAAGCCATTGCTATAATCACGAGAACATAATGGCACCCGTCTACACCAACGCACAGGCAGATGGAGATAAAAATTGCTGTGTACATACTTAGAGATGTAATTGCTGAATGCGTCCAGGACGGTCTTGCGGAGAGTACAGGGCGGGGCAGAAATAGTCGGGCAATCAATGATAGTATGCTGTTATTGACAACCACGGCCTGTGTTTCGTATGTGTGCATAGACCGAGTGACAGAACAATTGGTAATAGATCGGCTAAGGATGCCCCAGAATACACTATTACAACGAAGCTGCTTTTTAGAAATCGATGGACACACAGTTACTAAAAACACGCACAATTACACAATATATATCAGTTGGTTGGTTGGTTGGTTGGTATTTTATTGGATGTCAACCCTTGTTGGGTTATTTATATTTACAAAGCAATAAACAAACTGTTACTAAAAACATACGTAATTACATTATATACTAAAGATATGTGGACCAAAGGAACAAAACTCAGACAAGTGTATGTAGGAGATATATTTTGCTTAGCATTAAGCTCAGCTTCATCAGTCGTTTATTTTATCCTTTCTCCCTTTCCAACGATTTCCTTCTGACCATTCAAATTCTCTCACAAATGCTATCCCACCCATTTGACATCTTCCCCTATTACACCCTTCTCCCGTCTACTTTCTCTTCTATAAAACACTTGTATGATGCTTTAATGATCAAATAAACGACTGATGAAGCTGAGCTTAATGCTTAGCGAAATATATCTCCTTCATACACTTGTCTGAGTTTTGTTCCTTTGTTCCACATGTTTACTAGATTCTGTCGGATTTACTCCAATCCTCTCTCCTCGTAATTACATTATATATATTGTTTGGTTGGCTGAATTTTACGACATGTCAACCCTTGATGGGTTATTTAAGGCCTATTTTTTAGAATTAATTCTTGATGTATATTCAATCCTGTTTTCAAACTGAATTCCTTAAACTTTACGCTTAAAATAACCATAAGCAAGTTGGCATGTCTTTAAACTCAACCAATCAAAATTTGCTTAGTTCATCAGTGTTTTCTGTATCTGGTGTAGATTACTTGGAAATAGATAATAGGCATCACTTTCAGAACGTCCATCGTTGGTACAATCAAATATTATTAGTATTATTATTTTGGATTTTCGCACCCGCCGAAGCTGATTGTTCATTGGGGGCTGAATGACAGAAAGTTTCTCAGGTCTCCAGGACCCTTCTGAGTATTCTAGCTGATCTTAACAGTGCTGTTGTTTGGATGGCCTCGATTCTTCTTTGGATTTCCAATCTTTCCAGACACTTTCCCAAATCACTTGGGAACCGTTCCAAGTGCCCCAATTACAATTGGCACGACCTTTACTTTTATGTTCCACTGTTTTTTAGCTCACTGGCCAGGTCCAGGTATTTGATCATTTTTTCGTTTTCTTTCACCCTCACTCTGTGATCCGCCTGGACGACAAAAGCCACGAGATGACACGTTACCTTCTTTAATCAAAGCTAGGTCTGGTCTCCTAGCCGGGATGAGCTAATCGTCTGTATCTCAAAGTCCTAAGGGATTTTATGCGTCTCATTCTCTTGGACAGATTCCGTTTGTGCACATACCATTTAGTAGCACCGTGAAAAATCAAATATGCCCCTTGTTTAAATATCAAACAGATTCCATTGGTGAAATTTAAATGTATTTCCTATTTGGAAATTATTGTTGTAATTTGTTATTAATTGTATAGCAAACTTAATTTTGGTAATAACCAAAAATAGAATCAAAATTTTATTTTAAAAGAAAAAAAAATGTAATACGAAAGATTTTGATTTAAAAAAATTATTTTTATTGTGAGGACATTTTTATTCTTATCTTCTTTGTAAAAACGACTACATTTTTTCAATGTAACTCAACGGAAGAAATAAATTTAAGTTTTTTTTTAATGTAAGGATTTATTTCTTAGAATTAAATATCTCAATGTTTAGCACTAACAAATTTGACAAGAAATTTATTTACCAGGAGATAAATTTTCAGTTGAGAAATTTATCGAACTAAATAAGTATTAACCGAAGCCGTTTACCCTGGGTAGGATGTGATACTAGGTTGCAAGTTTTGGGTATCCATCAATAAGTTAATTTACAACCCAGCAATAATGGATCTTACGAGTCGATTTATTCTTCAGAACATATCATCGAGAAATAAAATAAGTTTATAATGAGGAAAAGTATAAATTTAATTTTTGAATTGAAGTGATGTTTATTCCTTTCGTAAGATTTTTGTTACTGATCTTGTTTTCTTGTACTTCTGAGGTACTCTTTCCTTACTGTTTTTCTGTTATCTCTCTTTGATTGTTGATATATATATATATATATATATTATATATATATTATTATATTATATTTATATATATATCTATATATATATTACATTCATATATATATATATATATAATATATATATATATATATATATATATGAATGTTACAATTTATAGGCAGTCATAAATTGTGAACGTGTCTGTAGTTAGAATTTTAATTAATGTTCGTTAGATTTAAAAGCAGAGGTGGGTAATTTTCCATAACCATTGGGAATTATGATTGACATTTTAGTTGACCCTTACTGACTCCGATACAGACACATGAGAATATGTTTGTTGAGTAGCAGATTCGACCCGACTTTCAAGGGGCATAGACGTTGTTTGGCGGCTCTGATTAGTCGGTCTCTTGGGCTGATAAATAAAACTTGATCAAGTATAACAAGTCTTGTAGTTGTATTAATTAAACACTAAAGACAATGAGAAAAGAATTAAGAAAAAAAGAACAATCCTTAACAGCCCGAATATAAGTCAGCCTAGATAAAATGGCGACTGTCGAGATAGAATACTAGACGAAAATCAGCAAACAGAGTAATAAAATAAGACTATCATCTCTTACTATCATCATTGGATATAACTCTCTCTCTCTCTCTCTGTCTTTCTCTCTCTGTGTCCGTCTGTCTGTCTGTCTGTCTCTGTCTCTCTCTCTCTATTGTATACCCGAAATGACTATAACCGTTTATGAGGAACGAGTATAGAATACTTGCAATATTCACAAGTACTTGTAAATAAAAGCCTGATCCAGCAACGAAAAGTCTTGTTAGTTTATTCAATTAAAAATAAGCAAAGCCTAGAAGAAAAAGAAATCCATCCTTAGATAGAAGAACTCAACTAGACAAGACAACAAGATGTCAGTCAGAAGCAGTTAGAATAAGTAACAAGTAACCAGAATAATGAAGTAAACGAGTAAGACTACCATCAACATCATCTCCTTTCCAAGTAAGTCTCAAATCTCCCCCCCCCTCTCTCTCTCTCTCTCTCTTCTCTCTGTCTGTCTGCTCTGCTGTCTATCTGTCTCTCTCTCTCTCTCTATTGTATGCCCGAAATGACTATCCACGTTTATGAGGAACGAGTCATAGAACACTTGCAATATTCACAAGCACTTGTAATTTTCTCTTTCAAGTGTTTTGATGCTTACCTGATTAGATAGATCTATTCCTTCCATTGCTTCTCTTTTCCTATTTTCATTATCGGAATTTAATTTTTTTCAATCCCAATTTTATTCGTATATCCGGAATGTATGTTATTATAGTTTGTACAATATTATTGGTAATCTTGAACTTTAAGTGTGTAAATTCCTACCATAAAATTGTTCTTGCATATTATTTGAAATGAACTTGATTGTTATTAAAAAGATTATGATATTTTGGAGTTAAAACATGAAAATAAGGGACTTAACTCTCATAGCTTGGAGAGTAAAGTCCTTTTAGAACTTAAATGAGAGTTAAGTCCCTTTGTTTTTTCTGAGAAGAAGCTTGTAAATAATGGCAGCAATATTTGATTCGACGTATCGGGGTATACAACATATTGATATATAAAACTAGGGTCTCATCTATGGGTCAAATATATCTGCATTAAAACATGCAAATAAGGGACTTAACTCTCATTGCTTTGAGAGTAAAGTCCTTTTAGAACTTAAATGAGAGTTCATTCCGTTTGTTTTTTCCGAGAAGAAGCTTGTAAACAATGGCAGCCATAATTGATTCAACGTAATTTTCACGGAGAAAATACGATGCTTTTCAAATCTGTTTTAACGATATATTATCATAAAATGTTTTTTTTTTAATACCATTTAAGTTCATTTCTAATAACGCGCAAATACAATTCCTGGTAGAATTTTAGTCCCTTAAAGTTCAAGATTATTTTTATTATGATATATAGAGCATTTTTGCATCCAGTAATTATTCTTAATACAAATGATTTGCATACAATTATATGGCTTCAAATATTCTTTCCTAATTCTAATAATTTTTAAACAGATCTATTTTAAGCATAGACGAACACCTAAAAGGTACCACCACTCAGGGTCATAATGAACCTTGTAGTAATTGCAATTAAGGTTTACTCCATACCCGCCAGAGATCCAAGATCCTAATCACGAGATATTGTTTAAGTAAATGGGAAAAATGTCTTCTACTATATGAGGCTTCTGAAAATGAATTTAAATAACATTGCAAATATTCTATTTCAGTTTCAATTCTTATTCAAACTTGTTTAAGACTGCTCGAAAGCTGTTAATAGTGTTGTTTTTATTTATTTCAAATGAATGCTTCCAAATGGTAGTTGTATTAGTGCTACTGTATAGCTGCAACAATTGGACCCTAACGAAGCGCATAGAGAATCAGCTAGATGGGAGCTGTACAAGAATGCTGCATTCGATATTACGCAACTCGTGAAACAACATCAAACACTAGGAAGGCAGCTGTACGGCCACTTGTCACCCATCACACAAACCATCC
Organism: Doryteuthis pealeii; assembly: GCA_023376005.1. Lineage (NCBI taxonomy): Eukaryota > Metazoa > Mollusca > Cephalopoda > Myopsida > Loliginidae > Doryteuthis > Doryteuthis pealeii. The sequence continues at coordinate 28,652,161 of CM042146.1, forward strand.
GAGTAAGACGATGCTGGACACGGCTGGACAAAAAGGACGATCTCACAAGGGAGATTCACTTGTGGAAACCAGCACATGGACACGCCAGTGCGGGACGTCTAGCAAAGGCATATACTGACCAGCTCCGCGCGGATACGTTTTTTATAAAAATAGCGTTGATAAACTGAGAAAAAAATGATTACCCATCAAGAATGAATTAAACAAAACATTCGACATAAAATAATCCAACAAGGGTTGACATGCCGTAAAATCCAATTCTGAAGCTCTGGGGAATGTGGAATACCTGTTCATCGATAATACTGCAACGTTCACTCTGAGCCCGAGTGTTAGTACTTGTTAGGGTCCCATCTATGGGTTAAAAACAAAATTTTGAATAGCCATCAAGAAAATAGAAGAAAACTTCTTCGGCATGAAGTAAAATCAACAATGGTAGACATGCCGCAAAATTCAACAATTTTCATTTAAATAAACATACCTGCATTTCTTACAAAGAAGAGTGACAAAACTAATAAAAAAGATTACAATTACAGGGAAAGATAAGAGAAACCGCTACAGTTGCATTACAACTGTTTACCTGCAGTGTATAGTCTGAGAATATGTTGTGTTACTATAAACGGCTGAAAGCACTTGCTACAAATCCTTCATGGTTTCTATTACTTACATTTCGAATTCTGTTGATTTCTCTTCTGATTAGATAAAAATTATTTAATATAAAAATGTGTCTTTAATATAAATTGAACTAATCCGGCTACGAGGTATGGCAGAAAAGTTCTAGGACTGGGATCACAAAAAAATTATTTCAAATCCAAACTACAAACTACAAGTTATCCTCTTCAAATAATCCCCTTGGAGTCTAATGCACTTTCCCACCATTCTCTAAAGACGCTTGCATGCACCCCTGGAAGGATTCTCCTGGGATTAACCGTAGCTCTGTCGTCACGACCATTTGTTGTATACTCTTCTTTACTTACTTTCTTACTTCTATTATTCTTGTCATCTTTAGCGTCTGGACTTGGGATTTCTCTTTATCAGAAGCCCTGTGTCATTGGTAGTTTTTAGATAATAACACAAGACTTCGATTTAACTTAGATCATATTTTATTCTGAAATCCCCACCAGACTACCTGCGCAGATTGAGTCGGCAGCGTGCATAACACGACTTACCACCATCGTGGTTTTGGCCGATCTAAACAAAAACTCTCTCTAATATAAAGCGGAAGAGGGTCTTCTCCACCGATTCTCACGGTATCCACCGGAAGGAGGATCAGGACTGAGGTCAAGCCTTGTCATTCAGTCCTTCAAGGCCGCCGGCTGAACTTATAACAACCATTTTGGTTTCTACACTACTGTACATAACTATTAGGAATCTAATAATTATGTAACACATTTTGATGTCGTGCAAAACGTTCCCTTGATGACCCCCTTGAGCTTGGGGAAGAGGAGAAAAATCCCATGGAACCGGATCGGGCGAGTAGGTAGGTTGCTCCAGCACAGTGATGTTGTTCTGGGTTTAGGAACTCTCGGATACTCAGGGCAGTGAGGGCAGATAATTTGTCATGGTGAAGCACCCACGATTTGGCCTACCACGTCTCTCGCATCTTCTCGTGTACTAAACGAAGCAAACGCCGCAGTATCTCTCTATAGACATGCTGGTTTATCGTCTGGTCCAGTGGCAAAAACTCGCAATGGCCACTGTCCCTAACATCTTTTGTAACACCAGTCCTGGAACTTCTCTGACATACCTCGTATAAGATCTCATACCCCAAATTTTACAAACCACCCAAGATGGACACGACATGGTAAACACTGTTGAAAAATTAAGATACAACTCATAAATGATCTTCTCTTATGGACTCCTACACATGGACACACCAGTATTGACCGACCATCAAAAAAAGGTGTGCCCGTGGCGTATTGGTTAACATGATGGACTTCAACATCGTAGTAAGCTAGATCGAGCTCTAGCCGAGCTATTAGGTTCACTTTCGGATTAATACCATTGGGAAAATTATGAACCCTCTCATTTCCCAACTATGTGTTAAATAGTAGCTCTACTCTTCTTCCACAAGGGTCACTTTGACATTGAATAAGCCACGAAAGTTGATATGACATTAAGAAAAATCAGACTACCCCCCCTAAAAAAACCCAAAAAACTTACAATTATCTATACTAATACAGAATAGCGCGCAAGTGATAATATCATTAGATTACGTACAAAAAGTATTGGATTTCATTACATTCCACGGAAATACCCAAAACATTTTAGACGTTAGGATTAGGGTTAAGATAAAGGTTAGGGTTAGTTTTAGGGTTAGGATTATTGTTAGGATTAGTGCTAGGGTGAGTGTTAGGGTTTAGTGTTACGGTTAATGTTAAGGTTACGGTTAGGCTACTTCGGAAGTTTCTGTAATCTAGAGCTATTTATACGTAAAATGCGATTCTAATGATATTATTTCTTGTGCGCTGTTCTGCATTTGCACCCAATTATCAGCACTGTGCGGATATACGATACCGAGTGGAGGACTTACCAGGAGTAATGACCGAAAGATACTGGCGGGGAAGAGAGAGAGAGAGAGAGAGAGAGAGAGAGAGTTACAGAGTTACAAGAGAGAGAGAGAGAGAGAGAGAGAGAGAGAGAGAGAGAGAGAGAGAGAGAGAGAGAGAGAGAGAGAGCTAGAAATATATAGTTAGTTAACTGATTTGATGGATAGATAGATAAATAGATAGATAGTTAACTGATTGGATAAATAGATAGATAGTTAACTGATTGGATATATATAATATATATATATATATATATATATATAGATAGATAGATAGATAGATAGATAGATAGATAGATAACTGATTGGATAAATAGATAGATATATAGATATATAACAGTTAGTTAACTGATTGGATAGATAGCTAGATAGCTAGATAACTGATTGATAGATGATAGATAGATAGATAGATAGATAACTGATTGGATAATAGATAGATAGTGAACTGGATAGATAGATAGGAACTGATAGATAGATAGATAGATAGATAGATAGATAGATAGATAGAACTGGATAGATAATAGATAGATAGATAGATAGATATAGAGAGAGAGAGAGAAGAGAGAGAGAGAGAGAAAGAGAGATAGGAATTCGTGCTGTCATGATGATTAAACCAGTTAGTGCCCGTTGCTCTTCTTCTCTAATTACTTGCTGTCTTTTTTCCCCCTTTTCTACTTGTAACTTGTAACCCTGAACAAACTGCTGGAAGATAACTGGAGTGGATAGATAGTTACATTGCATTTGTGAATTCTATTGAAAGACCCGATGTCAAGACCTGACAGGGCCAAGTCCAGCATGACACCTCGACCAGCTCCTCCGGTCATGGCGAGATAAATGCCGGCATTGAAACCGAACATGTTAGTGGACGTTTTCTTTTCCTTTTTTTCTTTTTTTCAAGCTGAGATATGTGTACACTGTAGTGACAAGACATATTTGTCAGTCCAAACATGAATGTTGTGGAAGTGTGGGTGGTCTAACGGTTAAAGGCACGAAGATTGGAATCGGCTAACCAATAATAATAATAATAATAATAATAATAATAATAATAATAATAAAACATATACTCTGCGAATGTAGCAAACTAGCACAACGAGAATACAAAACTAGACACGACTGGGTTGGGAAGGTGATCCTTAATTAAATTTTGACCATATAAAAAATGGTATATGCATAAACCAGAATCTGTTCTTGGGAACGAAACGCATAAAATTCTATGGGACTTTGAAATAAAAACGGATCACCTTATCCCGGCAAGAAGACCACACCTAGTGTTGATAAACAAAAAAGAAAGAACTTGTGGATTTTGCAGTGCCAGCAGATCACAGGGTGAAGCTAAAGGAAAATGAAAAAATGGACAAATACCCGGAACTTGCCAGAGAACTGAAAAAGTTATGGAATATGAAAGTGAAAGTGATACCAATTGTAGTTGGTGCACTGGGAACAGTCCCAAAAGGATTAGAAAAGGGTCTGGAAAGTTTGGAAATCAGAGGAAGGGTTGAAATCATTCAGAACACTGCACTGTTGCAATCTGCCAGAATACTCAGAAGAGTCCTGGAGACCTGAGGAGACTTGCTGTCACTAAGACTTCAGTGAAAGACCATCAGCTAATGCTGATGTGAAGACTCAAAAGGAGAAAATAATAATAATAGTGGACCCGGAAATAAGAAGAAGAATTGAGACCATCCAGACAACTGCATTGCTGCAATCGGCTAGAATACTCAAAAGAGTCCTGGAGACCTGAGGAAACTTGTTGTCATTTAGACTTTAGTGAAATACCATCAGCTAACGCTGATGTAAAAAACTCAAAAAGGAGTGAAAATAATAATAATAATAATAATAATAATTACAATAATAATAATAATAATAATAATAATAATAATAATACACGATTGGGTTAGAAACATGATCCATTGGTAATTATGAAAAAAAAGCCCTAAATTTTGACCATACAACAAAATGGTATATGCATAAACGAGAGTCCATTCTTAAGAATGAATCGCATAAAATTCTCTGGCACTTCGAAATAAAGACAGATCATCTTATCCCTGCCAGGAGACCAGACCTAGTATTAATTAACAAAAAAAAAAAGAAAAGAAAGGAAAGTGGAAGATGTCTTGCCAACATAGAGAATTGCGTAGATGCCCCAATCCAAGGACTCGAAGAATACACAAAAAGAGAAATGAAAGATTAATTACGGCAGCAAATAACAGTAGCTGCAACATAGGGACAAGCAGAAAAAAAACCCCAAGAAAACAGAAATGGAAGAAAAACAATTCTATCGATACGTCGAACGACAAATTGAGGACGTTGCACATGAAAAGACCTGGACATGGTTAAGAAGAGGAAACCCTAAGCGAGAAACCGAATCATTAAAAAAATGCTGCACAAAACAATGCCGTAAGAATAAATCATATCAAAGTAAAAATTGATAAGACACAACGGAATAGCAAATGGGGACAGAGATGAGACAAAAACCATATATTAAGCGCGCGAATGCAGCAAACTAGCTCAACGA
>CM042146.1:28662217-28679717 GCA_023376005.1 Doryteuthis pealeii
GATTTCGGTGTTGTGATGTGAGCAGAAATGGATATGGTCGTTCTTATTGGTGGGTTTGTGAACAACTATCTAAATAGATACATCATTCTCCCCAACAATTCAGCAAACAACCATTATTGAAAAAAAAACCCTAATAATTTAGGAATAGCAACAAATTCCCTGAAGATGATCTAATTAATAGATCGAAACACTGCAGCGTCGGCCAATAAACTCACCACTTAACCCATTTAAGCCTGTATTTTTTTCATTTTTCTTAATATACTACATACCGTCGGATTCACTTCCTTTCTTTATATATTCATTACTATTGCTTATCGTGTTCGATTTTCGCTGGATTCTACATACTTGCAACCTTGTATCACAACTTACTCGTGGCTTACGGATTGGGAAAAAAACTATCAGTATCCTTACCATGGGGCTTCAACGGATCCTCATTTTCTGCCTTTACAATGTTTAATTTTGTCAACTACAGAGTCAAGATATCATGGTGTAATGGTACATGAGCAGTCTTCCCTTATCAATCATTAACTCGATCGTCACTTTGGTGTCTTGTATTAAATCTAAGCGACCTTGTATCACATCCTACTCGTGGCTTACGGATTGGCGGAAAACCTATTAATATCCTTGTCATGGTGCTTCAACGGATCCTCTTTTTCTGCCTTTACAATGTTTAATTTTGTTAACCACAGAGTCAAGATATCATGGTGTAATGGTAAATGAGCAGCCTTCCCTTCTTTAGCTTGTTCGATTATCACTTTCTTGTCTTGTAAATCTGAACTACAGTTAATAACACAATAAGGGGGTCCCATTGTTGTCTATTGCGGTCAAGTGACTCTGAAAGCACCAGCTCCCACTGTTACATAATCTATGCGGTTGCATAAGATTATTGTCAATCCCTTGTATTCTAAAGGGATAGCCCTTTTCATATCACGGGCGGGACTTTCCATGGAATATTACAGAAAGCCAGCGAAATACGTGAAGTCACGTGGGACCTGGTTGGGTCCTCAGTTTCAGTTTAGACGTCAGGCAGAGAATATGTACTGTCTTACCTGGAACTCACCTGCATACGCGCGCTATGTTTAGTTACATGAAATGTTTAGTTAAGTAAATAAAAGCTTACGAAAATAACACGGTTTTGTGGTTGGTGAATGTCTTGGTAACAAGACTGATCTAGAAGAAGAAATGGGTTAAGTGCGACCGACCACCAAGACAAAGTCCAGACGCTAGAAGGGGCACCAGAAGAAGAATAGAAGTAAGTAAGGAAAGAGGTATGCAACACCACTAGATCCCCAAAGTGAAACAACTATAACCATGTTCAATACTTAATTTGGTGACCACTCAAGCAACAGCATGTACTATAACCCACCTGGGTCCATTGTTTATAAAAAGGGCTTGTTTCGGCATTAAATCACCCGAAAAGCGTTGAGATGCCGTCAAAAATTCAGCCAACCACCATTTGATTGTTTGTTTGTTTTGTTTTGTTTTACGGCATATCAACCTCAGTGGGTCATTTAATGCCGATAAAGTTTTGAAATAAATCAATTCTTAATGGATAATACAATTTTTTTATAAATACATTTTTCTATTTAACCCATAGATGGGACCCTAACCGGTACTACCACTCCGGGTCAGAGTGGACCAGGGAGCAATGGTGATGAAGGGGTGCTCCACATTCCTCAAACCTCCAAAACTGGAACCTCACCATCAGATAGAGTTTAACGTCATTCCAAGGACATGTAGACCCTCAGTCACCGCTTTCTAGCACCCATATGATAAAAAGGGGTCGGGGCTTGCCATAAGGGCAATAGGGTTGGGAAAATCATATAGGCGCTAGGGCCAACATTTGTGATGTACTGGTTAGCAAGCTAGTCTAACAGATCCACTTCTACAAAATGGTTGGTTGGTTGGTTGGTTGGATTTTACGTCATGTCAGTCTATTGGGTTATTTTATGCCAAACACGTTTTTCTTTGTATATACAATTTGTTTCTTCTTATACCGATAGTAAATTTTATTCTCATCTTTTGAGAATTGTCTTTTGTTGGAACGGCAAAAATCACGAGATGATAATTTCTTTTTGTTCTTGTTAATTAACACTAGGTCTGGTGTTATGATCGGGATTAGGTAATCCATTTACATCTCAAAATAGTATTAAAAACTGATGCGTTTTATTCTCTAGGACAGATTCTGGTTTGTGCATATGTCGTAAAATCTAAATTTGATTATCTTCAACCAAATACATAAATTCATCTGAACCCTTTCGTTACCACATCAACCAATTTTTCTCGCTCTACACGCAAAAAAAAAAGACTGTTTAAAAGCCTTTTAGTTCTATCGGTGGGGATTAGAATATGTTGACTGGACCCCCTGGGTAAGTTTCCAACAAAAAGGAGGTGTCCTGGGGATGACACTAAACTGCATCTAATGGTGAAGCTCCAGTTCCGGAGATTTTGGGAGTACGAAGTAGGTTTTCATTACCATTACTCTCAGGTCCACTGATCTGAAATGGTGGTACTTGTTAGACTCCCATTTATGGATCAAATATTTCAAGATTATTCGTATTCGATAGAACTGTGTCCAAAATAATCTTAAGAAGCAACTTCACAAAAAATATAAATATTATGGCAGCCACGTGTTTAGCTATTTGTGTATCATTGGTTCCATTAATAGATCAGAATCTAAACTGATACCCTAAATGATACTACAAAGTAGCGAGTTCAACCTTCACTGGATGCCCCATACTTGCAACTCTGAGCCAACACCCTATATATCTGCACTATGAATCACTGCCCTGGCGAATTATTATATTAAACCACTTTGTTAACCATATCAGTTTATCAATATCCTCTTTAACGTATTAAGGACAAAGTTGAGGGGAAAAGATTAAATCTGTATTCCTTTCATAGTTAACACTTCACTTCTTTTTCGGCGACGTCAGAAAACTTCGTCAGCAGTTTTACGTATGACTTACTACTACTACTACTACTACTACTACTACTACTACTACTACTACTGTTGCTGCTGCTGCTGCTATTATTGCATTGCCTTGCATTGTGTCAGCTACTCTGAAAAGAAATGTTAATGTCTACTATCTAAAATATTAAATGAAAAAAAAATCAATGCTGTTATAATTTAAATTTTATCTTTTAATTATCTTCACGAATATAAATAAAATCTCTATTAATTTTGTTCAAAAACCAAACTCTAGTGATATTTAATGTGTATAGATATTTACTTGGTTGTTAATTGTTTTATTTTTGAAGTTTCCTCCGGACATACACATACACGCAACTGCCATTTATATATGTACTAGCAATGGCTACCCGGCGTGGGGAGAGGGGTAAAAATGTAGTCTCACAGATCCATTATTGTTGAATTACGACATGGATCATCACCGGATGCCCCATTAAAATCCATATGTAAAAAAGACAATCTGAATAGAAAAAATAAGGTCTTCTATTTAAAATACGAAATGCAAAAAAGTCCATGCTGTTATCATTTAAATTTCATTTTTGTAATCATCTTCACGAATATAGATAAAATTTCTCTTATTTTTGCTCAAAAACCAAGCCCTGGCGATATTTAATATGTGTATATATATTTACTTTGTTGTTAATTGTTTTATTTTCGACGTTTCCTCCGGACATACACATACACACAAATGCTCCTTTATATATGTATAGATTAGGGACTGGCAAAAAAAATCGGATACTACGAGTTTTAAAAGCGAATTAAGAATAATTAAATCTATTATTTAAGGTTAAACTTTGTCTAAATCGATAAGTAGTAGCATAATAACCATAATTAAAAATATATATATAATTACATATGCAGTTTATTTTTAAAAGATTTAAAACTATTTGTTTTGGTCAAATTCGGCGCGATCCGCCATTTTGGCTGTTTTTCAATGGTTTTAGGCACTTGTCTACAATTTTAACGTAACATTTGGGATGGAAAAAATGTACCAAAAATCAGGTAATTATCCGATTTTAATGAAATTTTCAGTATGGATTTAACAATTAATGAAGTTTATAATGCATCACTTATTTTATTTCAAAACTTTAATTTAGTATTTTTGCTATGAAAAATTAATATATAAAAATCATTTAAAATATGAAAATCCCGATGTTAAGTTTAAAATGTTATATTTTTAGATTCTAAAAATAAATATCTACTTAATGCAAACCTTATTTTAGGTGCCAAAAGTAATAAGTTTTGAAAAAAAACTCGATTGAAAATGTACCCCCTCCCCATTTTAAGCAGAAAAAAACATCGATGTATAATTTTTTCTTTTATAAAATATTATTTAATTTTTTGTTTGTATTCATAACTTCGGTCTTTTATCTCATTCTTTATACTATAATTAGTATCGAAAATGACCAACTTGCTACATTTTACGCCCTCAACGTAAGGGGGGGGGGGCCAAAATTAAGTGACCTGAAAAAAATGAGAAAGTTTTGAAATAAAATAAATAATGCATTATAAAGATCATTTATTGATACATAAACACTGAAAATTTCATTAAAATCCGATAATTTCCTGATTTTTGGTAAATTATTTTCTGTAGGGGCGGCTAAAGTCATTTTGTTAAAAACGCATTTTAGGCTCAGTTTGCCAGTCCCTAGTATAGATAGATTAGAAACCATAAAGAATGTTATCCTATTTCTAATGCAGTCATAAAATATATAGAGTATATACACATAGCTGAACGCTTCTATAAGTTTGTGGTTTCGTGATGGTAGCATTGTTACTCAGTGGTATCATATAAGGAGTTGTATGTAAGTTTTAATAGTTATTTGTAAATAGAATACAAATATAACGAAAGAAAATAAGAAACTACGTAGAAGCCAAAAAAAAAATGAAGACAAAGAACTGGAAAAACACAAAAAAGAAAAAAAATGAAAATATCCTTTTTATAAAAGGACAAAATCAACGAAGGATTAAATGGAAAGGAGAGAAATTGGATGAAAAGAGATATTAAGAAATGACATAATCCATTTAGCCGTCTTTTGAGGACATACACTCAAACAATTACCAAGTTATAAATTGGAATAGTTGATTTAAATCAAATAATTGTGTATGAATGATTTAGTATTAGAATGAAATACTTTATATCATTAACTGTGTACGAAAAATTATAATAGACAAATAAAAATAATAGTGTAATTTAAAAAATGCAGTGAAACGTTAAAAATTTTGTTATGTTTACAATCAAACATTTACAAATAACTCAAATTTTAGCGTTAAATAACCCATAAGGAATTAATGTACCGTTAAACTAATAAACCAAACAAACCTAACCTTTGGTTGGTTGGTTGGTTGGTTGGATTTTACGGCATGACAACCTTTGTTGGGTTATTTTATACCAAAGACGTTTTGTTTGATTACATTTTATTGACTGTTTTTTAACTCATATTTTGAACGCATTTTAAACTCATGTTTAAATCTGTTTAACCCATACTTTGATTTGGTTTGGTTAGTCTTGTTTTATGGCATAATAACCTCAGCGGGTCATTTAATGCCGACAAAGATTAGAAATAAATTAATTCTTAGTGGATACTCAATTCTTTTATAAACACATTTTTATCTATTTAACCCATGGATGGGACCCTAACAGGTACAACCACTCCATGTCAGAGTGGACCAGAGAGCAATGGTGATAAATGGGTGCTTCACATTCACCAGGTCTCCAAAACTGGAACCTCACCATCAGATAGAGTTTAAAGTAATTCTCAGAACATAGAGACTCTCAGTCACCGGCTTCTAGCAACCATATGATAAAAAGAATTGGGGCTTACCATAAAGAGAATAACGTTGGGGCAATAGTATAGGTGCTAGGGCTTGATGTGACCAGCCGATTGATCGGTGCGGGCCACTCCGACCGCCCATCTAGCCTAAGTAAGGGCCTAACTGGAGTGTTGCATGTCATGGACTGCTCAGTCACCAGGATTCCGTCCTTAAGCATCACGGGTCGCCACCCAAGGCCAACAGGTGTCCCCATTAAGAGGAGTCTTACCCCTCTGTAGAAGTGCAGTATGTGTATTCTAACGCCCCAGCCGACAGCGCGACCTATACGTTGGACCATAGGAAGCGCGTGGTGTAATGGTTAAAGTCATAGGAAATGGACTCGTCGCCCCGAGTTCAAATCCTGGACGTGGTAATTGCATTTCACTTAACGCTAATACCCTTGGGAAAGGTATGAATTCTACTCTCCCTCCAATTATGGGTAAATAGTAGGGCAGACTGGGCTCTGTAACCTTGGTTAGGCAACCGGTCTAGGAGTAGGAAAACTCTGAATTCAAACCCGTTGAACTCCGCTTAAGAAATTGACCTTGTGTCATATCCTGTTCGTGCGGAGAGGTCGGTAAATACATATACTTTGAACCATAATTGATACTACTACTCCAGGTCAGAGTGGAACTGAGAGTAATGGAAAGGTAACTGGATTCAGCACTTACCATAGCTACATAATTTTAACCTCACAATTAAGTGCTGTTTAACATCATACCCAGGACACTAAGACGCTCAGCCAGATAAAAAAAGGTTTGCTATAAGTGCATATTTGTGATAGGGCTTAGGTGACTAGCCGATTGATCGGAGGGGGCCGCCTAAATAAGGATGACAGAAGAGTGTTGCTTTACATGGACTGCACAGCCAAGAGGATTCCGTCCTTAAGTATCACTGGTTGCTACCCACGGTCAACAGATGGTTCTATCGAGAGGGGCGTCTGATCCCTCTGCATAGGTGCAGTCGGCGTATTCTACAGTCCAGCCGACAGGGCTTCCAGTTAATCTTGATGCTAACATTGTTTAGTAAGGATTATTATAACTAGTTACTTGAAACAGTTAAAATACTTTACTTTCTTGCAAATGTTATTGTTACAAGTTATTGTTACATAATTATTGGATCCCTAATACATTTTTAAGGTATTGTAGAAATCATTATGGCGACCAGTACAGCTGGTGGCCTTGAGAGTGAGTGACAGCGTTTGACCTCACTCTGACCTTGCTTTCTGGGGATAGACCGTGAGAAACGGAACCCCGATAGAAAGCCCCCTTCCGGTTTAAGGAGTAAGCAACTCAGTTAGTCAGTTAGAACTTAGAAGCCGAGCTAGCAACATGTAAGCCTCATCTGAGCAGATTGTCTGGGTGGGGATTTGGAATAAAGTAACATCAACCTAAATCGAAGTCTTGTGTTAATTACTAAAAACTAACAATGACACAAGGCTTCTGATAAGGAGTGGTCACCAACAGAAACCAGACCCGGAATCCTCAATAGAAGACCAGACGAGACCTTAGAAGATATATCAGACCAAGATAGATGATAGACGATCAGGACTAAAGCCAGCCAGAAGAATAGACGACAGAGTAAGAATTAAAGAAAGGTATATAAGGTTATATGCTGATTTGGCTTAGTGAAAAGACCAGTATATAACATATACCTATTTAGTGCTGGTAAAGAAGGCGCTCTGCAATAGTTCCAGTTTGTTTTATTTTGTTTTACAGCATATCAACCTCGGTGGGTCATTTAATGCCAACCAAGTTTTGTATTCTTAGCGTTAGTTTGGTGGAAGAAAATATGTATATGAATAGATTTTTTTAAAAAATTACAATCCCACCTTTTTTAGGAAATGTAAAATCCTGGATGGTCTTCTTTTCATGATAAGTTTTTTTTTTTCAAATTACTTGCTTGGTCGTATTTCGTTTGCACTAGATCAAAGTCGATACACTCTAGCATATGTTTCACTCTAAATCTCTCTTGGCATGTAGTGCATATGGGGGATTCTGTGCCGGTAAAGAAGGCGCTATGCAACATTATGAGAATCAACTGACCTCCGGTACAGTAACATGGGAATAGTTACTTTTCGAATTTAGATTCGACTCTAACTTGGAAGGAGAAAGACGAGCTAGTCTTTTCTCCGGGGTTCAAATGTAAATAGATTGAATCATGGGCTAGATAAGTAATAAACCTTGATCAAGAAAACTTAAGTCTTGTTGGTTATTAAATATAAAATCAATGACTGGCCCAAAGAAGCCCACTAGAAAAATTATCAAGATTGAAGAACAGAAGAATTAGAAGTCAACTAGACAACAAGAGGAGATTGAAGATATGTGCAACGTAATCTACTTCGTTAACGTATGATTTTGGTTTGGTTGGTTTCTTTTACGGCACATCAACCTCAGTGGGTCATTTAATGCCGACAAAGTTGTGAAATAAATACATTCTTAATGCATAATACATTTTGTTTATAAACTCATGTTTTTCTATTTAACCAATAGATGGGACCCTAAAAGGTACTACCGCTCCGGGTCAGAGTGGACCTGGGAGCAATGGTGATGAAGGGGTGCTCCACATTCCCCAAACCTCCAGAACTGGAACCTCACCATGATAGAGTTTAACATCATTCCCAGGACATGTAGACCCTCAGTCACCACCTTCTAGCACCCATATGATAAGAAGGATTGGGGTTGCCATAAGGGCAATATGGTTGGGAAAATTATATAGGTGCTAGGGCTTGATGTGGCCAGCCGATTGATCGGAGAGGGCCTCTCTGACCGCCCGTCTAGCCCAAGAAAAGCCTAAAGTGGAATATTGCAAGTCATGGACTGCTCATCCACCTGGGTTCTATCCTTAAGCATCGCGGGTCGCCACCCACGTCCAACAGGTGGCCCTATTGGGAGTTACGTATGATTTACAAGATCAAACTGGATCATAATGCCACAGAAGAAACCAAAACAATTTATTGTCCAAAGTTGAAGCCGCACTTTATTAAAATAACATAACCAGATGGGTCAAAATTTTCGCGGCTGAGTTGCATGATTGTCACCTGTTAAGCAATGTCAAGTAGGCATAAAATAATGGATTTTAATACTGTGCACGCCATAGTGGCAAATCCGTTGAGTAGCACACGGAGAGTATCAGGCGAGCTTAGCATCTCACAGTTTAGTGTTGTTAGTCACATTCACAATCTCGGTAGAAACATCCGAAGCTGCCGAATTCAGTTTGGCTTGGTAACGTTATTTAATGGCATATCAACACATTTCGGGTCATTTAATGTCAAATAAAGTCACGTTCATATTAGGTGGCTTACAGAACCAGCCGTTGCTTAAATGGTCAACCATTTAAGTATTGAAAAGGCTCATCGCTGCTTAACTTCGGTAAGCTGAATTGTGCGTTACAAAAAAACAAAAACAAAAAAATTAAAAAAATTAAAAAAATACAAATAAAAAAAATTAGTGAAAGTTATCACTAATTAAGACTGAGCCCATTCTTGTAGTGATCACCCAAGCGGATTTAACAGGTTTTAATTCAATTTCCCTTCTCTTAGACTGATTGCCTAACCACGGTTAAATATCCCAGTCTGCCCTACTATTTTACCCATAGCTGGGGGAGAGTAGTTGGATTCAAAGCTTTTCCAAATGTATTAGCGCTATGTGAACTGTAGCTTCGTCCAGGTTTTAAACACGGGTCGACGAATCCATTTCCTACGACTCTAACCATTACACCACGCGCCTCCTACGTTACTAAAATATTGAAAAACTTTTGATACACACTAATAGATTGGTCAGTACGATGGAATTCCTCTTTCTAGTATAACTATCACAATCTACGTTCAACAATCTCTTTCACTAATTAAAGCAAGCTATTCTATTAACCATCTATCTTCTTTTTTTTTATCTATATATATTTTTTTCGTTTTTGTTGAGGTTAGATGGTTCCAGGCAATGAATACAGGAAGGAAAATATAAGAATGTTTAAAGAAAAGAAAATACATATTCTTAGCACACACTCGTACAAAAATAAAATCAAAAATCAAAAATTTGGAGAAAAAAAAATAATTAAAGAATACAATAATTTTTGATATTTTTTTTTTTTTTGCAACGAAAGGAAAGATATTTAATTAAAATGTCAGGCAAGGACGCTGGTAATTAGTTTTGGCATTGTTATTAATTTGGTTCCGAGGCTGGATTCTCTCTCTTGCCCGAGAGAAGCCATTGCGAAAGTTATCATTGCGCATGCGTGTGTGTTTAGTTGAAATCAAGAATTAAAATAAAATGAAGTAAAAAAAAAAATGACTGACAAAAATGAGACATTGCCTATTTAGTTAAAGCAGAAAGAAAATCAGGCTTCAAAAAAAAAAGTCCTTCCTTTTTTATTTATTTATTTATTTAAAGAAAACTAAAGAAAGAAAAAAAATTCTATCTAAATATATACCAACTTTAGAATTTAGTGATTTGATTTAATTCAAGCGAAGGGTCACACTCAGTGTGCCTCGAGTGAAGAACGAACATTGTTATAATGTATTTCAAGAGTAGATAGCTAACCACTGCACATAGTAGTAAAGTTAAAAGTAAAAAAACGGCGGTGACAGCGAGGGTCTATCTCCTTTTCACTAGCACTAGACGTGCAAGCTGTGTCAAAAATGTATCGAGATTTTTTGTACTTTTTGTCACACCTTGTATTCTGAAATAGATGAACGTTTCTTTCACTGTTCATTTTATCTTGGTAAATACAGCTTCAAAGTCGGCACTTTATGATACACCTTGTATTCTGAAAAAAAAAAAACGTTTCATTCATTGCTCATTTCTATCTTGGTAAATACAGCTTCAAACTTGGAACTTTTATGACTCACCTTGTATTCTGAAAAAAGGAACGTTCCCCACTGTTCATTTCTATTTTGGTAAATACAGCTTCAATCTCGGCACTTTTATGACACACATTTTATTCTGAAAAATAACGTTTCATTCATTGTTCATTTTTATCTTGGTAAATACAGCTTCAAACTCGATACTTTTATAACACACCTTATATATATATATATATATATATATATATATATATATATATGTGTGTGTGTGTGTGTGTGTGTGTGTGTGTGTGAAGAAAAGGAAGAGAATTCGACGGTATGTAGTATATTAAGAAAAATTGAAAAAACACAGGTTTAAATGAGTTGAGTGGTAAGTTTATTGGCCGACGCTGCAGTGTTTCGATCTATTAATTAGATCATCTTCAGGGCATTTGTTGGTATATGGAAGGTGATAAAATATAAAATATAAACATAAAAATATACACACACGCGCAACCACACATTCAAAACACCTAAAAAAATGCAAAATGCTTTTTTCGATACACACACTTACAGACTCTCATACTCACACCGTAAAAAAGAATATTTGATGTCATATTTCAAACCGTACACTTTTTTCAGCATTCTTTTTTCAGACTTCAATTTTAGACAGACTGATAAACAAGGACTATCACTTGCTTTTCTCGTTATTCTGTGATAAAAATGTTTTATCACCTTCCATATACCAACAAATACCCTGAAGATGATGTAATTAATAGATCGAAACACTGCAACGTCGGCCAATAAACTTACCACTTAACTCATTTAAACCTGTGTTTTTTCAATTTTTCTTAATATACTATATATATATATATATATATATATATAGATAGATAGATAGAGAGAGAGAGAGAGAGAGAGAGAGAGAGAGAGAGAGAGTTAATTTCTATCTTGGTAAATTCAGCTTCAAATCTTGGAACTTTTTTATACACCTTGTAGATATGAGACGAGAATAATCTAAATGGACTGAAACTAGTATCATTAAATTATAATGAAAGACGTTTAGGGTAAATGTTAGGACAATAAATTATTAGAGACACAACAGAACAGCTTCATGTTGTGTTGTTATTAAGGTCACGTTATGATTTCGCCCTTGTAGGTGCGTGTGTATGGTTCGTGTGGTAAGATTCTACCGTAGTGAGAGTCGCTGTGTGTGGGTTGGTGGGATGGTGTGGTAGGAAACCCTATGTAAGGAGAGAAACGAGTCTGGTTTGGTGTAGGATGGGTACTGGTTGAATTTAGGCGTGTTCTAGCTGTCCAAGATAAATTTACCTTATTTTATCTTCGCGTCTTAGATCTAAGGAGGGACTCTCTACACTTCACCGTTTCTTGGGAGATCTTCACGTGAACTGGAACAAACGTTACGCCGGACTCGGTTGCGGCCCTTTCTTCACACACAACATTCATTCTCCCAGTTTTCGAAAGTCACCGATCCTTACCAAAACATGACTTTTTCCTTCTCAAGTCCTGATGAAGGTTGGCTAAAAACTGAAAGTTATAACGTCGACTTCCCCATCAAGAATAAATTCATGTTTTTGGAATATTCGTGTTTTCAATATTCCACACACACACACACACACACATATATATATATATATATATATATATAGATATGCATATCGTATAAAATTCGAGACAAGAGAATCCCGCACTCGCTATGCAGAACACCGTACAGACTGTTTCGACTTTATTAAGTCTCTTCAGCGATTTATACTAACGACTTCGATTCACAGGCATAGTCAGAGACCATATCCGCATAGCGAACAATCTCTGCGAATTAACCTTGTCAATGAAACTACTACACGCCTCTACCACCAAGAGGCATGTATATCGATACTGCAGACAAGCTAATTTCGCATATATCGTTTGCTGCATATCGGTGGCCAATTGGTTAAAGTCTCTGATTCTGAGTGCAGAGTTCCCGTTTCGATTTCTGTCGGAGGGAAATCGTAAGTGTACATCGCTGAATAAAGTTGAAACAGCTGCTGTACGATGTTCTACGTAGGGGGCGATATTTGCCAAGTTCGCTTGTCATGAATATTTTCAATAATTATCGAATTTTATACGATATACGCATTGTAACTGCCTTCAAGCAAAAAATATAAATAATAATATACTTTACTCAACAACTCTTCTAAAGTAAATTACCTTAATCTCATACATATATTATAAATATATGAAATAAATATTTTTAGAAAAAACAAACAAATGATGTTATAATTCGCTGACAAAAATCTGTTTCGACCTTTTATTAAAGCGACCTTCATCAAGAGCAAAAAGTTTGTGATAGAAAGACGGTGTGAGTAAACCGTTACAAAAGTGGTACAAACGAACGTTCGTGTTCGGAGCCGGATTTTTTTTTAATTTTGAAAATGCATATTCTGTTTTAAAAATAAAATAAATTTTATTTTTTTTAAATCAGAAGCATTATAATCCACACAAAAAACTCAAAAGAGTTTGATGTAAATATATATAAAAAAATGTATAAAAAGGTATAAAAAAAGTTCATGATTCCAGCCACTGCAGAACACATTAGCCTCCGGAAAGATGTAGAAATCCAGGTATTTTGTTTTTTCAAAAGACAGTATGAAAGTGAATGGAAGTGAATCAGACAGTATGAAATAAATATTTTTAGAAAAAACAAACAAATGATGTTATAATTCGCTGACAGAAATCTGTTTCGACCTTTTATTAAAGCGGTCTTCATCAAGAGCGAAATGTTTGTGATAGAAAGACGGTATATATATATATATATATATATATATATATATATATATATATATATATATATATATATATATCAAAATCAACCAATAAACGCCTGAAATTTCGTTCAGTTGGTTCTGACACTTGTTTTTGACTAATTTGTGTACTCTGAATCTAAAGACGATCACAGTTTTTCTATGTCACATCAACGTTTTGAGTTACTGGATACTCTGTTTTTTTTCCTCAAAAATCATAAAAATAAAGTATCTAACAAATGAAATGTTTTAAAAATTTATACGTACTGGTAAATAATAATAAAAAATCCACTGCGCAATACAATTTTTATTTATCAGATCTGAAACTTGTTTCTGACTAAACTTTAAAATTTTGAATCCAACAATTAGCCTAGTTTTTCTCAATTGCATCAACTTTTTGAGTAACAGCATACCCTCGATTGGTCTCAAAAACATTTAGAATACTGCATGTAACAAATTTGTAAATATTCTATAGAATGTTTTCAAAATCTACAATGGAAAAAATAAAACATATCCTTGCATGTAATGTTTGTACAAATTCAGCTTGTTCATACAAATTATATTTTAAGTGCAAGTCAAATTGTATACAAGTAGTTGAGGTAAAAAATTACACGTATAGTTTTCTTTCTAGAGTGTTCAATCTGTAGACAATTTCACTTTATGCTCTTACAATAGTTGTTAAGTTTCTGACCGCCATCCTTGGCCAGTTGAAAAGGATTTAAAGTAAGTAAGTCCTGAGCTATAGAATCCTTTGGTAAGTGAATAAGTCCTAAGTTATGGAATCCTACGTAGTGTCAAAGGTCCAGTGATAGAATCCTATGTTCCTTCGCCCACGAAGGTTCAAGTAGTTATGAGTAGGTATGACCAGAACAGCCGGGTATGAATAACAATATCAGCAGCAGAGTACTGCCAGTGATTGGCCAAGAATATGGTCACGTGATTGTCGCCGAGTCTCTAAATAAGAGTGGGCATTTAACACATATTTTACAAAAGATCACTGGAACTAAAGTAGTCTAGTTATGGCATTTCTATTTAAATAGAAATGCCATAACTGGACTACTTCAGTTCCAGTGAACTTTTGAAAAGGAGATTTTATCTCGAAAATTCAAGAATAAAATACAGGTTAACACACAACACCATTATTACCGTATTATTTTCTTTTCTTTACATCTGCATTGTGATAGCCTTCTAAATCAACCTCCGAACCAATATACATATATATATATATATATATATATATATATATATATATATATGGGGGGTATATATATAAGAAAATGGACCAATAATATATACAGAAGAGGAAAAAGAAACAAATAATTGTGTATCCACGGACAAATAAGTAAAATGGGTAAGTAATGACGAGTCTAAGCACTATTTTCTTGTGTTACAATCTACTCTCAGCAAGACACTCTTATCAAACCGAAGTTACTAACGAACAAATGGTCAAGTCATATTTCACTCACATATACTTGATCGATCTTCGAAGTTAAGCAACTTTGAAACTGATCATTATTTAACTGGCGACTAATTAGGAATAGGGAGCACTGTAAGGGGCGTGAGACCCGTGTATTTAACTTACCAATGCGAAGACGAGTAAACTTATTTCACCATTAATTTCATTTGCATCATTTTAATGGAACCATCATTTTACAAACAGAATTGAAAAAAGAAGCGGGAATATTCGGTTCGATTTTCGGCCACTTCGGTACCCGAGGCGTTATGGAGTTGATAAGTAGTTTTTTACTTCCTGTATGCAAATTAAAAATCCTAGTAATTAACTTCGTACGAGTTTGTGTATGTGTGTGTGTGTGTGTTGTGTGTGTGTGTGTGTGTGTGTGTGTGTGTGTGTGAGAGAGAGAGAGAGAGAGAGAGAGAGAGAGAGAGAGAGAGAGAGAGAGAGAGAGAGAGAGAGAACATATCTAATCAATGTTTTAATTTCAGGTGTAATTAAAACAAAATAATATTTTTTTAAGTATCACCTCATAAGACATGTTACTATATAGCTCATATACATAGCGTTGCATAATATGAATTTATAATTGTAATTAAAATATGGAGAAAAAATACCCATCAAAGATTACTAAATAAGATAATGAATCCAAATAATTAAACAGAATAATAATGATGAAAAAAATACTTACAATTAACAAAAGGCCGAGGAAATACTGGAAGCAAAAATAAAGTTAAAATTATATATTAAAAAAATGAATAAATAATAATGTATAAATATGGATGATAAAGTTTCTTGTTTTGTATATTTTTTTGTGTTTGTTTTGGTTGTTTTTGTGTGTTTTTTTATTTTTTATTTTTTTAAAAATTGAAATGTTGGTGAATTTCATCCTGCATGATTTCGCCAGGAGGTACTTTTCTATTTATTTGTAAAATAACTTTTCAGCATAAGAATTGGAGTGACCAAAACTTTTACGAAACTATGAGCTAATTCCAAGTGGCGTATATAGAGTATGATATCATACAATATATATATATATATATATATATATATATATATATATATATATATATATATATATATATATAATTTTTACTTCTAAACTCTGCCCAGATAAGTGAGTTTTTTTTTAAATTAATAACAAACAAAAAACAAACTGGCATCTGGGGAAGACCAGCACATCCGTACTTTCTGAGAATAATCATCAGTATCCTATGTAATGGCAAAAAGAAAGAAAAAAACACCCTAAGAGTTTTCTAAGTTATATATTGCAAAAGTGCTCAATACGCTTAGTAGAGCATAATTACAAGGTCCTACATGAGTCAGACACGATCTATCTAGGTTTCACCCAAATGGTCCTTCAGGATAATCACTTTAGTGAAACCTAGGTAGATAGTGTCTGACTCATGTAGGTTCTTTGTCACTTTGATGACCCTACTTTTCTGATAAACGGAGAGTAATAACATTCTCATATCAATTTCCTCTACCTTGCTTTATTTTTTTCAAAACCTCTCACTTTCCACCATATATATATATATATATATATATATATATATATATATATGTGTGTGTGTGTGTGTGTGTGTGTGTGTTTACCTAGCCAAAGTTAAAGAGCCCATTCTGCCCTAATATTTACCCATAGGGAGAACAGTTGGAGGGAGAATAGTTGAAGGGAGAATAGTTGGAGTGAGAATAGTTGGATATATACCTTTCCCTACGGTATTAGCACTATGTGATATGCGTACAGCCTCGACCAGGATTTGAACTCGGGTCGACGAGTCCATTTCCTAGGACTCTAACCATTAGACCATGCGCCTCTCTACATATGTCTGTGTGATGTAATGGTTAGAATCGTGGAAATGTAATCGACGACATGAGTTCGAGTCGTGGAGGCTGTTTGCACTTTGGAACGGTATGTATCTAACTACTCTCCCTCCAGCACGGCTAAATTGTTTAGCAGAATGGGCTTTTTAACCATGGCTAGTGTGTATCCAGTAAAGAGAAGAAAAACCCTGAATTCAAACCAGTTAAACTCCACTTAAAACTTGACCTTGTTTCAGATTCTGCTTGTACGAAGGGGGTTGGTTTGGTTTGATTTGATTTGGTTTGGTTTCTTTTGTTTTACGGCATATCAACCTCGGTGGGTCATTTAATGCCGACAAAGTTGTGAAATAAATTCATTCTTAATGCATAATACAATTTTGTTTATCAATTCATGTTTTTCTATTTAACCCATAGATGGACCCTAACAGGTACTACCACTCCGGGTCAGAGTGGACCAGGGAGCAATGATGATGAAAGGGTGCTCAAAATTCCTCAAACCTCCAGAATTGTAACCTCACCATCAGATAAAGTTTAACGTCATTCCCAGGATATGTAGACCCGCAGCAGCCACCCATATGATAAAAAGGATTGGGGCTTGCCATAAGGGCAATGGGTTGGGAAATCATATAGGTGCTAGGGCTTGACATGGCCAGCCGATTGATCGGAGGGGGCCTCTCCGACCGCCATCTAGCCCAAGAAGAGCCAAAGTGGAATATTGCAAGTCATGAACTGCTCATCCACCTGCTCTATCCTTAAGCATCACGGGTCGCCACCCACGGCCAACTGGTGGCCCCATTGGGGAGTCTTACCCCTCTGCAGAGGTGCAGTCTGTGCATTCTAACGCCCCAGGCGACAGG
>CM042146.1:28684717-28694717 GCA_023376005.1 Doryteuthis pealeii
ATATTAATATGCAAATTAGCCTTCCCGTTTACACTGTAAACCGCTATTTTGTTGTATATATAAATATAATTGCATGTTGTAAGTATGTAGACATAGTTAACAGTATTAATAATGTAAGACAATTTTATTAATAATTGAGGTTAAATAAAGATAAAATCATGGAGAATGTGATGTCAATAACTAAGAAAATTGTGACTTGAGTAGGAATATAGTTTCGGTTACAGACAGAAAAACACACAATCTCCATTATAATAAGAGATGTCATATCAAAAATGGATTTAATTTTTTTGGAAATGGGTGCGAATATTTTCGTCAGAGGTCTTAATACTTGAAAAAAAAAACATTATGACCAACTATTGTACTATAACTAAGTGAAGTAGAGGAAATGGATTTATGCCTTCCTCAAGGGCAATGGCACGAAATGAAATGCAAACAACCTTATTCAGGATTTGAACTCTTGTCGCCGAATCTATTTCCGTTACATTAAGCACCTCTCCCCCCGCAAAAATTAATTAGAAAATTTAATTAACTTAATTATCAGCGTATATTAAAATATGACAAACTTGTTATTCATTCCCTGAATTTCAAAAGCAAATTAATCACGAACACATTAATGAAAAGGGGTTTAAAAACAGATTTTATACATTACACACACACACACACACACACACACACACATATATATATATATATATATATATATATATATATAGTGTGTGAACAAAAAGTATTAAGACAATCAGGAATATTTCTTGTATGTTGTTTATTCTCAACTAGTTTCGACCTTAGGTCATCGTCAGGAGAAAATTTCTTATTTGAAGAAATTGTTGATAGATTATTAGAGAGGGGGCATTATAAAAGTTCAAGTGTTTTTGTGGGTTTGACATGCTGTTAAAATCCGGGTAGGCGAGTGTGTTTAATAATGGCATGTCCATTTGTTCCGTGAAGAACCTCTATGAGGTAGGTTATTTTTTTGATGCTCTTATATATGTGAGGGGAGGGGTTCGTGGGAGTTGTGTGTATGACTGTATGTGTATACATATATATGTATGTGTGTGTTAACATATACGTGTGTGAATATATATATATATATATTTGTGTGTGTGTTTGTGTGTGTGTGTAATTTTTCAATATTTATAATATGGATGCTATATGTATTAGCAAATAGGGCTCAATATTGTGATAGAGCGTTGATATATATGTTTGGGTAGTATGAACGTGGAGTCAACGGCACTTGGTAATAGACAGTTTCTTGTCTGCACGATTATACAAAGCAACTGAAAAGTGTTTAAAAACTATATATATATATATATATATATATATATATATATATATATGTGTGTGTGTGTGTGTGTGTGTGTGTGTGTGTGTGTGTGAGGAAGAATGAATAAAGAAAAGAAAGTACAGAATGGATGATAAAAGATGAATTTAATCAATATAACTTACACATGTGTTTCGGTCAGTTTATCTTTGTGTACACGATTCAAACTATTATTATCATTAAATAAACAAATGAAATGAAATAATAATAATAGAAAAAAGTATTTCATTTCATTTGTTTATTTAATGATAATAATAGTTTGAATCGTGTACACAAAGATAAACTGACCGAAACACATGTGTAAGTGATATTGATTAAATTCATCTTTTATTATCCATTCTGTACTTTCTTTTCTTTATTCATTCTTCCTCATATTGGCGGATTCAATTCCAATTCCATTTTTACACTCACTCACACACACACACACACACACACACACACACATATATATATATATTATATATGTGTGTGTGTGTGTGTGTGTGTTTGTGTGTGTGTGTGTGTGTTTGTGTGTGTGTGTGTGTGTGTTTGTGAGTGAAAATATATAGAATATGAAAAAAACATGGTATTCAGAGGAGGATTTTATTGTAGTTAGAAGTGTTAGCCAACGTTAAAACATTATTAATGTGCGATGTTGTAACTTCTGAATAATCTATAAATATATAAAGGGCAGTTGGTGTGTATGTATGTATGTATGTCCGAGGAGAAACTACATAGATAAAACAATTAACAACAAAGCACAGACATATACACATTCTCTATCACCAGAGTTTGCTTTTTGTGCAAAATAATTAAGATTTTCTTAATATCTGGAAATATATTTTAAAAATTAGAATTTGAATAGTAAGAAAAGAGAAAGTCATTGGTAATCAATATATAAAGGACAGTTGGTGTGTATGTATGTCCGGAGGAAAATAGTAAAATAAAACAATTAACGAAACACTAAATGTATATACACATTCACTATCACCAGAGTCTTGCTTTTTGTGCAAAAATAATGAAGATTTTATTCATATTCATGAAGATACTTAAAAATTAGAATTTGAATAGTAAGAGAAGGGAAAGTCATTGGTGGCGTCCATGATTAAAACATGAACAAATTATGGAAGACCTAAACAAGTAATGGATCTGCAAGACTAACTTTATTTTTATCCCCCTCTACCCAGGCAATGCCAGGTAGCCGCTTCTAGTTAATAGATAAATGGAATAGCTGTTATGGGACAGATGATAGTAAAGTTTGAACACTTTATTTTGGCAATGTGAACTTAGCATTCAAAATGGACCCTCAATTTATGTATGGTTTAGAATTGTCTTTTTAACTTTGAGGATTTATTATTATTATTATTATTATTATTATTATTAGGTTTTCACACCCGCTTAAGCCGGTGGTTCACTGGAGGCTTACTGACTGCAAGTCTCCTCAGGTCTCCAGGACTCTTCTGAGTATTCTAGTATTCATTTGTTGCGTTCGTGATTAAAACATAAATCAATCATGTAAGATGAGAACAATTAACTGATCTGCGAGACTAACGTTTTATTATGACCCTCTACTCAGGCAACGCCGTGTAGCCGATTCTAGTACTCTATATGAATATCATATATTATTATATATATTATTATATATTATGTGGCCTGGACGAGGCTATTTACATTTCACATAACCCTAATACCCTTGGGAAAGATATGAATCCAAATCTCCCTCCAAATCTGGATAATTAGTAGGGCGGACTGGGCTCTTTAACCTTAGTTAGGTAACCAATCCAGGAGAAGGAAAACTCTGTATCCAAACCTGTTAAACTCCGCTTAAGAAATTGACCATGTGTCACATCCTGCTCATGCGGAGGGGTTGGTAAATATGTATATATTATATGATGTATTACATATAATAATAATATATTATCAATATTAATATATATATATATATATATATATATATATATATATATTATATAACATATACGCTCCCAATTTCGGTTGAGCACTTTATTTAGGAGGGATTTAATTGCAAATTCACCGTATTTGGCGTTCAGCTAAATCTCACTTTGTTTACAAAGTTTGAGACCTTTAGGTGAAGTTCATTTCCGCTTAGAAATGTAGCGATTAAATAGCCTGCTATACTTGGCAACTGACTGTGGCCGTATGGGTAAAAGGTTTGGCGAGCGTAAGTTCGTTCGGGTCTCGAACCCAGCCAGAGGTAGCTGCTAAAAATGGTATAACTGCACTGATGAGAGGTGATACCTCGAAACACGTGTCTGTAGTTTACTCTCTCTCTCTCTATCTATATATACATATATATATATATATATATATTAACATAGCTTAACACTTGTACCTGTCCATAATAATATGTATTATCAATATATATATATATATATAATATATATATATATCATTATATATTATATTATGTAATTCAAAAGCAAAATAAGTTGATACCGCAAAATTCCTTGTCAGAAAAAAGGATGGACGAATAAATTTAAACTATTTCTCAAAGATTTTAGAATAGCAAAAAAAAAAGCCGATTCTATTTTTAGAAAAATACACTGCAAATCAAATATTTACATGATGTAACGATAGATGTCTCCCATCCCATATGTGGGTAGGTACTTTGATTTGATGACGATGAGGGTGATGTTCCCGGAAGAAAACAGAATCCTGTTGTAGTGCAGGGTAGGACAGTGTATGTTTTAAGGTGTGTATGTGTGTAATACTTACGTTGAACGTATGTAGAGAAGGAGTGTAGAGTTTATTTTATTTTTTTTAAATACGCTTGTATAAAGGATTAATCAATTTATATCCACTTGCAAGTTTTATGCGCCCTCCGGGTGTCAGTATGTACGTTTTAATGTAAGGAAATACATTAAATTAGAAAGGCTGAAGAAATTAAATAAGAACGCATATAAAAATACACTTATTTTAATTATATTCTATTTGGTTTCTATACAAAATCATTCATACAGTCGATTTTAATACGTTGGAAAATAAAACAATAATATTAGAGATAAATAAAACCCGTATACAAATTAACCAAACCACATATTATGTAAACCTTATTTAGTAGTGATATATAGGACACATTGCAGGATTTTAAAAGCACTAATAACTCGGCCTCCGGGGCGCGTGTCCAGTGGCTTTGGGGTCTGGACTATTACTGATAATTAACATCGTTGATCCCAGGGGGCTATCCCCACAGATAATAACTGTCCCTTTGATTTAAAGGGTAGGGCTGGATTTATTGACCGTGCTGAGGCCCCCTTGAGGGGGGATGCCGACGGGATTAACGCATTTTTGTACCTACCACCCATAAGCTTCGGCTTGTGGGTGGGCTCACGTAAAAATGTCCTTGTGTAACGCCCTCATAAGTGGATGAGAGGCAAATATCCTAATAATATAGACTGTCTTGGGGCAAATCTAACTCAGATGTTCACAGAGACATTGTTGATAAATTAGATATATTTTATGTAGTAATAATTTTGATTATAAATTAAATACTCATTGATAAACTTACGCAATTCCTGAGTGAATTGTGACGTAAGCAGTGACGTAGTTTCGTTTTCAGACAAACAGATACCGATCTCCATTATAATAAGATGTATATAAGGATGTTACGGCCGTTTGGTGACAAGTTCTAGGCCCCACCAATAAGGAAATGACTTTGATTATCTTTGTTGAATTTTTAAAGGGTTTTGGAACCTTAAAACATAATGTTCCAAGTGTGTTCATCTGTATAATCAATATGTAGACTAGCATATAAGTTTAACCCTTAGTAGCCATTCTCATTATGGTCAGGCCGAGGTCTTTCAAACACACACCTCTATCTTTCCAACTTTCTTTTTCTGTCTTTTTCTTATATTTTCGGTATAGCATGTCCTTTTATTCCCTTTCTTTATTCAGAAAAAAAACGGAATAGTCTATTATTTATCTGAGGTGACGACACTCATAAGAAATAAGCATTCGGTGGGTAAGCAACAGCAGACAATCAGGATTTTTATTTTTGCATTTCATCTTGGACAATTTGTACGGTCTCATTTTTAACTAGAAGGCGTTGCAAGAAGATATGGTCGTACCAAATAGGAACACCATTATTGATATATAGATGTATATATAAGTAAATGCCTTTGGGGTAACCTAATGTCGGTATCTGCCAGACAGCGAGGGATTCTATCCTCTTTTCATAAGCGCTAATCCAAGGATATTGTGTTTAGCGTCTGAGGTGGAGCGTCACACCTATCAACAGCTCCCAACTTTATCGCATAGATCTCTGTTCTACTCATACGCTGAGTTGGCAAGGGCCGGTATCGAACCAAGAACCTTGTGGTTCCTAGTTGAATGCTCTATAATTCTGAGCAAGATAAATGTATGAATCATTTTTGTTGGAATTTTTGGATATAGTTATTTACTAAGCTTTGCTTAGATATAGCACAAGGCCAGAAGTGTGGGGCGCCCAGTGCGAATCGAACTCACTAAACAATGGTCTGCTAATCTAGCTTGCTAACCATTACACCAAATGAGGTGCCCAGTTTTTTTTAGGCTAGATATAGCACAAGTGAGTGCGAATCGAACTCACTAACAATGGTCCTAATCTAGCTTGCGCTCCCGTGTGAGGCACACACTACCATGTGACCAGCCTTCTTATCCAATCACTGGCAGTGCTGCTGCTGCTGTGTTGTTGTATTTATACTAGCCTGATTCTTAATCTTAGCTTATTGATACTTGGATCTTCTTGGACGTCGACCTAAAGGAAACAATATACCACAGGACTTATTGACTTACTTACTTATTTACTTTAAGTTCTTTACAACTGGCCAAGGATGGCGGCCAAATACTCAACAATTTTAATCGAAAAAAAATACGGAATGAGTCACATATTGGGTTTATCCTTGCAAGATAGATAGGAAACAGGCAGGTAGACAGACAGACTGACAGGTAGACAGATAGATATTGAGGTTGATAAGTACTCGTTTAGAATTACTACTCCGAAGTAGATAAACGAGACAGGTGCAAGTACGGACACGATAAATAACTAACTGTAATAAGAGAATTGCAACTAATATGTGACATGCAACGGAACAAGAAGAGACATTTTGCAGCTGCACCAGACGTCGATTTTCGAATAATGATTTTCGGTTAAATCGAACTTAACGGACCTAAATTCCACCATTGTATTTCACCCCGCCGAAAGAAGAAAATACCAAAAATCAGGGAATTAACTGAATTTAATGAAATTTTCAGTTCAAGAAGAGACATTTTGCAGCTGCACCAGACGTCGATTTTCGAGCAAATTTAAAAATCAAATGTTCGAATAATGATTTTCGGTTAAATCGAAATTAACGGACCTAAATTCCACCATTGTATGCCACCCCGCCGAAAAAAGAAAACACAAAAAACCCCCCGGAATTAACTGAATTTAATGAAATTTTCAGTGTTGATATATTAATGAATAAATGATATAATCCACAGGTTATTTTATTTAATACTTTTTACATTTTTTTCAGGACAGTTAACTTTGGACTACGTTTCTTTGTGGCCTAACACAGATTCTCAAAGAAACGTGGTTCAAAGTTAATTGACCTGAAAAAATGCAAAAGTTTCTAAATAATTTACATTCCACAGAGCTCCAAATTTTCATGCCCTCATGCCCGTAGATTAAACTCTTAATAATTCACCGAGCTGGAGGAATAGTGAAAATGATATAGAATAAGTCTTATTTATCAACGATATCTCAATGAAAATCTGAGTTTGATTTGCCTCAAAACAGACCATGTTGTTTGGGCGTTTAAAATCCTACAACG
This sequence comes from Doryteuthis pealeii, assembly GCA_023376005.1. Taxonomy (NCBI): domain Eukaryota; kingdom Metazoa; phylum Mollusca; class Cephalopoda; order Myopsida; family Loliginidae; genus Doryteuthis; species Doryteuthis pealeii. Next base: position 28,691,831 of record CM042146.1, read on the forward strand.
TGTCTTATATATCTCTAACAAACAGAGGTTTATATAAAATATGGTGTGGTAAATAATCATACTGGTTTTAACAAAACCGGCTTTAATAAATAATTTCTTGGTGCTTTTGATCTCTAATATTATTGTTTTATTCCCCAATTTAAATCAAACTTATGAATGATTTTTTTTAGAAAACCAAGTAAATTTGAATTAAAATAAGCGTAATCTTTTTATATGCGTTCTCATTTAATTCTGTTAGTCTTTTTAATTTAATATATTTCAATACATTAAGACTTAAATACTTACGCCTGAAGGGTGCATATAATTTAGTCTTAATAAATATCAAAAGAGATGGATTATTTGTATAGGTGCGTGACCACATGTTTAAATATATGTGTATACGATTTTGTCAACATGTGTATGTGTGTGCATGCATTACACCGACTACTACACCCACCTCCTTCGCCAATACCCGACCAGCAACATATTTAGAAAGATTATTTTATTTTCGTTCGAACCAAATAAATATCTTAAAGATTGACGCGTGAAATTTTGAGCTGAGCTGCTTAGAATGCGATTTTGTTTACTAAAATTAAACTAAACTGCTGGTTTCGCTAAAGCAGGTAGCGAGCAATATTTTATTATCAGCAGCAGCAGTTTCACAAATCGGTTGATTTTGGTTTAATTAATTATATTCCTTAATCAGTAAAAATCAATAACCAAATTTGGTGTGTTCCTTAGAAGGATATTAATGTGTTTGCAAGATTTATAATCTGAGAGACCTCCTGTTTTGGAGTTATACGTCGACACGTACATACAACACTTGCTTTTATATATATAGATAGGGCACCCAGTGAAAATCAAACTCACTAGACTAACTCAATAAACATAATATATGTAAGGTACCCCCACCCCAATTTTGATAAGCTTGTATACTTTAACATATACAAACTTCATCAACAGAAAAGCAGAAACTTATCGTCTCCCACACAAGATCTCACCACGTGTCCCGAAGAAGATTGCCAAAAACGAAACATTATAGCGTTGAAATTAAGATCAAGAATAAATATTGACCCTTTCGAACACTTAGTGTGTTTCTGTATTTTTGTTCACATAGACAAATATGTGGTGACTGGTGAACTACGTGACCCAAGTCAAAGGGTGCAGTATGTGCAGCGTATAAGTAAAGACGGGGTTAGAAATCGAGTCCGGTTGGATTTCAGTTTAATTTCAGATACACAGTAAGATATCGATATCGTTATCGATATCTTTCGGGAGGGTATCGTCTATTTTAAAAGTATGATACTGTACACACGTTAAGAAATATTTTGTTTCTTCCAGTGAAAGTCTTGGCCAAATACTTTAACGACTCAAAGTGAGGAAACCCTATAACCTATTTTACAGACAAAAATAAATTACAAAAAAGTCACCATTTTTCGCCATCTCTACTAAATTTGGAGACCTAAATTTCAACATAACTCCGCCAATTTTCGGAATTAGAAGTCAAATTTTGGGGATTGTCTAACATTAACATATTCCACACATAGACATAATTTCAGAAACATTGAAGGGTGTGTGTGTGTGTGACATGGCCTGGATTATTTGACATGGAATTACCCATATATATTTTTTGTGGGGGGGGGAGATTATGTGCTTAATTAAGGTCATACTTAACCTGTTAATTAATTAATTATAATTAAATGAATTAGGCGTGCATGTCGGTTAAAATGTAAAGCGTAAACAAATCGAGAAAAAGTCGATCTCTGTATGTACTTTCAGCCCATTAGGCCTCATCAGCAGAGCTATAGACAGAGCAGTGCTTTGTGCGCCATTCGAACCCTACCTGTCAGAGAGATCGACTTTTTCTCGATTTGTTTATGCTTTAAATTTAAACCGATATGCACGCCTAATTCATTTAATTATAATTAATTAATTAACAGGTTAGGTATGACTTTAATTAAGCACATGGTCTCCCAAAAAATTGTCGGCCTTCGCCATTTCAAACACATCGTTTGACCACTTCATATATATATATATATATATATATATATTATATATATATATATATATATATATATTATATATATATATATATATATATTATATATATATATATATTTATATATATATGTATATAATATATAAAATATATATATATATATATCTGTAAACTCGTTAGATAAGGCTAGAACTCATTTCTTGAGTTCTGGTGGAAATAAAAAGATTTTATAAAAGATTTTGTATGAGTATATATGTTTGCACCTACAAGAGCATACAGTATGGTGGTACAGCGAGATTTCGACAATCCCTAATAGAATTATTCCTTACTAGTCAATTGGATCATTTACACACACACACACACACACACACAGACACACACACACACACATATATATATATATATATATATATATATATATATATATATATATATATAAGTTTAAAAAGAAAGGAAATGAATCCGACGGTATGAGTAGAGATAAAAGGATATGAAAACAACACAAAATGCTGTTAAAGTGAAAACATTTTATAACATATTCATAGCCGATATAGAACAATATTTCGATTTTATAAAAATCATCTTCAGAGCTTGTTTATAGTCCGTGTTGTCAAGAGCGGAAACAAAAGTCATATGGATTCAAAACAAAAATATTGATGTTGCAAAAAAGAAAAAAACCTTATACAACAGTTGACAACACGGAGTACTAAGTTTTATTTTATTTTCATCTCTATATTATTTATACATTATATATATATATATATATATATATATATATATATATATATATATATCAATTTTACAAAAATCATCTTAAAAGCTTGTTTATACTCCGTGTTGTTAAGAGCGGAGACATATGACTTTAAGAGCGAACTCACATGACTTTTGTCTACTCTCTTAACAACACGG
>CM042146.1:28697217-28742217 GCA_023376005.1 Doryteuthis pealeii
ATATATATATATATATATATATATATATATATATATATATATATATGAAATAAATATTTTTTAGAAAATACAAACAAATGATGTTATAATTCGCTGACAGAAATCTGTTTCGACCTTTTATTAAAGCGGTCTTCGTCAAGAGCGAAATGTTTGTGATAGAAAGACGGTGTGAGCAAACCGTTACAAACAAAAGTGGTACAAATGAACGTTCGTGTTCGGAGCCGGAATTTTTTTTCAATTTTGAAAATGCATATTCTGTTTTAAAAATAAAATACATTTTATTAAAAAAAACAAAAACAGAAGCATTATATATATATATATATATATATATATATATATATATATATATATATATATAAGCATATAGAACGTGTGTCAAAAAAGTTTTGAGTACTTTTCACACACCTTGTATCCTGAAGAAAAATAACGGTCCATTCATTCTTCATTACTGTCTTGGTAAATACAGCTCTAAACATGGTATTTTTTGACACACCTTGTATTCTGAAAAAAATAATGGAACGTTTTTTTTTTTCAGAATACAAGGTATGTTAAAAAGTACAATAAATCTGGATTCTTTTTTGGTACATATTAATATATATATATATATATATATATACATATATATATATATATAATGGACTCTCTCGTCGATTTCGATGCATGAGGGTTCATGCAATGAACACCCACACAGTGATTTGTTTATAGTGGTGAAGGCTTGTGTTAAATCATCCGCACTTTTTGGCACAGTAGATAGGAAAGAATTGGTGCATCAAGGAATGCCACGAACCCAATCAACGAGCGATCTCAGGAATTTTGAATTCAGAGTTATCCCTCTCCTAGACTGGTTACCTACCCAAGGTTAAAGGTCCAGTCTGCCATACTATTTAACCCATAGCTGGAGGGAAATTTGAATTCAGAGTTATCCCTCTCCTAGACTGGTTACCTACCCAAGGTTAAAGGGTCCAGTCTGCCATACTATTTAACCCATAGCTGGAGGGAAATTTGAATTCAGAGTTATCCCTCTCCTAGACTGGTTACCTACCCAAGGTTAAAGGGCCCAGTCTGCCATACTATTTAACCCATAGCTGGAGGGAAATTTGAATTCAGAGTTATCCCTCTCCTAGACTGGTTACCTACCCAAGGTTAAAGGGCCCAGTCTGCCATACTATTTAACCCATAGCTGGAGGGAAATTTGAATTCAGAGTTATCCTCTCCTAGACTGGTTACCTACCCAATGCTGAAGGGCCCAGTCTGCCCCTACTATTTAACCCATATATATATATATGTGTGTGTGTGTGTGTGTGTGTTCAAATGAATTTAATATAAACCCGTTTCCATAAAAAAAGAATGTATTTAAGACACAATAATATGCGTACATACATACCTATATATATATATATATATATACTAGCTAAAGTACCCGGTCCATGACCGGACTAAAATGAAATTTGGATCACCAGGGAGTGAGAGAGAAAGTGGAAGACAGTAGTTAGAGAGGGGGTAAGAGGAAAATAATTCTTGAAACTAAAATCATTGAGAATTTGTATATTTCAGGATTTGTATTTTCTGTTTTATAGTTTAAAATTATTTCATATTATTATACAACAAATTGAAAGTATTCGTTTGTATATTTGTTTGTTATTGTTTTAAATTTTTTGTACATGAAAACAATTCACATTTAGTTCTTAATTGCATGTTGAGTTTAAAAAGAAGCTGAGAATCGAAAATTTAAATTCTTCGTATTGCAATATCTATTTTTGCTAAAACCTAAGATAGTATTATAGGGACCACCAATTGATCAGTTTAGGCCATCTTGAATAAAACGGAAATATTTTGTTATTATATATAATTAATTGATTTTTCATAGAATTTAAAAAACTCTTATCGTAACTTGTTTTTAGCTACGTTAATTTTCAGTTGATTTAACAGTGCAAAAAATGAAAACGTTGTTTTTCAATCATAATTTTCATTATTTCCGTAAGCTGAAAAAAAGTTAAAAAATCATCAGGAGTTTATTTAATTTTTTTTTTCTTTCAAATGGAAAAAAATTTTTCAAGAAAATATTAATTTTTCTGCAAGTTTCATAGTGTTAAATATAGGGGGGGGGGGGTAAATTTCACAGGGTAAAATTGGTGGTACCTAGTATTTTAAAAACATTGTTTAAAAACGTTTTGGTGGACCTGATTATCTGGACCCCCCCCCCCCATCTATTTTTTTCCTTCAGTTGATTATTATCGATTACACACCAATCTATCAGATTGAAAAAAAAATTCTTAAAAGTTCTTTATTATTTGAGTATTCACGGGTGCTCATTTCCTCGTATAAGTTTATAGTAAATTGATCCCCCATATCGGAACCGCTTGAACGGAACCCAAATTATTTATTTATTTTCCCATTAAACTAACCCCAACCCCTAACCCTAACCCCCCCCCCCTAGTTAAAAATTAAGTTTTATTACAAAATTTGTATTAATTACAAAACATCAATTTTCATAAAAGTTCAAATGTCACCTATGAAATCTCTATTTAAACATGCCAATTTTTCAGAACTGAAAAGTTGCACTATAAACTCAGCGATGTTTATTGACTTCACAATAAAGAGTAAAATCATAAAACTTAAAATTTAATTTGTAAGGCAAATTCTGAGGAATATTTTAAATTGTATTTTGAATAATAATTTAAATGTTGGTTGTTAGTTGTTTTGTTTTATCAACTTTTCGGGTAATTTACTAACGAATCATGTCATTTTGATAAACAAAGCGCTTACAATTTTTCGTACTTACATATAAAAATTTTTTGAAATGTTCCAATAACTGGATATTGTCGGATAAACTTGAAATAAACTTCGTCTTACAAATAATTGACTACTTATCTCCAGTCGGGCCTTCGACTAAAGATAAAACACCGGATTGTGTTCGTATTAGTAACCTTTGTTTTTTTTTGTTTTTTTTTTTATCGTGGTTTGAGAAAATAATTAGTTAACGAACCAAAAGAAAAACAGTTTCTAAGGAAATTCGTCAATCTTATTGTTATTTTTAACCCTTTAAAACTCTAACAATAAAAATTAATAAATAAATTAAAGAATTAAGTCATTTTATTCGAATGAAAATCTTAGTTTAATTTATACAAATATGTAACCGTACTTACGACGTAAACTGATTTTCATGATACTGTTATTTACGATTAAACTATTTTTTTAATAATGTAACCGTAAAGCGTACATTTTGATTTTCTACAATTTTTATGCATTACAAAAATTAAAATTAAAATGAGTGTACTGTACAATTTAAGAATATGGACAAACTCGCTGTAAAAAATAATTTAATCTATAAAAACACATACAAATTATATATAGCTGCCTTATTCGTATTATCGCCTATACGTAGTATTTTTTTTGTTTTTTAACTCGCTGTAAAAAAAAAAATAATCTATAAAAACACATACAAATTACATATTCAGAAAGACTATTTCATCTTATTACTAAAGATATAAATATTTTAAAGATTAAAATCCTAAATAGGTAAGAGATTCCGATCTGACTGTTATAGACTGCACTGCTTGTATCGCAATAATCATAGGCAGCGTGGCTATCCGAAGCCATTTTTTAATTTTTTAACTCGCTGTAAAAAATGATTCAATTAATAAAAACTCACACAAATTACATATTTTGAAAGAGTATTTTCTTATCTTTCTAACGATATAAAAAATTATTAAAGACTGGACCATAAATAGGCCATAAATTCGGAGCTGAACGGCTTAGACTGCAAAATTAATTCATTAAAATCAAAACTTCGCTGCTGTTATCGCTTTAACAATAAGCAGGCAGAGACAATATTTTATTATCAGGAGGGGCTGATATACGGACAGTTCCGCAAATTGGGTGATTTTGGATTAATTAATCGATTAAATCCCTTAATCAGGAAAAATCAATAACCAAATTTGGAATTTTTCTTAGTTAGAACGATATCAATGTGTATGCAAGATTTTGAATCTGAGTGACCTCCCGTTTTTTTGTTATACGTCGACACGTACATACCAAAATCTCTGTTTTATATATTAGATATATATATTTGTAATTTGTAATTTATATAATTTATATATTTTTTCAAATTATTATATTATTATTTTAATTAATTTATCCTACTATTATTATTACTATCATTATTATTATTTTTATTATTATTATTTTTACCTTATCTTATTATTATTATTATTATTATTATTATTATTATTATTATTATTATTATTTTTAATTTATTTTTAATTTATTTTATCATTATTATGATTATTTTTAATTTATATATTTTTTCAAATTATTTCATTTTTTATTATTATTACTCCTTTTGAGTTTTCACATCAGTGTTAGCTGATGGTCTTTCACTGGAGTCCGAGTGACAGCAAGTCTCCTCAGGTCTCCAGGACTCTTCTGAGTATTATTTTTATTGTCAGTATTATTATTTTTAATTTAAAATCTTTTTATTTTACTTGTCTATTTATATTTTAATATACTACTCTGTTTTTTCTGTCCTGTCACTTTTTTGTCTGTCTGAAAACCCTAGGAATCAACCTTGAGATGTATCTCTTTTTTTCATTCACTTCCTGTTTCAATGGTTACAATCCTACACTGTTAAAAAATATATATATATATATTTTTAAAAATTATTTTTTGTTTTTGTTTGAATTTATATATATTCAGCTCTTTGGGTTTTTTTGTGATATGCTTGTCCATAAGTGAATTGAGACCCATCGATGCGACGAAAATTTGGGTAGCCGGTTTAAATCAACTTAGATTTATATGGGCCCCAATTTTCATCGAAATAAATTTATTATGGGATTACTGTATTGAGTTCTTCCTTCTTTATTGATAAATATTGCTCTGTATATAATCTAAAAGGTTATTTTACATTGAGTTCTTTTCAGTGATCTAAAGATTCGCTGTATTTATACATACTGGATCATCAATATTAGTACAGTGGATCTTAGAAATCACATATAGAATCATCCCTTACTACCAAGTTTTGGATAAATCTTAATATATATATATATATATATATATATATATATATATATATATATATATAAAAACTATAACAGGTTCTATTTTAAAAGGTCAACGACTAAATAATAAATGCATCGATATGGTCTAATGTTAAAAGACGGCCGAGTCCCTGTCAGAATGTCAGGATGCAATGGGCCATCTGTTCAGTTTGGGGAGGGAAAAAGAGTTGTTGTGAAATATAATCAATAAGTAAATGTCTTTTGTAAAAAAATCTCTCTCTCTCTCTCTCACCCTCTGTCATCCCCTCTGTCACCCTCTCAGTCACCTGTTAACTCTCTGTTTCTCTGTCTGTCTCTGTCTCTCTGTCTCTGTCTCTCCCTCTCTCGTTTAATCAGACATACACACACACGTACACACTAAGGACTAAGAATAAATCTCATACAGAAAATTGCAAAGAGCAGGATCCGAGGTCATGCGGTTTCTATTCACTGGCCGGTTGATGATGGTGGGAAAATAGGTCGGGTGCCAAGTGCATTTGTAGACGTCATACTGAAATCTTTTATTCTTACTCTTTTGTGCAGAGCGCCAATTCAATGTAGTACGAACTGTTGCCCTACCTATTTGTGAGCAGCACATTTTTCCAGATAATGTGCTAACAGGACTTATTCGAAGACCACAATAAAATCTGTTCGGATTGCAAATATATAAAGTCAACGGGGTTTGGTAACTGTCAATTTCACGCCTATGCGATTTTCAGACCAAGTGAATTATGTGTGCTCATATGTTTTCTTATGTACTGTCGTGTGGTGCATCATGAGAAGGATGGTTAAGTTCTGGAAGCATGATAGGAAGGCTGGGTTAGTTTGTGGGGCACGATGGGGAGACTTTATGTGATATTCTGTGAAGAGATTTCGTGATCTGTCGCTTTATATATTCTATTGCGTTTAATTTATTATTATTATTATTATTATTATTATTATTATTATTATTATTATTATTATTATTATCTCCTTTTGAGTTTTCACATCAACATTAGCTGATGGTCTTTCACTGGAGTCTGAGTGACAGCAAGTCTCCTCGGGTCTCCAGGACTCTTCTGAGTATTCTGGCAGATTGCAGCAGTGCAGTGTTCTGAATGGTTTCAATCCTTCCTCTGATTTCCAAACTTTCCAAACCCTTTTCCAATCCTTTTGGGACCGTTCCAAGTGCACCAACTACAATTGGTATCACGTTCACTTTCATGTTCCATAACCTTTTCAATTCTCTGGCAAAGTCCAGATATTTGTCTATTTTTTTATTTTCCTTTTATTATTATCATTTCTTGTCGGACTTGGGAACCTTCACGGACTCAGGAACCTTCTTTTCGAACTCGGAAACTTTCTTGTCGTAATCGGGAGCCATCACGGAACTTTGAACCCAACCCTTCATTCAGTCTACGGGGATATCCTGTTCTCATTCCACTAACCATAGCTGGGGTAGGAACTGTGTTAATATCTACCTATTCATTTTATATATGATTTTTTACCTAGACTCATATCGTGTTTTTTTACTTTTTTTAAAAATCTGATCTAGCCAATATGAGTCTAGGTAAAAAAAGTCATACATAAAAGAAAAACCTGAAGAAGGCCGAAGGCCGAAACGTTGTACAGATAACAATGAAGATGAGGACAATAGTCCGAATAACGCAGATAATACTAAGTATTTTAGGGTTTTTCTTTTGAGGATGGGCATCAAAACCGTTCTGTTTTGATTATCGTCAGTTTTAAAATTTTCTTTTACGACAGACGATAATCAAACCAAACCGTTGTTTTGGTTTTTTCATTGTATAATAAACTATTAAATTTATGTAGAAGAACATTAGGTGATTATTTCTTGTTTGTAAATAATTTTCTTGTAATACGTTAGATAACTTTGAATGTATATTAACATAAAACGAACTATAATAATAACTAATAAGAGGCATTGAAAGCAGCGTACTCTCGTCCAAGAAATTCAGGATTAGATCGACAGTGCAAAAAAAAAAAAGGTCAAAAGAGAAAAGATGAACATTAAAAATCATGGGGATTAGCAGGATATTATTTTATATTGAAATTTTTATTTAAAAAATGCCCTTGCATGCGATAACCTTAATGTGCATGGCTTTGCGATGATGCAAGTTTAAGTGTCAATGAGTTAATGTGAGTCAAGATCAAAGAGGGGAAAAAAAGAGGCGTACCAGGGAAATAAGTAGATGGAGCGTGCAAATATGCAAAGCTGCACAAATATATGCTGAAGTTTAATCAAACGTAAACATAAACTACACACACACACACACACACATATATATATATATATATATATATATATATATATATATATATTGTGTGTGTGTGTGTGTGTGTGTGAAGAAAAGGAAGTGAATCCGACGGTATGTAGTATATTAAAAAGATTGAAAAAACACAGGTTTAAATGAGTTAAGTGGCGAGTTTATTGGCCGACGCTGCAGTGTTTCGATCTATTAATTAGTTCATCTTCAGGGCATTTGTTGGTATATGGAAGGTAATGAGAAATTTTTTATCACAGAATAACAAGAAAAGCGAGTGATAGTCCTTGTTTATCAGTCTGTTAAAATTTAAAGTTTGATAAAAGGAGACGGTTTAAAATATGACGTCAAATATTCTCTTTTGCGGTGATATATATATATATATATATATATATATATATATATATATATATATATATAATGAACGAGTTTTTCTTTAAATGTACTCTAAAAAATATGTGCCCTACGGTCACAAATATTTAAGTTTTGATACAATCAAATATTATAGTGAATGAGAAAAACTAATGAAATTCAATACTTAGACAAAAATGATTACACTGATTTTATTTATTCAATTAATGTCAATATAAAATCATACATAGGATAGCTTTTAATACTGATAAACAGTAGCCCCAGCACTCTACCAGATGGACTGGTCCATAGTCATAAAATAGCCTACGATTAAAGTAGATTAACAAGCTGAATAATATTCAGACTGACTTTGCTGCGTTGGCTATACCAAACTGACCCTACTCTATTTAGTGTAAGTTTGTCTTGTTAATTGTTTGTACTTATTTGTTCTGTGCTGGTGTGCATCCGTTTCGCACCGGATACTGGTGCTCAACAAACATGTTAAGAACATTCATCTGTGTAATATAAACCAATTGCAACATGTTATATTCCGCAATCATTTGTATAATCAAAGTATAACACTCGGGAAAAAACATTTTTTGATGTAAAGACAGCATTAGAATGGAACTTGCGTCACGCTATATAACAGACCAAATGCTATATCAAAGGTAAATTTAAAATAATAATAAAAATAATGAAACATTTAACCCTATTTGATAAATGGGGTCGAGTTCTATATTTGATAGAATTAAGTTAATAAAACTCCTAGAAGCAGGAATAGTCTGTGTTATTTTGGATTATTCGGATTTTTGTCCTCATCATTATTGTTATATACATAACATTTCGGCGGATATGACCTCCGGCCTTCCTATGGTGTTTCTTGTCGAAATCCGGAGCCTTCTCAGACTCAGGAACATTCTCTTCGAAGTCGGGAACCTTCTTGTCGAACTCGGAAAACTTCATGTCGTAATCGGGAGCCTTCATGGAAATTTGATCCAAAACCTTTATTCAATCCACAGGGGTAGACTTTTCTCAATCCTTTATCCATGACCGTTAAGCTATGTTAAGTATTCTATGTTATTATAACCCTTGGCCAGGCTTGACCCTACAAACTATAGATAATTGTCAGTTATAACTGTTTTACTGTTTTAGTAGGAAGTGCGTGGTGTAATGGTTAAAGTCATGGGCAATGGATTCGTCGCCCCGAGTTCAAATACTGGACGTGGTAATTGCATTTCACTCAGCGCTAATACCCTTGGAAAAGGTATGAATCCTACTCTCCCTCCAGCAGGACAGACTGGGCTCTTTAGCCTTGGTTAGGCAACCAGTATAGGAGAAGGAAAACTCTGAATTAAAACCTGTTAAACTCCGCTTAAGAAATTGACCTTGTATCATATCCTATTCGTGCGGAGGGGTTGGTAAATATATATGTTTTAAATCAACTCTTATATCCGTTGCGCTATGTGTCCAACTAATAAAGTTTCCGAGTTCGACAACAAATGCCTGAAGAAGGCCGGAGAGGACATCGAGCGAAACGTTGTGTCCCGATTATGCATTGGTCATACAAAACTAACGCACTCCTATATACTCAAGCAAGAACAACAACCACAATGTGAAACATGTCAAACACCTTTAACAGTTAAACACTTATTCATGGAATGCAGGTTTTTTGCTCACATCAGAAACCGTTATTTTAAAGAAAACCATATGAAAGTTTTCTGTTAATGTCAATAAATATAAGGACAATAGTCCGAAAAATCCAAATAATCCAAATTATGAAGCCTCATCTGAAAATTTCAGAGAAATAGCAAGGAATAGTGGTTTGTTTATTCATGTCTAAGATGACGCATGTTGCCCTGGTGAATTTTACCCACTTCCCACCAAAGCTTTGTTGGTGCGACCGATATTTTTTTTTTCTTTTTTGCACCAAGCAATTTCGAGTCGGGAAACCCTTGTTTTTCGTGAAAATCCATTATTTTCCGCTTCGTAGATAAGTTGTTTTTATTTCTATTATTGGCGTGGGAGACAACTTACTTTGTTCTCTATCAAAATAAAGCCAAGTCATAAGTGTGTTACGTATGTCGACTTGGACACACACATATACACACAGAAACACACGCACAACTATTACATGTACACAAACACACATTCACATATACACAATAGACAGAGAATTCGACTGCAAGGTTCCTAGTTCGATACCGGCCCTCGCCAGATCAACGAATGATTAGCACAGGGATCTGTGTGGTAAAATGAGGAGCTGATGGTCTCAGACACTAAAAACACTCTTCTTGGTCTAGCGCTAGTGAAAAGGGATAGACTCCCTCGCTGTCTGGCTGATACCGATTTTAGGCTACATAGCGCTAATACACTTGGGGAAGCTATGCATCCATTATTCTCCCTCAAAGCTGTAGGTAAATAGAAGGGTTAGCTCAGTCGTTAGAGCGTTCGGCTAGAAACCACAAGGTCCCTGGTTCGATATCGGCCCTCGCCAGCTCAGCCTAAGAGTAGCACAGGGATCTGTGCGGTAAAGTAAGGAGCTGATGGTAGGTGTGGCGCTCCAGTTCAGACGCAAAAAACAATCTCCTTGGTCTAGCGCTAGTGAAAGGGGGATAGACTCCCTCGCTAATCGGCTGATACCTACTTTAGGCCACCCCGACGACTTTCCTTTTAACCAACTTTTAACTCACCAACCCAAACGCCTAAACAATCTCCTTGGTCTAGTGCTAGTGAAAAGGGGATAGACTCCCTCGCTGATTGGCTGATTACTTCCCTTGCATACTCATCCTTCGGGGCGGGGGTCCAGTGTGCTTCGGCCACTGGATCAGGGTAAAGTACAAATAATAGCGTCGATCCCAGGGGCTATCCCCAGGCAATACTTGCCACCTTGATTTAAAGGGGCAGGGCTGGGTTTATTGCCCAGCGCCTGAGGCGCCCCTTGAGGGGGAATGCCGAGAGGATCGACGAAATTTTGTTCTTTACACCCATGAGCTTCGGCTTGTGGGTGGGTCCACATTAAAACGAGGCCTTGTGCCCAGTCCATACAAGTGGGGTATGAGACAAATATTTCACGCTGATTGGCTGATACTGACTTTAGGCCACCCGACGACTTTCCTTTAGCTAACTTTTAACTCGCCAACCCAAACGCCTAAACAATCTCCTTGGTCTAGCGCTAGTGAAAAGGGGATAGACTCCCTCGCTGATCGACTTTAGGCCACCCCGCCGACTCTTACCGAATTGTGCCCCACGCTAGCAAAATATAGCAAAACCTTTGACTCTCCCTTGTACATTGAAGCTTTGAAAACATCTTACGAAATCGCTCGTTTACATCAATATATTTTCCTAACACTGGGGTTAAGTTTGATCATATCGTAAAATACTGAAAGTAATCACAACTCTTATCAAGTGTTCCAATATATTGGCGTTGAATAGGAAAATTAATCAAGATGATTGCGCATGTACTTATTCTTCTTGATTGACCGAATATGTATCCATGGTTACGGCAGTCAAGTTTATCAAATACACACTGCCAAATCTGGGGGGTGGGGGATAGAGAAAAAGAACACAGATCGGTACACAACTAGTTAACACTCAAACAGAATAAACATAAAGACTTATATTTAAGGATAAATGTAACTCCGCAAAACATGTCTACATAATACTTTTAAATCTATTTATTTGCTTTTTAACAATATCAATTTTCATCATAATCTTTTTTGTTTGTTTGTTTACTGGTTGTAAAAAGAAAAAGAAAAAAATGGCGTGGAATTGCCTAGCACCGTTCCCACAAGAGATACATGGATTTTTATTACTTTCAGAATTATATATATATATTCTCTCTTTTTTGAGGGAAATAAACTGAAAGCTAATATCTAATGATAATAACAATATATATCAAATGTCACTTAAATCTTTTTTCCTTGCTCATAACTCCCAGCATTCAAAAGTACACAAGGTTAGCTTACCTGCTCCTGATATATATAGCACAGTTGGTAGATTGTTCGACTAGGAAGCTCAAGGTTCCTGATTCGATACTGGCCCCTCGCCAACTCAGCGTATGGGTAGCATAGGGATCTCTGCGGTAAAGTAAAGAGCTAGTGGTTAGTGTGGCGCTCCACCCCAGATGCCAAAACAATCTACTTGGTCTAGCTTTAGTGAAAGAGGATAGATTCCCTTGCTGTTTGTCTGATACCGACTTTAGGCCATTCCGACGACTTTACTTTACTTGTTATTAGTTTACATATTTTTGCCCAGAAATTAACTAGACAACCATTTAATATTACCATGCTCCATGAATGTACATACAAAAGAAGAGAAAGTTTACCTAGGGTAACTGTAATTTTGAGTATCTTTTCATAGCAATTACTCCTAGGTCCACACAGAACCGGGGGTAGTACTATATCGTCTGAATCAGATAGATCAGTATCTCGCGTAGATAACAATTGTAGTTGGCCTTTCATGCGATTTCATGTTATTAACCAGGCCAGCCTTTGACAACAGGGCCTTGTTGATCCACACATCTCCAAAACTGCCCCGCAGATTTTCCCGTTTTATGCATGCTCTTTTGAGTTCTGCCCGGTCTACCTTGGCTGCTTCAAAAAAAGTTCACCACCCGTGTATATCCCAGTCGTGGAGGATCGGGCGTTAAGGGTTAACAATTACCAACAGGAATACCAGAATACGTTAAACTTTCCCAAAACCGTTATTTTGCTTGTATTGGGGTTTTTGCCACAAAGAAGCTCACAATATATCAGCTGCTTTGGAAGTCTTGAGTCATCTAGGCGAAAAGGGTGACCCACTTCGCCTACCGCATCTGATTCTTAATCCCAATTGTAGCAATGCTCGTTGTTTTGGTACACACACACACATGCACACACGCACGTACGCGCGCACACAAACACACACACACACACACACACATGCACGCACACACGTACACACACACACGTACACACACGCACACACACACATATCATTATATTGTGTAGAGCTCATGATGACGACACCACCTTTATCTGAGTTTGTAATGTGGATTTTTTTGTTATTCGACAAACCTTTTAGAGCGGTAATATACCTCCGAGGTAGGACTGGATCATTATTGTCACAGTGTAATATATTGTCTGATCAGTGCACCCAAGGACCAGGCTGAATATGAAGTGCATGGGAGTCAGGTGCAGCCTGGAAACGAAAACAGAATGTAGCCCTGACCTGACCTTTTGCACCTGGAAATACAGGTGAACATTTGACATGATTTAGGTACAGAAATCTGTAGGCGTAGCCCATAGCCAATGAAAACGATTAGACAGACAACGATCAGGTTCGAGATCACTTGAAAAGAACTCCCGAAGGCTCCACATTTGCGTAACCCTGCCAACGACTCTCAGTTGTACACAACCGAGGGAATAAACATCTCATCCTACATTTTCCTAAATACAAGTGTTTGTGTTCTTTGACGGGTCCAGTGTGTAACAACAGGTCGTAATTGCGACGATTAATCCCTGCACGAAACCTTTCTGGAAATCCAATTCGTGCAAGGACAAATCGCCGCAAGTGTACGACCTGTGACAATGATGATCCAGTCCTACCTCGGAGGTATATTACCACTCTCAAAGGTTTGTCGAATAACAAAAAAATCCACATTACATCCTCGGATAAAGGTGGAAGTGTCGTTATCATGAGCTCCACACAGTATAATGATAAAATGTCCGAATTATTAAGTGATCAAAATATCTACACACACACACCACACACACACACACACACAAAACACACATACACACACACACACATATATATATATATGTCTAGCCACACTGAAGAGACTTGATAAGTCGAAACACGTGTCTGTGGATGACCCTATATATGCTCCCCAATCCCCTAGGGTTGAGCACTCTGGCTGGATCTCGCGGACGGTCGCCAACCCAAGCGTAAACTCGACGCTCTTCTATGTAAGGAATGGAGCACTCTGTGACCGCCTTTACACACAAAGCGATGTGTGTATTAAAACAGTTAAAATCCCCTTCTCGTTCTGCGAAGACAGCCTACTGGTTAAGGTGCTGGACTGACACCCAAACCAATCGGATTTCAATTCCGGCTGTTGATAGCTTGATAAATGTCTAGCCACACTGAAGAAACTTGATAAGTCGAAACACGTGTCTGTGGACGACCTTATATATATATATATATATATATATATATATATATTCAAACCTTATGTATTTGTACTTGCTTAAATGTTTTGAAACTCATGACTTATTTACATCGACCTACAAATGCATTCGCATAGTTGAATGTATACAATAGTTCTAAAGTTCAAGCGCACTTATGCCCCCTCCCCACCCAGTTTTCTTTGAGGGGGTGGGGATATTTGTTGGTTTGGTTATTCAAGCAGACGCATGGGAAAATGATGTTTTTTGAGATGGTGTGTCTTAGTACAATTTACCAGTGAATCGTTCTGTTGTAATTTGAAAAATTGAGAAATGATTTATAATATTTTAATTCGATGCCTCACAAAAAGAAAGAATGTAAGAATAGGTGTTGAGTCGCACCAACAAACGGAATGACACTTGTTGTATGAATCGATTCTGAAATAAAGAATGTGATCAATAGAACCAATGAATATACCCCACACACACATGTAAACATACACATACAAATACTTACACACACGCACACACACGTAACACACACACATAAACACACACACACACACACACACACACACAACACACACACACACACACACACACACGGCCGGGTTAGCTCGGTCGGTAGAGCGTTCAGCTAGAAACCACAAGGTTCCTAGTTCGATACGGTCCTCGCCAACTCAGCGTATGAGTAGCACAGGGATCTGTGCGGTAAAGTAAGGAGCTGATGGTAGGTGTGGCACTCCACCTCAGATGCTAAAACAATCTCCTTGGTCTAGCGCTATTGAAAAGGGGATAGACTCCCTCGCTGACTGGCTGATACCAACTTTAGGCCGCCCCGTCGACTTTACTTTATATATATATATTAATGTGTATGGTTGGCACTAGTATACTAGAAAAAGTAATAGTAATCCAACGTACAGTGTTATTAGAAGAGTGCTCAACATCTGTGATAGAGCGTTGATAGTTCAATGAAGTGACAAATAAAAGTTTTAGCTTTTATTCATTTATTTGGGAACGATATTACTCATCAGGTAAACGAAAATTTCGTTTACCTGATGAATGTTTTTAACAGGAAACCATTGGTAGTAATATCTTTCCCAAATAAATGAATAAAAGCTAAAACTTTTATTTGTCACTTCATTCAACTATTATATATATATATATATATATATATATATCTTATTATAATGGAGATTGTGTGTTTTTCTGTCTGTAACCGAAACTACATTACTACTCAAGTCACAATTCCCCTTAATTATTTACGTCAAATTCTCCATGATTTCATTCTTTTAAACCTTCAGTTATTAATAAAAATTGTTTTACATTATTAATACTGTTGACCATATCTACGTACTAATAACATGCAATTGTATTTTATATATACAACAAAAAGCGGTTTACAGTTTGAACGAGAAGGCTAATTTGCATATTGATATTTAAAATTTGATTTTAATAAATATGTGCTTAGTATTATTGATTTCTAATTGTTTGGTTTTATCTTAAGAAATATAAACAAAAATCTCGTGGATAAATCTTAAAAGAAATTTATTTACAGAAGAAATAACTGTAATATTATCCTTTACTTCCTATTTTAACTAAATAGTTGAATTAGGAAAATTTACCAATGAAAGAGGGGAGTAAGGAAAATGATGGAATAGTTAGTTTCAAAGTTGTTCTATTTTTCGATTATACCCCCTCTGTTGCAGATCTTTTTATTTGCATTCTTATTCAGTTTCATTAGCCTTTCTAATTTAATATGATATTTTATTATATTAAAACTTAAATACTTGCACCCGGAGGGTGCATATATTTGCTAGTATATATAAGGGCCGACATGAGTCAGACATTACTATCTACCTAGGTTTCACCCGAATGGTTCTTCAGGAAACCTAGGGAAATAGTGTCTGACTCATGTAGGTACTTATAATTATGGTCTACTTATCATATTGATCACTTTCTATATAGACAACTTAGAAAACTCCTCCAAGGATTTTTTTCTTTTGGCCACTACATACAATACGGATGATTATTTTCAGAAAGGACTGATGTGTTGGTCTTTTCTTTTCTTTTTTTTTTAGATTTTTTTTTTTTTTTTTTCCCCCCAGATACCAGTTTGAAATTTTTATTTATTTTGAAAAACTGAATTATCTGGGGGGGGGGGGTTCACACGTTAGAATTTAGTATTGTAAATAATGATAATAATCTTTCTATAATATAATGGAGATAGATTGCATTTCTGTCTGCAAACCGAAACTTCTATCGCTGCTTACGTTCACGGATTCCACAATAATTCTAAAGCGTTTATTATTGAGAACCTAAGTTATAATCAAAGATCATCTATACATAAAAAAGAGAAGAACACTTGGTTTATATACGCCTATGAAGTTGTCTTTCTAATATCCGATGGTCTTGGTGATTTTTAATGAATCTTTCAATAAATACATGTTTAGTTATATACATTTTATACATAGCTTATTTTTAAAATGTAATTGGTAATTTGCTTGAAGCATTGTTAAGTATTTATGTTATAAAATAAATAAAATTCGAAGGCAAATACCAATGCGTAAAATATAAAGCACAAAAGAATGTTTATTATGTCTAATCGATTTCAAAAACGAAGCTTTATCGTCAGCAGACGGATTTCAGAAATGCGTGCTTATGTTTTTTCTTTTTTTAATATATTTGTGTGGTTATAAAATTTCTCTTCTTATTCCTTTCCTCTCCTATTTTTATCCTCTCATTTCTTCTCTCCTCCTTTTATGACATGCGGCGAAATACACTGTAATTTCTTATTCTCTCCTTCTTTCTTTTTTTTTCTTAAAAGTTGTGAGAACAAGCTTGACATACCGGCTAGATGTCGCAATGCCTACACTGCTAGCATCTGTGTAGCAATGAATTATATGCAACGGCTATGTTGAGCGTGTCACTAATTTCAAAACAACAAAAGTGAACAATGATATAAAACCGTTATAGAAATTTTTTTTTTTTTTTAACATACTTAGCTTTGTTCGACTTTCACCTTTCATTTTCTTATCTTCTCCTACTTCATTTCTTATTTCTTTGTGTTATTTCCTATCTTTTTCCTTTTTTCCTCTTCCTCTCTCCTTTTTACCCTTTATCCCCTTTGTTCTCTAAATTTAAATTATTTTTTATAGTAAATAAGTAAAATAAAAGATTATCTTTAAATGTATTGTATAGTATTGCCCAGTAAGAAAAATAAATAATTACTTTTTATATTATATTATTTAATTTTTTTATTTTTTTAAGAAAATATCCTTTTATAGAGCCTACTTTTTTCTCTTTCTTTCTATATAAACTTAAATAAGATATAAATATTATATTATATTATATATTAAAATAATTACATATAGCAATGACTGATTAAAATTCAAAACAATAAAAATAAGACAAACATCCCCCTTAAATATTCAGATAGATAAATATCTATAATCAAATATCCTGAATTACAACAATGGCCGCATAATGCCCCTACTCCTTACAATCTATATATTTTATTTAACTATTTTTCTCATTCTTATGTGTTGTTATTATTTATTCTTATTTTTTTTTTTTTACACTCCCACTTTTCCTTAAATTATTTATTAATATCTAGAACTTAGACCGTACTTCCTTAGCAGAGGATATTATGGTTTAAAGAAATATGTCGTCATGCGTTATAAAGCAAATATAATGTCATGCCCCTAAAGCGCAGTAATACGTATTGTCCAATATGTTAAATAATTCGTAATTAATTTTCTTTTATTATATTTACATCTATAGTATCTTCTTTTATCACATCTCAATCATCCCATCACCATATATATAATAATATATATATATATTATATTACCCTATATATTATATAATTATATAATATATATATAGTCTTAAATTTTAAATAAGCAAAAAAAAAACAAAAAAAAAAAAGGC
Organism: Doryteuthis pealeii; assembly: GCA_023376005.1. Lineage (NCBI taxonomy): Eukaryota > Metazoa > Mollusca > Cephalopoda > Myopsida > Loliginidae > Doryteuthis > Doryteuthis pealeii. The sequence goes on from CM042146.1 coordinate 28,714,948, forward strand.
CTATATATGCAAACGCTAGTAAATACTTAGTTAATCGTGTATTACTGAGGTTTAATCATAATACTTATTGCATAGCTTGGTAAATGATAGTTTAAAATTTATGCGTAGGGAAAATTATATAATATATTGAGAGAACATGTGATTACTACAATAACAAAACCTATTAGCGAACGTGTAAATTTTAGTAATTATAGTATTCTGTGTTTAATTCTAATCTACACACACACTCTAACACCTGTTTCCTGAACTACCACATTTCAGTGAAACAATCACTAAACACAATCAGCGCAAGGCTATTCATAGTAGAGGCGACTAGATATCCAACATATCCCACTTCGTCACACCTCACTACGCACAACATCAACAATAAACATAAAAATGTTATTACACCATGCTCACTACCAACTGCCCAATAGAGACCCTAACTTATGCCACAAGACCTATACAATTTACCGGGTCTTACTTGCTCCAAATGCCTTAATTTCTACATAGTAGTACAATTAGACCCCTCCACATTAGAATCAAGGAACACATCCACACACGTGCATCCTCATTCCATAAACACTAATCAAATGCAAAAATAAGGACAACAATTCAGTTAAGATAGAATGGCTATAATACGCAACATTGGTAATCTCAGATATGAGAAAGTTTATTAATAGCTAAATTAGGTCCTAATATAAACAATAGATTAGAATTAAACACAGAATACATAATTAACTAAACATTTCACACGTCCAATAATATAGGTTTAGTTATTATCAGTACACATGTTCTCTTCATATATGATATAATTTTCCCTACCATAAATTTTAAAACCTACCAACTATCAATTAGATTAAGAATAACTCAAGATACACGATATACTAAATTTACACGTTTCATATATAGCCCTTTTTTTTTTTTTTCTTTTTTTTTTTTTTTTCTTAATTAAATAAACATATATATTAATATATATATATATTATATATATATATATATATATATATATATATATATAGTGATGGGATGATTGAGAGTGTAAAAGAAGATAATAGAGAAATATAAAAAAAATTAATTACGCATTAATTTAAACATTATTGACATACGTATTAACTCCTTTACATGACATTATTTCTTTAAACCATGACACTATCTTTAAACATAATACCCTCTTAGGAGTACGGTCAGTCTAGAACTATTAATAAATATTTAAGAAAAGTGGGGGCAAAAAAAAAAAAACATAAAGAATAAATAATAAACAACAAAAGAAATGAAAAAAAAAAATATGTAAATAAAATATTATATTGAAGCAGTACTTTATGCCTTTTGTAATTCAAATATTTGATTTATGATATTTAATCTATCTGAAATTTAAGGGGGAAATGGTTTGTCTTAATTTTTATTGTTTTGAATTTTACATCAATCCTAATATGTAATTATTATTAATATATAATGAATATAATATTTAATCTATTTAAGTTTAAAAAAAAAAGAGAAAAAAGTACCATAAAAAGATATTTACTAAAAAAATAAAAAAAATAATAATAATAAAAAGAATCATTTATTTCTATCAATACTAAATACATAATTTAAGATAATCTTTTAATTTACTTATTTACTATAAAAAAATAATTAAATTAGAGAACAAAGGCGGATAAAGGGGAAAAAGGAGAAGAGGAAAAAAGAAAAAGAGAGAAATACACAAAAAGAAGTAGCCAGGGAGAGAAAGATAAGAAATGAAAGGTGAAAGCGAACAAAAGCTAAGTATGTTAAAAAAAACAAAAAATTTCTATTAACGCGTTTATTATCATTTGGTTCACTTTTAGTTTTTGAAATTATGACACGCTCACACCGTTGCTAAACATTGCTACACATTGCCACATTGCGACATCTTACCGGATGTCAGCCTTGTTCTCAACAAACTTTTATGAAAAAAAAAAGAAAGAGAAGAAATAAGAAATTACAGTTATTCGCCCATTCATAAAGAGGCAAAGAAGAAAGAGAGCGAAAAAGGCAGAGAAAAGGAAATAAGAGAGAAATTATAAACCACACAACAATATATTAAAAAAAAAAAAACATAAGCCACGTCATTCTGAAATCCGTCTCTGACGATAAAGCTTCGCTTTGAAATCGATTAAGCACATAATTAATCATCTTTTTGTCTTTAATTTTTATTACGCATTGTCATTGCCTTTCGAATTTTTATTATTTAATATTAGTTAATTATTTGTATTTGATTTTAAAAATTATCTAATGTATAAAGTTTTGCGATAATTATCTATAAATAAGATATAGCCTCTTATTTATATCTTACTTAAATTCTTACCTGTGATTTTTTTAGTCCGTGTCAACTTTCGTTTTTAGGGCGTAACTAAAACATTTTTTAGTAAGCATAATAGAGTTATATAAGTTTAAATAATAAAAAGTAATTTTTTTACCCATTCATACAATTTAAAATACAATTTGTAAGAATTGTGTAAAGTAATTTATTTTTAAATCTTTTTTCTTCACATTTTGCAGTTTGTTTATCAAAGCGGGTGAAAAACAAAAATTGACCGCTCTATATCCATAGTTCAGGTTATATTTGATCTACCTGTTTATATTTCATTACACTAGACTAAATGTTTGTGACATTTGAAAGCAATATATGAAAATAGTGATAGATTTCAAGTTGTGATGAATTTTGTTAAACTCACATACGCTCAATTTTAATACATTTTGGAGAATTAAGTAATTTAACAAAAGATATTTTCAAACAAAACATTGTTTATCAAGAACTTAGTGGAGTGAAATGATAACATTTTAGGTAAGTAATTGATTTAAAAAATGTTATTGTTATATGATGTTGTTATATTTAATTTATTCTTCAATTCTTTTAGTTTAGATTTATTAAATGTTTTATTTTATTTAAGGAAGGAAAATAAGTTATTTGCGGAGATATATTTCTTTCGATTGTGCATTCTAAAACGTACAATGGACATGGACGGAAAATTATTTTGGTTTTTTTATGTTGTTGTTTTTTGTTAAAAAAAATAAAACAATATAAAATTATGATCAATTAAAGAATGTATATTATAACTTTTGCTCATATGAATTTTAATTTAGTATTTGCAAACTCTTATTAATGGTAACGCTTAACACCTTTTTTAACTTTGAAAAAATGTAAAATGTCCTACGTAAGTTTTATTTCTTCCTACCAACTTTTTTTGTTTACATCTTTTACGCTGGAAAGGATAAAAAAATTTAAAAACTGTATTTTTATTATTCAGTGTATTATATATTTAATAAATAAAAACACAGATAATAATAAAAAACACTTTTCTTTTTATCTTAATAAATTTATTAAATAAAAAGGAAGCAGTGTTTTTTTATTATCATTCAGTGTTTTATTTATCAAAATAAAAGGAAGATTTTTTATTATCTACACTCTAACAGATTTTATTATTAAATAAAAGGAAGCATTTAAAAAGATTATTTTGTGATATTATTATTAGAATCAAATGAATGGTTAGTTTTCTAGGGGTGAGTCTACATGGATTTGGCGCTATAAAGTTCATTGTTTAAGGAAAAGAAAGCGAATGAATTTGACTAAAGCAGACGATAACTTGGAAAAAAGCCGCTGAAAAGAAAATGTGCAGTCAGTAAAGCAAGAAGTTCTGAGAGATGAATAGTAAAAGATTTGGTGTAGAAAAGTTAACTTTCCTAATTCTATTACAATAGCTTTTTTTTTTACTCCTTTAATAAATTTGATGATTTTAATTAACTAAAATCATTAAATTGTTAAAATACCCTTTTAAAGTTTTTGCATATTTTGGCATTGTGTTTATTACTTTAATTGAGTCATTAATTATACTTGGATACCTCCCTCTCTGACATTGAATTCTTTACTCACACTCACCTCAGGCTATATTTTCAAAAAGTTCTATTTTTACATCGCCCATAGGGCGTTTTGATTTGGTAATACATAATAATAATAATAATAATAATAATAATAAATAATAAAACACACACACACACAACACACACACCCACACACACACACACACACACACACATATATATATATATATATATATAATATAATATATATAATAATATATATATATATTATATCCTTTGTTGGAGAAGCAAGGACGAACTAATTAAACGACGCCAGAGGTATTGCTTTTTTGCAGCAGCGTTCACCGATAAATAAATTGTAGATTGAAAATTAAACAGAATCCTAAGAACATGGCTTCAAAATTTAATTACTATTGATATTTTGTTGATCATAAACCAAGAATCGATCTACATATATATATATATATAATATATATAATATATATATATATATATATATGTGTGGGTGTGTGTGTTGTGTGTGTGTGTGTATGTGTGTTTACCTAGCCCCTCTGAAAAGCAGGATACGATATAATGTCATTTTCAATGGAGTTTAACAGGTTTGTATTAAGAGTTTTCTGAGATATTATTGAAAAATGTAACCCTAAATTCGTGAGTGGTTTGAAACATAATTTTATAGAGTTATGCGTGTATTTTTTTAGGACTTGCTTATGAAAAACTGTTAAGAGATCCACAAATCGATTGATTTATGATTATTGAATTATATCATTTAATCAGTGAAAATCAAAAACAAATTTTTGCACTTTTCCTTATTATAAACATACTAAAGTGTATGCGCGATTTTAATGCTCAGTGACATCTCTTTTCTGAGTTTATAATGTCACTGTGTCGACACGTACACACTAAAACAGTATATTCGTATAAAAATGTCAACCGAATTTCAGAATTCTTTTAAGGTGTTAGGTAATAAAACAATACGAAAGATTCTATCTGGCTTTAAATAGAATACCTTTTCTTGACTTGTTTACTTCTGTCTTTATTGTTCTGGCTAAGATTACAATCTGCCTCTATTCATAAGCTTTGTTTTATTAGTGTATCATACTCAACTTGAGGTGCTATTTTTTTCAAGTACCCTACGAACGAACTCGCTGGCTTATATTATAATGGAGATTGTGTCACTGTATGTCGGTAACCGAAACTATTTCATCACCGACGAGCTAATTCCCTTCATGATTAACGTTATATTCTCAATGACTATTAAATAATCATTATTTAATCTTAATTAACCATTTATCTATTAACAATGTCTGTGAAATTATAGCTGTGTTAGATTTTTCTCAAAATAGCCAATGTTATTATTACGTTTAATATACTACAATGTGACTATATATATGTATATATATATATATATATATATATATATATATATATATATATATATATATATAAAAGATTTTTGGGATGTTTGTTTTTTAGAAGCATTGTTGAATAAAGTATACACTATTATTTATATTTTTGCTTGAAGGCAATTACAATGTGTATATCGCATAAAATTCGATAATTATAGAAGATAATAATGACAAGTGAATTTCGGTAAATAATTATTCGGTGTGTAGAACATCGTACAGACTGTTTCAACTTTATTAAGTCTCATCAGCGATGTATACTAACGATTTCCCTCCGACAGAAATCGAAACCGGGACTTCAGCAGGATAGTCAGAAATCATACTGCCCCGGCAACGATACAGTACGGGACAATCCTTGCGAAATTGACCTGTCAATGTCTCTACCATATAAGTTGAAACAGTCTGTACGATGTTCTACACAGCGAATAATTCTTTACCGAAATTCACTTGTCATTATTATCTTCTATAATTATCGAATTCTATGCGATATACGCATTGTAATTGCCTTCAAGCAAAAATATAAATAATGATAATATAATATATATATATATATATATATATATATATATATATATATATCCCTAAGAAATAAAGGTATACTTTGTAAATGGTTTGGTTGATTTGCATAATTGATTTAAATAAACCAGGTTTAATAAATAATTACTAATTGTTATTGATATCTAATATTATTATTTTATTTTGAAATGTATAAAAAAGTCCTATGTATTATTATATTTAGAAATCAATTAGAATTTAATTTAAAGAGTGTAATCTTTTTCTCTGCGTTCTTATTTAATTTAGTTAGTCTTTCTAATTCAATACATTTAATTACATTAAAACTTAAATACTGACACCTGGAGAACGCATCTTCTTGTTAGTTTGTGTAAAAAATATCAACCGAATTTCAGAATTTGTTTCAAGACGTTAGGTAATAAAACAATACGAAAGATTCTATCTGGCTTAAAATAGAAAAAAAACACCTTTTTGGCTTGTTTATTTCTGTCTTTATAGCTCTGACTATGATTACAATCTTCCTGTATTCACAAGCTTTATTTTTTTTTTTATCAGTGTATCAACTCAAGTCGAGGTGCTAATTTTCTAAGTACATCACGCACGAACTCGCTGGCCGAAATATCCATAATTTCTTTAATGTGTATATGTTTTTAAAGGTTCATATATACAGTCTTGTTTTAGTGTCTGTGAGTGCGATCGAGAACTGGTTAGTATGCGTGCTTTGGTGTGTGTAAGCGGTCGCTTGCATTAGTGCATGCATGCGTGAGTGCACTAGGGTACCTTTTAGGTCATTGACGCAGTTAACATAGCGTAACCAGATAACTATAAAAAAAAAGGCATCAAAGGTGGTTGCGGCGAAAGAAGCCAAACGAAATGATTCCGAAAAAAAAAAACAAAAAACAAAAAAAAAAACAGAAATAAAAAAAAATAAAAAGTACGAGAATCATCAACACCACCTCCCTTCCATTTTCTCTTCGAATGCCCTCACTAAACCCAAACCTACCTTATATTCGCCAGTCGGACCTAAGTGGCTTATATATATATATATATATATATATATAATATATATTATATATATATATATGTGTGTGTGTGTGTGTGTGTGTGTGTAAAATACATAAATATATTCTACACACACATAATGCTGACAAACATATAAGCCTATATATGTATAAGGTATGTATGTATGTATGCATCTAACTATATATATATATATACATATATATATAGAAATATATTTAATGCATATTTATATTATGCACGAATGCCCACACACCTATATATATATATAATATATATATATATATATATATATATATATACGCATATCCGCATATGTAAATACTGACACATAATATCTATATCACTAAATATCTATACATATATATATATATATATGTGTGTGTGTATGTGTGTGTGAATAGGTACATCATTATTCTCATTAAGTAATTAATATATATATTATATATATATATATATATATCAATGAATATGTGAACATATTTCACTCTCTCTCTCTCTCTCTCTCTCTCTCTCTCTCTGTCTCTCTCCTCTGTCTCTCTGTCTATCTCTATATGTCCCTCTCTCTCTCTTTATATCTGCCTGTCTCTAAATATATATGATTAATTTTCACACACACACACACACACACACACACACAACACACATATATATATATATATATATATATATATATATACTACCTAATGCAAACATATATATATATGCATGAGGTAGAATATATATATATATATATATATATATATATATATATATATATATGTATGAAAAAGTATATATATATATATATATATATATAATATATGAAAAATTATATACATATATATATATATATATATATATATATATAATATATATATATTATATATATATATATAATATATATTCAGGTGTGGTTGATGTTCTGGCAGATAGCAGGAAAAGAACAAAAAAAAGAACCTTTAATAAACACAGTATAGCAGAAGTCGGTCAGAAGATCGACAATTAGCAAATATTGCGATGATGGACATAGCATTTTTGTTCATCGACTTCTCTCTAACAATACTGCGTAATGAAAAAAAAAAGAAAAAAAAGAAAAAGAAAAAGAAAAAGAAAAAAAAGAAAAGAAAGAAAGAAAGAAGTAAATCTATTAGGAAAAAAAAAGAAAAGAAATCTTTCCTAATAGTTTTTTTTTTTTATTATATGAAGTCAAGCCTCGATGGGAACTCGATGGAAATAAGGCCATTATGATCGAACTGAATATATCTACTATGCTCGGCTTAATCAACTTGGAAGGAAAATCAATATCCAATCAATTAAACAATGTATCATCATCATCATCATCATCATCATCATCATCATACTTATTGTTCTGTCTGTCAAATCATCCACGATGAGCTCGGCTTACATAAAACCAGAGTGCGGATAGTATGTCTACCAATCTTCCGAAAAATTCAAAGCACGAGGGTTGTTCAAAAGTTTCTAATGTTTGATTTGGTTGTTTTATTACTTGCTTGAATTTTACGGTATGTCAACACTTCTTGGGTTATTTTATGCCGAAGACGTTTTGTTTTATTCGTTCTTGATGGATACTCAATTTTTTAAAAACTCATTTCTTAAAATCATTTTAAAATCTTCTGTTTAACCCATAGATGCAGGTACTACCACTCCTGGTCGGAGTAGACTTGGAGTAATGATAATGAAGAGGCACTCCACATTCCCCAGAGCTCCAGAATTGGAACTTCACAACTAGACACAGTTTAAAGTCTTACCCAGCATACTAAGATCCTCAACCTCTGCTTACTAGCACATATATGTTGAAAAAGGTTGGGGGCTTGCCCCTACACGATTAGGGTCGGAACAATAATATAGTTATTTACTAAGCTTAGCTTAGATATGGCACAAGGCCAGAAGTATGGGGCACCCAGTGAGAATCGAACTCACTAACAATGGTCCGCAAATCTACTTTGATAACCATTACACCACGTGAGGTGGCCTCGGAACAATCATATAGGTGCTACGGCTTGAGGTGACCAGCCGATTGATCGGTGGTGGACTCTCGGACCGCCTGTTTAGACTAAGTAATGACCAAAGTGGAAAGTTGTCTGTTATGGACTGCACAGCCACCAAGATTCCATCTTTAAGTATCACGGGTCACCACTACCTGTCTACAGGCAGCACTGTTGGAGGGGGGAGGTCTTACCACTCTGCAGTGGAGCATTCGGTATATTCTTCTACCTCATCCGAAAGAGCAAAAATAGTTTGGAGAATCTGTGATATACATCACCTGAGATCTAGCATCGTCATTTTGTGTTACATAATGAATAGGCATAGTCTATCATTTGTTTAATGAAGTGTAGAGTAAAAGTAAATAACGGTATACAATATCTCTGTGTTTTCCATGATGATTTCTAGAACAAGATTGTACCCAGAAAAAGGTAAACTCCAGCCGAACCGCCGAAACACGATCCGATCAATGTTGGTTGGTTGGTTGGTTGGATTTACGGCTTGTCATCCCTTGTTGAGTTATTTTATCCCGACGACGTTTAGTTATATTCATTCTTGATGAGTATTAAAAAAAATAAAACTGAGTATTTTCTATTTAACCCATAGACGGAACCCTACCAGGTATTACCACTTAGGGTCAGAATTGACCTGAGATGTAGGAGTTATAAAAATGAAGCCCCAACGAGAAGGGAATGACAATTGTCTAACCCATGTGGGTACTTACGAGGAGAGGTAGAAAATAGGAAGAGAAGTTTAAATTAGGCGCTTATATACCAGACTTCCTGGTGGCCGGGACATAAACCCAGTGGGAAGATAATTCTTCCAGGCAAAGGGGAGATAATCCCCACACCGACTACCTACCAGTTGCAACTTATCTTATCCTCAAAAGCATATCTACTTTAAAAGGTGCTAAACGTAATTTAAGTAAAGTGTCAAAACGCTTTATTTTGAGATTTAATTAGTAGATTTCTCTCAATTCCATAACGATATAGTTAGGTTTCAAATTAGATATTCAGATGTTTTAAATGAAATTATATTCTGATGACGCCAGGCTTTTAGCGAAACATTTTTTCATGACAGGTCAGCCGTTGTTTTGATATATTTTAATTGGTTTCTGTATAAAATCCTTCATAGAATTGATTTTAATATGCTGGGAGAATAACACAATAATATTAGAGATTAATAACACCAAATAGTCATTTATTAAACCCAGTTTTGTTAGAACCAGTTTGGAATTCAACCACAACAGATATTATGTAAAACTTTAACCACAACAATTATTATATAAGACTTTATTTCTTAGTGATATATGAGACACATTGTAGGATTTTAAAAGCACTAAAATGGGCTATTTTGAGATAAATTTTCAAAGAGACATCGTTGATAGATAATAGTCATTCAATGTATTACTAATTTGAACTATAAATTAAATAATCATTGATAAAATTACGCAATTCCCGAGGATATTCTGACATAAGTGGTGACATAGTTTCGGTCACAGACGGACACCGAATCTCCATTATAATAAAATACGTCATAATGTTTCTAGTTTCATACGCAATGTCGAAATATATGACTCAATTAATATTAGTTATCGCCAATCGGAGCTCGGCTTTTTGAACATTCTCATGAATTCATCACTTTCAAATTCTTAACTATTGACAAATAATATTCATTCAATGTATTAATAATTGAACTATAAGTCAAATAATCATTGAATACTTTACGCAATTCCTGAGAGTATTCTGGCGTAAGCGGTGACGTAGTTTCTGTTACAGACAGACTCCGAATCTCCATTATAATAAAATACGTCATAATGTTTCTAGTTTCATACACAATCTCGTAATATATGACTCAATTAATATTAGTCATCGCCAATCGGGGCTAGGCTTTTTAAAAAATTCTCATGAAGGCGGCCGAAAGATTGATATTTTTGTGTCAAATCAACTTGTCTAGAGTTCGGGAAAACCTGGCCTGTGGAAGAAGAAGAAGAAGAAGAAGAAGAAGAAGAAGAAGAAGAAGAAGGAAAAAAAGCAGCTGAGTGGTGACGGGTGGGAGGTCGATCAGTGCAAAACCTGTGGACATGAGGCATATCGTTTTTCTGGACAGTGAAGACATTCACAGTCATAATAATAATAAAAAAAAGGAATATCACCGGGTGTGAAATGTGCCACTGTTGAAATAAGCCGACACCTGGTGGCATTTCTTGAAAGAAAAGGTGATATAATACCTTCGGTTGATGGGATATTCAGATCTGGCTAACGAAGAAAGAAATGCCACGCAATGAACATGCCCATAATCAGTTGGCATATATATATATATATATATATATATATATATATATATATATATATATATATAATAGATAGATAGATAGATAGATACGCATATATATATATATATATATATATATATATATATATATATATATATATACAAACTAAATAATTTAAAGGACACACACCAACCTTATTTTAAATACAATTAAATTTAATTGTTCGTTCAAAATTCAATTCTTAAGTATATATATATATATATATATATATATATATATATATATATATGCACACCAAATACAACCATGTACATGGGCACCCACGCGAACGCGCACGCACGCACACACAAAAAGTAAACATAAGCACATATACATAGACACACACATACATACACCCAAAAAGTATAAACTTAAGTAGAAAAACACAGAAATTCTCTAGAACAACAAAAAAAAAAATTCAAACACACACACCTAACATATCAAATGAACATCTGATGAACTATATCTAATAAAAGAGTAATAAAAGCTCAGTTAATGAATTTATTACCAAGCCACCCAGAAAACAAACCACCTGTTTAAAAGACTAATGTTAAAAATGAAATTCCTTTATATTCCACTCCCACCAAACAGGAAGATGGAAGTGAAATACTCATGTGTATATATATACACATGCATGTAAGAATTCATTTTCATATTATCAATCAAAGCCTGAAGAAGATACCAGAAGATCTGAAACACGTGTTGCATATGTAAGATAAAAAGAATTTCTTAAAAAATAGAAAATAAAATTTTATGAAAACATAATACATTTTGCGGACATTCTTTTTTATAAAATATTGAATTTCCTCCCGTTGGAACCAGAACAACATTTTATATATATATATATATATATATATATATATATATATATATATATAATATATATATATATATATATAGTATATTAAGAAAGAATGAAAAAACACGGGTTTAAATGAGTTAAGTGGTGAGTTTATTGGCCGACGCTGCAGTGTTTCGATCTATTAATTAGATCATCTTCAGGGCATTTATTGGTATAGGTAATAAGAAATTTTTTTATCACAGAATAACGAGAAAAGCGAGTGGTAGTCCTTGTTATTCAGTCTGTTTAAAATTTGAGGTTTGAAAAAAGGAGACGGTTTGAAATATGACGTCAAATATTCTCTTTTACGGTGTGAGTATGGGACTGTGTAATTGTGTGTCTCGAAAAGAAAGCATTGTGCATTTTTTAGGTGTGTGGTTGCGCGTGTGTGTATAAATCTTTTGCGATAAACGATAACCCTCTTCAATTCTCAATATACACAAAATACAAAATATTCAATTACTTATGAGTCCTATTTATCGGATTTTTTAAGATGTGGCTGGATAATTATTATTATTTGGATTATTGATTTATTTGTTGAGGGCACATCGGCCGAAACGTTGTACAATGAAGATGAGGACAATAGTCGTCACAATTTAAGAATAATCCAATTTCTTTTTAGTTTTAATATTACTAAATCACTTAGCAGTTCTCCTTAAATACTTTTATAAATAATTTTAAAAATGCACACCAACTTCCAATAAAAAACCATTAACTTAAAAAAAATTACATCTAGTGATTTTCCTCTCTCAATCGGCTAACAAAAATTAGTATAAAAATCTTCATAGTGGAATATAACCTGCACTTTTAATTTAAAGACACAAATGGTAAGTCAACAATATTTATTAATATTAGTCTATTTCAACCCGGACATACACCATCCGTTCATGCTTAAAATACAGTATTGCTATTTATCTATTTATTTTATTTTATTTTTTTTATATGTGGATGACGTAATGGAATAGGCAAAAAATTGAACGAGTCGCAATTTTGACTGTCGATGAAAATAATAACCGAATAAGTCGTAATCATGAATGAATGAATGAATACACACACACACACACACACACACACACACACACACACTTAAGCAAATAAGCAATGATCATTTCTCCGGAAATTTGATCTCTCAGTGACCGAATGATACATACATTCCTATGTATTTAATAGTTTAAAAACACCAGTCCCCGCATCAGCTGTCAGTGGGCGAGGGGATAAGATATCGGACTACCATGCGGTCAGTCTGAGTTCGAACCCTACCCAAGGATAGTTGTGTCTAGCCACACTGAAGAGGCATGATATGCCGAAACACGTGTCTGTGGATGACTTATTAATATTTATATATATATATATATATATATATATGTGTGTGTGAAGTGGACAAACAATGTGTTTGAAGTGGCGAAGACCGACAATTTTTGGGAGATTATGTGCTTAATCAAATCATACCTAATTTGTTAATTAATTAATTATAATTAAATGAATTAGGCGTGCATATCGGTTTAAATATACTTTTTGACGCGTTCTGAAAAAAAAAGCATTCCATTCATTAATTTTTTTCAGAATACAAGGTGTGTCAAAAAGTACCAAGTTTAAATTGTATTTACCAAGATATGAATTCAGAATGAATGGGGCGTTATTTTTGGTGTGTCAAAAAGTAAATAAATTTTCGATACTCTTTTTTACACATCTATATATATATATATATATATATATATATATATATAAGAGAGAGAGAGAGAGAGAGAGAGAGAGGACAACACACAATGTAACAAATACACACTGATACCTGGAATCTTTTGCTATTGCTACCTTCCTAAAATAACCCTATATATTCCCTGTCCCGTTGCCAGTCGTCTCAAATACATGAATATTTACACTTTGATTGATAAATGATAAAGATGCTATGCAAACAATCTCACCATCTTTTTCCGGCCCCCCACAAATTCCAATACCTGCTGTGCACTGAACTAACTATGACGTCATTCATAAGAAACGCTTGATCACCCACAGCAACCACCTTGCAGTGACATGAATAGGGAGGGGTTGTTTTATTGAGCCTAATGCAAGTGGCCAATGTGGAGTTTTATGTTAGACGTGATATAGATGTGACAGGCCAATAAGGGATGATAAATTACACAGATCTGGTGTGCGTACTCGTAGGATACACAAAGCTGGCCAAGCATTCACCCGGTCGCACGCAAACATAGACACGTCAATCTGTCTGTAATTAGACCGCTTACATTTCTTACTAACCTACCAAAGATAAACTATTCAGTTAAATATATACATAGTGTTGATATTTACCAAGTTGGTTGGTTGGTTGGTTGGTTGAGTTTTACGGCATGTCAACCCATTGGGTTATTTTATGCCGAGTACGTTTTGTTTTATTTCTTTGTAAGGTACAGGTGCCACGTGTGCAGCCACCTGCATATCATTCCAGATATTGTGTCTATTAGTATAATATTTACCAATCATACATTCGTATGGCACAAGGACAGGTAAAGAGACTCTTATGGCAAACCCCGAAATTGCCTTTAAACTGTATCTTATTGTGAAAAGTTTAAATTCTTGAGTACTGGGGAATGTGGTTTGGTTTGGTTTGGTTTGGTTTGTTTTACGGCATATCAATCTCGATGGGTCATTTAATGCCGACAAAGTTGTGAAATAAATTAATTCTTAATGCATAATACAATTTTGTTTGTCAACTCATGTTTTTCTATTTAACTCATAGATGGGACCCTAACAGGTGCTACTACTCTGGGTCAGAGTGGACCAGGGAGCAATGGTGATGAAGGGGTGCTCCACATTCCCCAAACCTCCAAAACTGAAACCTCACCACCAGATAGAGTTTAACGTAATTCCCAGGACATGTAGACCCTCATTCACCCCCTCTAGCACCCATATGATAAAAAGGGGTTGGGGCTTGCCATAATGGCAATAGGGTTGGGAAAATCATATAGGTGCTAGGGTTTGACGTGACCAGCCGATTGATCGGAGGGAGCCTCTCCAACCGTGGGGAATGTGGAGTACCCCTTCATCACCATTGCGACCCGAACTGGTAGAATCTGTGAGAGTCCCATATAGGATTTACGTAGAAAATATGAGTTTTAAAATATGTTTAAAAATTGAGTTTAAAAAAATTAAATGAATAAAACAAAATATATTCGGCATAGAATATTCCAACAAGTGTTGGCGTGCCGTGAAATACAGCTTGTGTGTTTATATATAGGATACACAAAGCTGGCCATGCATTCACCCGGTCACACGCAAACATAGGCACGTCAATCCGTCTGTAATTAGATCGCTTACATTTCCTACTCATATAAAATATTCACGCACATATATGTATTGTGTTAATATTTACCAATCAAACCTTCGCATGGCACAAGGTCAGGAAAAGAGACCCTTATGGCAATCTCCCAACCATCTTATTATAATGGAGATTGTGTGTTTTTCTGTCTGTAACCGACACTATATTACTACTCAAGTCACAATTCTCTTAATTATTTACGTCAAATTCTCCATGGTTTCATTCTTTTAAACCTTCAGTTATTAATAAATAAAAATTGTTTTACATTATTAATACTGTTGATCATATCTACGTACTAATAACATGCAATTGTATTTATATATACAACAAAATAGCGGTTTACAGTTTGTACGAGAAGACTAATTTGCATATTGATATTTAAAATTTTATTTTAATAAATATGTGCTTGGTATTATTGATTTCTAATTGTTTGGTTTTATCTTAAGAAATATAAACAAAAATCTCGTGGATAAATCTTAAAAGAAATTTATTTACAAGAAGAAATAACTGTAATATTATCCTTTACTTCCTATTTTAACTAAATAGTTAAATTAGGAAAATTTACCAATGAAAGAGGGGAGTAATGGAAAATGATGGAATAGTTAGTTTCAAAGTTGTTCTATTTTTCGATTATACCCCCATCTGTTGCAGATCTTTTTATCTACATTCTTAGTCAGTTTCATTAGCCTTTCTAATTTAATATGATATTTTATTATATTAAAACTTAAATACTTGCACCCGGAGGGTGCATATATTTGCTAGTTTTTATAATATATGTGCTAGAAGACAGAAGATAAGGGCTTTGTGTCCTGTAGATGACGTTAAACTGCAGCTAAAGGTGGAGTTCCAATTCCGAAGCTTTGGGGAAGGCTAGACGGGTGTTGGGAGAGGACCCCCACCCCCCACCCCTGCGATCAATCACCTAATTATTTCAAGCTCTAACACCTATATGATTGTCCCAACCTTATTGACCCAACTCTTTTTGTCGTATATATGCTATGATTTACATAGAAAATGAGAGTTTATAAAATCTTATTATAATGGAGATTGCGTGTTTGTCTGTCTGTAACCGAAACTATATTACTATACAAGTCACAATTCCCTTTAGTTATTTACATCACACTCTCCATGATTTTATTTTTAATTTAAACTTCAATTATTAATAAAATTGTTATACATCATTAAGACTGTTGACCATATCTACATACTAAAAACATGCAATTGTATTTATATATACAACAAAATAGCGGTTTACAGTGTGAATGGGAAGGTTAATTTACATATTGATATTTGATTTTAATAAATAGGGGCTTGGTATCATTGATTTCTAATTGTTTGGTTTTATCTTATTGAATATGAGCAAAAATCTCAGGGATAAATCTTAAAAGAAATCCATTAACAAGAAATAACTGTAAATTTATTCTTTACTTGCTATTTTAACTAATGAGTTAATTTAGGAAAATTTACCAATGAAAGACGAGAGTAATGAAAAATGATGGAAGAGTTGGTTTCAAAGTTGTTCTATTTTTCAATTATACCACCTCTGTTCCAAATCTTTTTATCTGCATTCTTATTCAGTTTCATTAGCCTTTCTAATTTAATATGATATTTCATTATATTAAAACTTAAATACTTGCAACCGGAGGGTGCATATATTTGCTAGTATGTTTAAAAAAATGAGTTAAGTGAGTTTTAAAATATTAAAAATACCCATCAAGAATGAATAAGACAAGATATATTCGGCATAAAATATCCCAAGAAGGGTTGGCATACCGTAAAATCCACCCGGTGTGCGTACATTTAGGATACACAAAGCTGACCAAGCATTCACCTGATCGCACGTAAACATAGACACGTCAGTCTGTCAGTAATTGGACCGCTTATATTTCTTACTAACCTACGGGTACTTCCATGTTAAATCCTCCAGAAAAAAAGGAAAATTGTCACCCACCCTCTTCAATTTTTCGTATTATTTTTTCCTGAGTGGAAAATTCCTAAAATTTGAGCTTCCAATTCCAAAAATTGGCGGAGTTATGTCGATTTTTAGCTCTCTAAATTTGGAGGGGTTCACGAAAATGGCGACTTTTTGAAATCTATTTTTGTCTGTAAAATGAGTTCTAGAGCTTACCTACTCCTAACAATTGGTTTATAATAGTCTTATTGCTGAATAAATCCAAAAATGCTATCAAAGAAATCTTAAAGTCAACCAATTTTAAGTTATTGATGATTTCTTGATGATTTAACATGGAATTATCCCTACGTAAGATTATCTAATCAGGGAAACATATTCCTAGTGTCGATATTTACCAATCATAACTACGCATGGCACAAGGCCAGGTAAAGAGGCCTCATCTCAAACCACCAACTCTTTTTCTCATATATATATATATATATATATATATATATATATATATATATATATATGTGTGTGTGTGTGTGTGTGTGTGTGTATACGTTTTTTAAAAGCGAATGTTATAAAATATTCCAACTGCAGTTTCTTGTCGTAGCAATTCTTCAGGGAATTATTGCTTATTCCAGCCATCTACTTTTATTAATATCCGGGTTGTACCCATTCTTAAGTACGTGGGTGTGCCACCCTATGTAATTCCCAGAACCTACCTGGCACAGTTTATGCTTGTTCAAATGCCTACACTTGTTTGTAAACTCAGATCGCGAGATTCCCTGAAGAATTGCTACGGCAAGAAACTGCAGTTGGAATATTTTATAACATTCGCTATTAAAAAAGCATATATTTAGCTCTTTTTATTGAGCTATTTTTAAATCGATTTTTATTAACCCAGAAGTAGATTTATTTGCTTGTTGATTAGCAAATATCCGTAATATATATATATATATATATATATATATATATATATATATATATATATATACCAACCTCTCCACACGAGCAGGGTGTGACACTAGGTCAATTTCCGATTGCTGAAGGGGAGTAGTATACTTTTTCCAAGTGTGACAGCGCAGTATGAAATGCAAACAGCCCCGTCCAGGTTTTGAAATCGGATAGATGTGTGCTAGACGGCGGTGCATCAGGGTCTTAGGATCCTGGTGGTGACGTTAAAACCTATTTGATGCTGAAATTTCAATTTTGGAGTTCTGATGAATATGGAGTACCCTTTCATCACAATTGGTTTACTCTGACGCGGAGTGGTAGTACCTGTCAGGGTCCAATCTCTTGGTTAAATAAAAGAAAATGAGTTTAAATAATGTATGAAAAAATGCGTTTGAAAAAACAGTTGAATACTTATCACGAAAGAATAAAACAAAACATCTTCGGGATTGACATGCCGTAAAAACCTAACCAACCAACCATCCAACCAGGTAAGGAGAGATTTGATTAAAGACAACAAGCTGACTATATCCCCCAAATGCTATGGTTGGTTGGTTGGTTCTTTTAAGATATGGGTAATTCCATGTCAGATCATCCAGGCCATATCACCCACTCCATTCAATTTTCTGAAATGTTGTCCTAGTGCGTATTATGATAAAGTTAGCCATTCCCCAAAAGTTGAGCTTCCAATTCCAAAAATTGGCGGAGTTATGTCGATTTTTAGATCTCCAAATTTGAGTGGGGTGGCGAAAAATGGCGACTTTTTGTAATCTATTTTTTTTCTGATTTTTTCATACCAATATCCCGGTGTGGCACTGCGTCTACGACAACAATTTTTCTATCATTATTTCACATATATTGAGCATTATTTGTACCAAAAATTTGAATTACCCAGGTATCAAACCATTCCAGGTCATTTTATACCGATTTTGTGGCCATTTTTAGGTGAGAGCACTTTACAGTGGAGATCCTTCGTATTTCTTAGTGTTAAGTAGAATCCTTGTGTTCTTTAGCGTTAGGTAGAATCCTTGGTTGCTAATCCATCCGTCCGTGTCGCATAGCAGCAACTGAGGGACTTTTAAGATCGGCGATTAAATAGTTAACTAATCAGGTATTCAAGGGTTTTGATTGACTGCTTGAATCCACGCGCCAAAGCAGTCTATAAGTTTAAGTAGTGGCCCACAGCATACCTTATATAACCAAATTTTCCAGTACACCCTCTATTTTGATATAAGATGGGCTGGTCCAGCAACACACAAACAAAAAACATATTAAAGTCAGATTTGTTTATTTATTTTTTTATTCTTATTATTATTAGTTTTTCACACCAGGGTTAGCTGATGGTTTTTCACTTGAGTTTGGGTGACAACAAGTCTCCTCGTGTTTCCAGGACTCTCCTGAGTATTCCAGCTGATGTTAAAAATGCTGTTTTCTGGATGGGCTCAATTAATCTTGATTTTATATTATTATTATTATTATTATTATTATTATTATTATTATATTATTTGCTCCTTTTGAGTTTTCACATCAGCATTAGCTGATGGTCTATCACTGGAATCTGAGTGACAGCAAGTCTCCTCAGGTCTCCAGGAATCTTCTGAGTATTCTGGCAGATTGCAGCAGTGCAGTGATCTGAATGGTTTCAATCCTTCCTCTGATTCCCAAACTTTCCAGACCCTTTTCCAATCCTTTTGGGACTGTTCCAAGTGCACCAACTACAATTGGTATCACTTTGACTTTCATATTCCATAACTTTTTCAGTTCTCTGGCCAGATCCAGATATTTCTCCATTTTTTCATTTTCCTTTAGCTTCACCCTGTGATCTGCTGGCACAGCAAAATCCACCAGTTGACAAGTTATTTCTTTTTTGTTTATGAACACTAGGTCTGGTCTTCTTGTTGGGATAAGGTGATCCGTTTTTATTTCAAAGTCCCAGAGAATTTTATGCGTTTCGTTCTCAAGAACAGATTCTGGTTTATGCATATACCATTTTGTTGTGCGGTCAAAATTTAATTTAATTGCATAATTCCCAGTGGATCACATTCCCAACCCAATCGTGTCTAGTTTTGTATTCTCGTTGTGCTAGTTTGCTACATTCGCAGAGTATATGGTTTACAGTCTCATCTCTATTACCACAAAGTCTACATTTACTATTTGTTGGGTCTTATCAATTTTCGCTTTTATATAGTTTGTCCTTATGGCATTATTTTGTGCAGCAATTATTAATGATTCTGTTTCTCTTTTGAGGTTTCCTTTTCTTAACCATGTCCAAGTCTTTCCATGTGCAACCTCTTCGATTTGTCGTTTGAAGTGTCCATATAATTGTTTTTCTTCCCATTTTTGTTTTCTAGTCTTTGTCGTTTTTCTGTTTGTCCATTTGTCACTTCTACTATTGTTGGCCGCCATAAGTAATTTGTCTTTGCTCTTTCTTGTGTAATCCTCAAGTTGTTGGATAGTGGTTTCTACGCAGTCCTCTATGTTGGCAAGACCGCTTCCCCCTTCCTTTCTTGACACATATAATCTATCTCTGTCGTGTCTAGGGTGAAGAGCCTTGGGCATGGTCATTAACTTTCTTGTTCTTTGGTCAATCTGTCTGAGTTCTTCTTTTGTCCATTTTAAGAATGGTCCTGAGTATCTTATAATGGGGACAGCCCAGGTACTGATTCTTTTGATCAGATTTCTGCTGTTAAGCTTGGTTTCTAGAAGTTTTCTAGTTCTCCTGAGATATTCTTTTTTAACTTTTCCTTTCATTTCTGTTTGCTTAATATTGTCCGCTTCTAAAATTCCCAAGTATTTGTAATTTTCATTTTCATCAAGTGATTTTATGGTGTCCTGTTCACTTTTTTTGAGTTTTTCACATCAGCGTTAGCTTATGGTATTTCACTGGAGACTGATTTGAGTTACAACATGTCTCCCTAGGTTCATTATTGTTATTATATTGTTAAGTTTATTTTTATCTTAATTCATTATATTCGGTATATCATTTTGATAAACAAAGGACACATGTTGTACACATCACCTGCTGTTGTCTAAGCGGATACCCAATTAAGTCCGTCCTGTCGGCTGGGACTGAAGAAGACACCGACTGCACTTCTACAATGGGGTAAAATTCCCATAATGGGGCCACCTGTTACCCGTGGGTGGCGACCAGTGATGCTTATTGATTGAATCCTGGTGACTGAGCAGTCCAACGTTAAACTTACTTTTATTTATCTTACTTAGATACTTATCACATTATCAATTAGGATTATAGATAATCCTTCGATTTGGAGATTTAAAAAATTACATAGATTTAATGCTTCGACGGATTAACAATTGTTGCATACCTCTTTACTTTCTTTCTAACTTCTTCTATTCTTTTTCTGTTCTTCCTGATATCTAAAGTTCTTCTATCATCTCTTCTAGCGTCTGGACTTCGTCTTGGGGACTTCGTCTCTGGTCTTCCATTGGGAATTTCTCTTTATCAGAAGCCCTGTGTCATTGGTAGTTTTTAGATAATAACACAAGACTTTGATTTACTTAGATCACATTTTATTTCGAAATCTCCACCAGACTACCTGCGCAGATCGAGTCGGAGTGTGCAATACACGACTCACCACCGTTGTGGTTTCTGACCGACTGATTAAAAATCTATTTCTAATCTAAACCGGAAGAGGGTCTTCTCCACCGATTCTCACGGTATCCACCGGAAGGTTAGGACTGAGGTCAAGCCTTGTCACTCATCCTTCAAGGCCGTGGGCTGCAACTTATAACAGCCATTTTGATTTCTACACTACTGTACATAAATATTAAGAATCTAATAATTAGGTAACACAATCTGGCCAAATGAAAAAAAAAACAATGAAATTCTGTAAAACAAAATTCGTGTTTCTACGTATCACGTCTCTTCCGTGAGCTAGACATTTGTATGATACCTACAACCGGGATAGAAACCCAATCGATTCATCATCAGTCAGGCTGATTAACTGCTCGGCAATCCTCAACAACAGAATGGGAAGTGGATTTAACTGGTATATACACACATCTCTATGTATGTAACGGCCGCTAGTGAGTGCTCCATCCTTTTCATAGGAGAGCGTTGCATTTACGCATAGTTGGTGGTCGTCAGCGAAATCTCCCTCCAAAGTGCTCAACCCACTAGTAGATGGAGCATATATATATATATATATATATATATATATATATATATATATATATATATATAAGGCAGTTTGTGTGTATGTGTATGTCCGGATGAATATACCCAGGGCTTGGTTTGTGAGCTAAAATAATAAAGATTTGATTTATGTTAGTGAAGATAATTAGAAATAAAATTTAACTGGTAACAGCATGGATTTTTTTTTTTTTTTTGCGTTTAATATTTTAATTAGTAGACTTCGCAGAGTGGCTGGATCAATGCCGGGTCTTTTTACGTAGGGATTTTAATTGGGCATTCTACGAGGATCCAAATCACGATTCAGTAATAATGGATCTAATGGACTAACAACCTATCCAGGCGACGACGGGTAACCGATTCTAGTAATATATATATATATAATATATATATATATATATATATATAATACTTATTCAGTGTTATTTATCTTTAATATGTTCTCAACTAATTTCAACTTTAGGACATCCTTAAGAGAAAACGTTTTTAGTTTGTTTGTTTATTTAATTTTAATGGCATATCAACCCGTCTGGGGTTATGTCATGCCTAACAGTTTGGAAGTTATACATATCGTGTATTTATATTTATAATTCTAGTAATTGGTTTTATCAATGTGTTAGCCTTATTGGGGATTATGTTGTATGGTATTGATTTGTTTCATGTCTACATTCTATGCCATAATTTTATTTCCCTAAAAAAGAGAGAATATCCTCCATTTTGACATTTTCAAACAGATCTTTCATATTGTTTGCTTTAAAATAACGGTTTCTGATGTGAGCAAGAAACCTGCATTCCATGAATAAGTGTTTAACTGTCAAAGGTGTTTGACATGTTTCACATTGTGGTTGTTGTTCTTGTTTGAGTATGTATAGGACTGCGTTAGTCTTGTATGACCAATGTGTAATCGGGATACACTGACTTATTCCTTTCTAGACTTTCTTAAAGTTGGTCTCCAGCCTCCCAACGTGGGTTTGATTAGGAAGAGTTTATTGTGGATGTTAACGTTTTTAGGAAAACTGTTTAAAGAAAGTTTTTGAAAAACTTTTCAAAATATCTGTTAAGCAACACAATAAGGGACAGAAAATGTAGAAGCGTAGTGGCATATCCATTTGGTGATTGTTATCATATATAACATTTTTTTATACCATAATCGTATACATTTGTTAAGAATTTCAGAAGAGATGAAACCATAAAACTACACTTTCAAAAAAAAAAAAAAAAGAATTAGGTAAACTTCGTTTGTTGTGACGTGATCAAGATATACACATATATCAGTAATCATATATGTGCATACGGTTTTGCACACATACACAGGCTCACATCCATGCCTTAACATCTATAAATAATGTGGCGTGGGAAGAACTTACATTATAACTGGGTCAATTGATGGAAACGTACAATAGAATTCAAAGAACTTTTGTGTTCAATTTAAAAGAAATGCAACGAAGGAGAAATAATTTATTGAAAGTTTCTTGGGTGCATAAGATAAAAAAACAAACAATTTAAGATGTAGTGAAATGACCACCATGCAGTTTAGATATTATTCAAAATTAACAGGACCTGTGGATATACCACAGTGTTATGATTATTCAATTATTACAATACGTTCAGACTTGAAAATCGCATAGACGAGAAGCTGTCACTAACTCCATGTCCACGCTACGCTAACTCCAATATAAACACTCTACAATATTGATCAATATCTGCTATACTATCAACAATATATATATATATATATATATATATATATATATATATATATACATATATATATATATATATATATATATATATGAGCAATTCCTTGTGAGATCATCCAGAAAAAAGTAAAAATTGTCACCCACCGCCTTCAATTTTTCTGAAATTTTGTACTGGTATGGACAATGTTAAAGTTATACATTCCCCATAATTTGAGTTTCCAATTCCAAAAATTGGCGGAGTTTTGACGATTTTTATCTCTTCAAATTTGGAGTAGCGTCCCTACTCCTAAGAATATATATATATATATATGTATATATATATATATAATATATATAGAACTTGTCTAGTACACACACATGCACACACTCACACACACACACACACACACACATATATATATATATATATATATATAGATATATATAAGAACTTGTCTAGTACACACACATACACACGCACACACACACATATATATATATATGCTATATATATGTATATATGATATATATATTTATATATATATATATGTGTGTATATATATATATGCTATATATATATATATGTACCAATAATTTATACACACATACATAAACACACACACACATATATATATATACATATATATATATATGTGTGTGTGTGTATTATGCAGATTTATATAAATGTGCGTGTTCGCGTGTATTAAAGAATGCAGATCCCTCGAATTAAAATGGGATGCCTGTGTCAACAATGGCGTCAATTTCAGACAGATAAATAATTTTAGTAAAAAGATCTACTGTCAGTAAAGATAAGCAAAGTCACACAACATCCCTTTTGTTCGTCGACACAATCTGGTAGTTTTAGCAAGAAATACGTCCCAGTAGAACATCAACTTCACCTTTTCTGTCGAGATCAAATTTATCCGCTCACTGTCCTCATCTTGACATCTACTCAATGTATACTAAATAGGAAGACATTATTAAAATAGCGAACTATTTTCAAGGTAAAGTTACTTTTACACACCTGAACGTATTCTCTCAAGAATAAATAAAGTCAATACTCCACTTTGGCCCTATCTTGGGCTAGACGGGCGGTCTGAGAGGCCTCTACCGATCAATCGGCTGGTCACGTCAAGCCCTAGCATCTATATGATTTTCCCAACCCTATTGCCCTCATGGCAAGACCCAACCCCTTTTTATCATATGGATGCTAGAGGGCGGTGGCTGCGGGTCTACATGTCCAGGGAATGACATTAAACTCTATCTGATGGTGAGGTTCCAGTTTTGGAGGTTTGGGGAATGTGGAGCACCCCTTCATCACCATTACTCCCTGGTCTACTCTGACCCGGAGTGGTAGTACCTGTTAGAGTTCTATGGGTTAAATAGAAAAATGTATTTATAAAAAAATTGTATTATCCATTGAGAATTGATTTATTTCAAAACTTTATCGGCATTAAATGACCCACTGAGGTTGATATGCCGTAAAACAAAACCAAACTAAACCAATAAATAAAGTAGAGCATCCGACAAAAAATCACAAGGTTTCGGGTTCGATACCGGCCTGTTATATACCCCACATGTTGCGGATATATAAACAATTAGTTCTTTTACTAGAGAGAAAGAGAGAGAGAGAGAGAGAGAGAGAGCGAGGAGAGAGAGAGAGAGAGGGGGGGGGTAGACAGTGAGGTTTTTACACACATGCATAGATGCATATTTAAACAGTGCATAGATGCTTACATGCAAAAACTTACTTGTACTTTCTCTTACTTAAGTGTTTAACAGTCAAAGACGTTTGACATGTTTCACATTGTGGTTGTTGTTGTTCTTGTTTGAGTATATAGGAGTGCGTTAATCTTTTGTGACCAATGCGTAATCGGGAGACAATGACTAGTTCTAATAATAATTACAAAATCCCGACCAGAAGGTTTGGTTTGGTTTGGTTTGGTTGGTTGGTTGGATTTTACGGCATGTCAACCCTTGTTTGGTTATTTTATTCCAATACGTTTTGTTCTATTCATGCTTAATGGGTATTCAAAACTTTTTAAAACTCCATTTTTTTACATATTTTTGAAAACTCATTTTTCCTATAAGACACATAGAAGGGACCCTAACAGATACTACCATTCCGGGTCAGAGCGGACGTGGGGGTAATGACGATGAAGGGATACTACACACTCCCCAGATCTCCACAATTAGAGCTTCACCACTAGATGCAATTTAACATCATAACCAAGACACTAAGATCCTCTTCTAGTTCATATAAGATAAAATGTGTTTGGACTTGCCATAAAGGTTATATGCAATCATCTAGTCTTCTATGTGATGTCTACGTCTGGTTATTCATTTTCTTGTTGCTTCTTTCTCGGCCGGTTTCTAACTAAGGCATGTGCAATCATTTCACAACGTCTGTTGTCTTTTAAAAACTTTTATTCGTAATAATAGACAGACAGACAGACAGACAGACAGAGAGCGTAGACAGTGAGGTTTTTACACACATGCATAGATGCATATTTAAACGGTGCATGTGTTGTATACCCTTTCTTTCCTTTCTTACTTCTATTATTCTGATCATCTTTGGTATCTTACGTTCTTCTTTCAGTGTATGGACCTAGTCTTGGGGACTTCGTGTCTGGTCTTCTAGGTCAGCCTTTTTGCCAAGACATTCATCAACCACAAAACCATACTATTTATTTAAACTTTTATTTCTTAACTAAACATATCTCTCTAACTAATCACAGCGCGGGTGTGCAGTGAGTCTCAGCTAAAGCAGTAACATCTTATCTGCCTGACGTCCAAGCTGAAACTGAAGACCCAACCAGGTCCCACGTGACTTCACGTATTTGGAGGCTTTCTGTAATATTCCATGGAAAGTCCCGCCTGTGATATGAAAAGGGCCGTCCCCTCAGAAATACAGGGGATTGACAATAATCTATGCAAGATTATGTAACACATAGATGCATACATGCAAAAACTTACTTGTACTTTCGGTTACTTATTTGGCCATCTGTAATCGTCTAGTCTTCTATGTGATGTCTACATCTGGTTCTTCATTTTCTTGTTGCTTCTTTCTCGGATGGTTTCTAACTAAGCCATGTGCAATCATTTCACAACGTCTATTGTCTTTTAAAAACTTTTATTCTTAACTAACTTCTCTAACTAACATCGCGCGCGGAGCCAACAGCCAAAGCAAGAGACGTCTCTCTCAACCGAAGTCTTGCTGTCAACTGATTAACTAATTCAAAATCACGTGGCGTGCGAGATTTCCGGTCTCACTTGTATTAATCCATGGAAAACTGCCGCCCGTGATATGAAAAAGACTATCCCTGCAGAATTACAGGCGCTTGCCAATAATCTATGCCACCACATAGATTATGC
>CM042146.1:28747217-28752217 GCA_023376005.1 Doryteuthis pealeii
TTATGTCCGGAGGAAACTACGAGATTAAACGCCAAAGTAAATATATATACACATTTACAATCAACACATTGGTTTTTGTGCCAAAATAATGAAGATCTGATTTATATTGGTGAAGATAATTAAAAAATTAAATTTAAGTGTTAACAACATGGATTTTTTTAAATTTAAGTGTTAACAACATGGATTTTTTCCATTTAATATTTTGAATAAGATACATTATTTGTTATTTTCTGATCAACGCAATATCTTCTTTACGTTGGAGTTTTAATGGGGAATCTTGCGAGGATTCAACTCACGATTCAATAATAATGAATATGCAAGATTAACTTTCTACCTCCTCACACACCTATATCCAGGTGACACCGGGTAGCCGCTTCTAGTACATATAAAATGTGAGGACACCAGTCCGAAATATCAAAATCATTCATATCAAGTCTCATAAATACAGACAAGCCAACACATGGGCACGCCAGAGTAGGTCGCCCAGCAAAGACGTACATAGATCAGCTCAGCGCGGATACTGGATACTGCGCAGAGGACCTCTCAGGGGCAATGAATGATAGGGAAGGATGGCGAGAGATTGTCATGGATATCCGTGCTGTCAGCGTGACAGGATGATGATGATAAACAAACCTACACTTGTACGCTAGTGTTTTTTGCACGGATGGTGGATTTTCTCTGAGTTTCAAAGCACTTCCGTTTTTCTGACAAGTTACATGACCATATTTCCGGTTTCGTCACACACTTTCTCTTTCCATATATGGCCGGCTAGAAGAGCAATAATCATTATATAAGTTGTTTCTTTTTTTAGTTACTTTGTTAATGATGATTGATTAGGATTTCAGTGTATGGATTAGGTAATCCGTTTCAATTTCAAAGTCCGGTAGAATTTTCCGTTTTTTTATTATTATTTGTATTCATTACATGACTGCACAACTTGGACCTTAACGAAGCGCAAAGAGAATAATCTAGATCGGAGCTGCAGAAGAATGAAGCGCGCGATATTAAACAAATCATGGAGGGCACCCAACAAGAAAGCAGCTGTATGGCCACTTGCCCTCTATCACACAAACCATCCGAGTGAGACAAACAATACACAGCAGGCGAAGCCTAAGTCAACGTAGAAACAAAAATATTTTACTCGATAGCAGTAAGAATAAGTTTGAAATCCTCCAGGAGACATCTGTAAGGCAGACTCCAGATGAAGAATACGAAAACTTTGTCAGTGTCCACCTGGAAGCAGCAGCTGAGGGCGTACCGGCCAAATTAAGAGCCAAACACCCTGTTCCCTGGGAGACAGAAGCAGTTAGAGAAAAGAGAAACAATATAAAAAAAAACTGCCTAACGTAATAAAACAAACCTTACTAACACTAATATTTACAACCTTAAGAAAGCTCAATTACTACAAACTAAAACATAGAAAAAAGAAGAAAGAGAATACATTCAGGGGCAAATAAATAAAATCAGACGTTCAGTAGAAGACAGACAATCGCGATTAACAGGGTAAACGGTAAATGAAATTAGCGGTTGGAAAAGTGACCCTAAGGCGAAATTAAAAGCAACCAGCCAAAAAGATAGACATCGGAATTGGAAAGACCACTTCCAGAGACTGTTGGGACCACCCCCTAAGATGATAGAAAATATTTCTCTGAATGTTTGAGATGAGGCTTGAAGATTAGTATTATCTGCGTTATTCGGACTATTGTCCCCATCTTCATTGTTATTTGTACAACGTTTCGACCGATATGCCCTCCGGCCTTCTTCAGGTATTTCTTGTCGGACTCGGGAACCTTCTCGGACTCGGGAACCCTCTTTTCGAACTCGGGAACGTTCTTGTCGTAATCGGGAGCCATCACGGAACTTTGAACCTAACCCTTTATTTAGTCCACGGGGGTATCCTGTTCTCATTCCGCTAACCATAGCTGGGGTAGGAGTTGTGTTAATCCTTTTTCTAACTGCCTCTACTCAGGATTGAACTCGGGATCCAGAGATAACTGTCACTTAGAATTGTCTTAACCTAACTACCGTATCCACCTGAAGAAGGCCGGAGGGCATATCGGCCGAAATGTTGTACAATGAAGATGGGGACAATAGTCCGAATAACGTAGATAATACTAATGATAGAAAATGTTACCCAAAAAATCGTAAATGACCAATTAGACACCAAGCTAGGAGACTTTACGATAGAAGAACTCAACGAAGTCCTAAGAAAACTTAAAGATAGAAAAGCTGCAGACCTCGACGAAATAAACACTGAGGTATGGAAGATAAGTAAATTCGATGACATTCTACTTACGCTTTGTAATGCAGTATATAAGCAAAATAGATCAGATAAGTGGACGAAAGACTGCATTATCCTATTCCTCATAAAAAGTGACCTAGGAATCGCTAAGAACTACAGAGGCATAACTCTTGCCGCTATAATGCCCTTCTTCTTAATTGAATATGAAACCAAATAGAGAAAATCCTTAGAAAAAACCAAAACGACTCCCCCAAGAATCGATCCACAACATCTCAGATCCTGTCTGTCCGTAGAATCATAGAGGGGATCCGAGCAAAAATCTTGGGGTAGATTTCTCTAAGGCGTTTAACTCCATACACAGAGGGAAAATGGAGCAAATACTGCTCGCATACAGTCACCTCAAGGAAACAGTTACCGCTATAATGAGGCTTTACAAGGACACTAAACTAATAGTACGCTCACCTGATGGTAATACAGACTTCTTTGACAAAATCGCCGGAGTCCTACAAGGAGTTACCCTAGCACCGCATATATTCATAATATGCCTAGGCTATGTACTTCGTACATCCCTAGATCCTATTAAAGAAAAAGGTCTCACTAAAAAGCCAAAAAGCAAGCGATATCCCGCACAAACTATTACGGATGTGAACTACTATATATATTATATATATATATAATATATATAATATATATATATATATATATTAAGCTGTCCGACTACTGCTGAATGGATCAGAGTTCTATGATGGCTGTAGGTAGCTCACAAAATGTCTAGCCACACTGAAGAGATTTGATAAGTCGAAACACGTGTCTGTGGATGACTATATATATATATATATATATATATTTATTTATTTATTAATGATTTGAAGGCAATTACAATGCATATAAAAAATAAAAACAAAAAGATGTTTTTTTGTGTCTTATCGATTTCAAAGTACTTTGAAATCGATAAGACAAAACAAAACATCTTTTTGCTTTTATTTTTATATGCATTATAATTGCCTTCAAATCAATAATATATAATAACATACTTAACAATGCTTCAAGCAAATTACTAATTAATATATATATATATATAAAGGCTTTCGTGCCAAGTTCAAAACGAGTACGAAGCAATTTGCATTTCCCATAGCGCTAAACCCCTTTGTAAAGTCATAAATCCAACAATTATCTGTCTAGCTATGCGGAAAATATTAGGGCATGACAACCAGTCTAGAAGAAGAAAAAGTCTGAATTCAAACGTGTTAAAATTGGCTTAAAAGAACTTGTGTCAAATCCTGCTGAGCCATTAGATGAAACCAAGGTAGGTTGTTCTGACTTCTTATAATTTTGCTCTATTTTTTTTATATATTTACATTTGACAACTCTTTTAGCGTATTTTCTTTTGTCCATTCATACCGACGATTATTTTCAGACAATACGAGTGCTTTGCTCTTTTATTTTTTCAATATTTTCCCCAGATATAAGATTGTACATGTCTCTATTTACAAACTGTCCCATCTGGTTTTTACACACCGTCAGAGTTTAGAAATGAAAATGAAATTATATATATATTATATTATATATATATATATATATATATATATATATACCAAACTTGTTGGTAAACCCTAGCAGTAAGAATAAACCCGGCTAACAGTATTGATTGTAAAAATATACTACCAAACATCACCTGGGGAAAAAATTGCAAAAAAGAAAAGATAGCCCTACCAACCGAAAATAATCGGTTGATACTATAATACTTGGCCAAAAGAAAAAACAATTATATATATATATATATATATAATATATATATATATATATATATAACTGCCAGGATATTTAAATCTAAAAAGTAAGAGTGCTCAAAACCTAAGTAGAGCAAATGATAATGTTAAACCTAGTCAGATCTTTGCCCTGAAGAGCACTAAGCGAAACTTTTTGTAGATATATCTGACTCATTAGGTTTAACTTTATATAAATATATATATTGTACTTTTGTATATTTATAAATAATGAATGCTTAATATCAGTGCTAAGGCATATATATCTAATTTAGGATTAACGTATTCATAAGACAACTGCGGTTGGTGTCTTTTCTTGGCGACGCAATCATGAGACTGCGATCATGGCCTGATAATTGCATTAACAATAAAACAGCAGTCACTAAGCGCCGTTGCCTCTGTGTCTAAGCTATCCTAATTAAGTATACGTATCATAATATTGACTCGTAAAGAAAATATAGTTCGGCCTATATTCAATGGGACAGTATATAACTATATTCTCGAAGTTTTTTTTACGTATTATTGAGTGAGTAGTTGATAATGAGCGTTAGTTATCTCGATTCGCTGTTGAAGTAAGTTCGATCGTCAGTAGATGTGTTGCGTAGGGGCCAAGTCGGGCTGTAGTAGTAGTCGTCGTTAGTAGTAGTAGCTGTCGTTAGTTCACAGTAACAACATACGAAAGTCGTATAGTCAAAAAGGGATGATTTATCTCTAGGCTCTTGGGTTCTTTATCAGAGAGAGAGAGAGAGAGAGAGAGAGAGAGAGAGAGAGAGAGAGAGAGAGAGAGAGAGAGAGAGGGGGTCAAGCTGTTCTATCATAAATCACGTTCATGCGCGCTGTTCGTTGCTACCATAGACTTGTCACTTCGGAGCCCCAACAAACACATCTGATCCCTCTCGGGTTCGGTGAAAGAGATGTCGAATTTTCTTTACTTCCGTTTGTGATTTCGGGGGCGGGAGGTGTCACATCTATTTCCACTCCTCCACAGAAAC
>CM042146.1:28757217-28787217 GCA_023376005.1 Doryteuthis pealeii
TAACCCATCAAGGTTGATATGCTTTTAAACAAATAAAACTGCTTACCAGCAGCTATTACTACTGACCTTGGGGTAAGATATTACTCCCTCTGTTTACCCTTTGTTTTATGGAAGGATATGTTCACAAACAAATATGTTTTTACGTGGCACACCTTGATAAATGACAAAATAATATGAGTGAATGAACATCTAGAACATACCACGTTCTCTTAATTGCGTTATCAGTCTGAAAACCACCAAGCATGAATCATTAATAACTTTTATACTCGCTAGAGACGTGGCTATACTATTTTCTACAAGTTTTATTTTTTATCATTTTATTACATAAATTTATATTACACTTTCATTCACTCAAATCATTACATATACTAGCAAGAATATGCACCTTCCAGGTGTAAGTTTTAATATAATCTAATATATTAAATTAAAAAGAGTAACAAAATTGAATAAGAACGCATATAAAAAAATTACACTTATTTTAATTATATTCTATTTGGTTGCTATACAAAATAATTCATAGGATTGATTTTAATACGTTGGAGAATAACACAATGATATTAGAGATTAATAACACCAAGTAATTATTTATTAACACCGGTTTTGTTAAAACCAGTATACAAATTAACCACACCGTATATTATGTAAATTTTTATTTCTTTATTTCTTTAAAGATACATAAGACATTGCATGATTTTAAACGCACAAATAGCACGGCCTTTCCATACCACAGTATGATGATTCAATTATTACAGTGTTTGGTATGTTTACATAAGAGTTATTGTGAAATATTTCAATATGTAAACAGTATAATAATCTTGATTCAACTCTTTTTCTTTTCTTTTCCTCTATTCATTATTTTCCGATTGAAACAGTTTGCGCTATCGCTATCGCCATCCGCGCACTCGCCCACTCTCTCTCTATTTCCCCTTTCCTTTCTTTCTTTCTTTCTTATAATATTTTTATGTTTAGCATGTCATTTTTCTTCCCTCTCTTTATTTATACTAAAAACGGAATGGTCTATTATTTAGTTAGGGGTGAAATAATTCGGTGGATAAGCAACATCAAATAATCAGGATTTACATTTTTGCGTTTAAGCTCGGATGATTTGGATGGTCACGTATTTAACCAGAGGGTGCTGCAAGATGATAACGGTCGGAAGATTAGGGAACAAAGTATTAATATATAAATAAGAATGAATAGAATAAATAATTAAATAACCGAGAATAATTAGGCCAGTTCGGATATAGTTCTCGGGTTATTTTTCGTCTGAGAATAGATAAATACAAAAGGGTGTAGATTTAATTATTTGTTGACTTTTTGGATGATTCTATTAATATTTTATGAAACGTATTATCAATTTATTTGTTCAAAATAAAATCTTGAAATAAGATTTTAAATATGCCCTTTTCATTTATTTAGTTTACTCTCTCTCTTTCTCTCTCTCTCTCTCTTCTCTCTCTCTCTCTCTCTCTCTCTCTCTCACACACACACACACACTCACACTCTTTATCGCTCTCTCTCCCTATCTCCCTCTCTCTCTCTCTCTCTCTCTATATATATATATATATATATATATATATATATATATATATATATATGTGTGTGTGTGTGTGTGTGTGTGTGTGTGTAAAAATGGAAATTGGAATTGAATCCGACGATAGGAGGAAGAATGAATAAAGAAAAGAAAGTACAGAATGGATAATAAAGATGAATTTAATCAATATCACTTACACATGTGTTTCGGTCAGTTTATCTTTATACACGATTCAAACTATTATCATTATTAAATAAACAAATGAAATGAAATAATAATAATGAAAAATGTAAAAATATTCCGTACACAGAGAAAATTCGACCTTCAATATATATATATATATATATATATATATATATAATATATATATATATATATATATATAATATATATATATATAAGTAAAAGGAAGAATAAACAAAAATGATGACCCCAAACAAGTCCAAGTGGGGGAGAAATATTTCGTCTTTCTGAGCGAAGGACTTCCTTCGTGCCAGAAGGACGAAATATTTCTCCCCCACTTGGACTTGTTTGGTCATCATTTTTGTTTATCCTTCTTTTACCTCACCTCATAAATATATATATATATATATATATATATATATATATATATATATAATATATATATATTATGTGTATGTGTATTGTTGTGTTGTGTGTGTGTGTCTTTATTGATTTGCAAGGAATTGAATAATAAATAGTAATAAACCACTAATGTTAATCTATGAAATAATTTACTCAAAATTCATTGTACAACCGAAGGTGATTTAAGATTTAATTTTTGAGGAAGATTTTACCATTAGCCCTCCTCTTAAACTAAGCCCTAGTTGAGTGCGGCAGACAGACGAAAAAAATTACTATTCTTCACAATCGACGCAAACACTCGAGATCTGAAAATAAGCCTTTGTCTTATATTTAGGATTGAAAATTATTAAAAGCCCTGTCTTATTTTCGGGAAAACACTGTAAAAAAACTACGCACAAGCTGATGTAAACATTCTGAAAATTACGGATAGATACTGGCGGTATACTAAGTGTTTCATTAATATGATGTTTTGTTGGCTCAAACCTGTAGAACCCTCACTATGTGTCCGTTACCAAAGCAGCGTACATCTTGCACCACACTGAGCTATCGCCGGAGGTAATATGTTCAGATAAACAACCCGGACTGAATCAACACAGTGTCACACAGTGTACCATACTCAATACCCATTGCTAGGCTGCTAGAGTTACCTCCCTTTTCTTTCTTTCTTTCTTTCTTACTTTCTTTCTTGCTTTCTTTCTCTCTCTCTCTCTCTCTCTCTCTCTCTCTCTCTATCCTCTCACTCTCTCTCTCTTTCTTTCTTTCTCTCTCCCCTCACTCTATCCCCCTCTCTCTCACTTTCTCTCTATATATCCCCTCTCTCTCACTCTCTCTCTTTCTCTCTCTCTATCTTCTCTCACTCTCTCTCTTTCTTTCTTACTCTCTCCCCTCTCCCTCTTTCTCTTTCTCTATCTCTCTCTATCTCTCTTTCTCTCTATATATCCCTATCTCTCACTCTCTCTTTCTTTCTTTCTCTCTCCCTATCCCCTCTCTCTCTTTCTCTCTCTATATCCCCTCTCTCTCCTCACTCTCTCTCTTCTGTCTTTCTTTCTCTCTCCCTTCTCTCTCTCTATCTCTCTCTATCCCCTCTCTCTCTTTCTCTATATATATCCCCTCTCTCTCACTCTCTCTCTCTTTCTTTCTTTCTCTCTCCCCTCTCTTCTCTCTCTTTCTCTCTCTCTATCTCTCTCTATCCCCCCTCTCTCTTCTATTCTTTCTTTCTCTCTCTCTTTCTCCTCTCTCTATCCCCCTCTCTCTCTTTCTCTCTCTCTCCCTCTCTCCTCTCTCCTTTCTTTCTTTCTCTCTCTCTATCCCTCTTTCTCTTTTCTCTCTATATCCCCTCTCTCTCACTCTTTCTTTCTTTTCTCTCCCTCTCCTTCTCTCTCTCCTATCACCCCTCTCTCTCCCTCTCTCTCTTCTCCTCTCTTTCTCTCTCTCCTTCTCTCTCTCTATCTCTCTCTATCCCCTCTCTCTCTTTCTCTCTCTATATCCCCTCTCTCTCACTCTCTCTCTCTCTTTCTTTCTTTCTCTCCCCCCCTCTCTCTCTCTTTCTCTCTCTCTCTATCCCTCTCTCTCACATTTATCTCTTTCTTTCTCCCCCTCTCTCTCTCTCTCTCTCTTTCTCTCTATCCCTCTATCTCTCTCTCTCTCTCTCTCCTCTCTCTCTATCTCTCTCTCTTTTCTCTCTATATCCCCTCTCTCTCACTCTCTCTTTTTCTTTCTTTCTCTCCCCTCTCTCTCTTTCTCTGTCTCTACCCCCCCCCTCTCTCTCTCTCTCTCTGCGTAATCTTCCAATATCCACATTAGATCTCTAACGCGGACACAGGAGCTAGCAACATTCGTTGATTTGGGATCAGCAGGAGATGATGGTTCTTCAACAGACGTGACGAGACTCTCTGATTGGCTTTTGGCATTTTGAGGACGGTGAGAAAAAATATTACAGACGTGACCTGCGTTCATTTGTCAGTCTGACCGGTTGGCTAGGGAAGACGCGACTAGCTGGCCGTCTATCGACCGGATAATGTGCATAGACAGAGAAACAACAGCCGTAAAAGTCAGCATGCTAGAAAAACAATATGGAAGCGAGTGGTATAATGGTTACCGTCGTAAGAAATAGACACGACGAGACGAGTTCAAACCCTGGACGAGGCTGTTTGCATTTCACGGAGCTATAATACTCATGGGTAAGGTATGATTTCAACCATTCTCCCTCCAGCTTTGGTTAAATATTAGGGCAGACTGGGTTTTTGAACCTTGGTTTGTCAACCAGTCCTGGAGAAAAAATATCTGAATTCAAATCTGATATGTGTCACATCCTGCTTGTGTTGAGGGATTGGTAATTATCATAAAAACAATATGAGAGGCCGGTTTAGCTCAGTCAGTAGAACATACGCCTCGGAATCACAATGTTGAGGGTTCGATACCGGCCCCCGAAAACTCAGTGCATGAGTAGCATAGCTCGGGTAATCTGATCTGTGTGGTAAAGTAGGGAACTGACGTTGGGTGTGGCGCTCTACATCAGCAACAAAATTTCCCTGGTCTAGCGCTAGCAAAAAGGGGATAGATTCCCCCGCAGTCAGTCTGATACCCACAGTTGACCACTTAAGGGTCCGGTTTAGCTCAGTCGGTAGAGCACCCTACCTTGAAAGTCAAGGTCCCTAGTTCAATATCAGTCCCCATCAATGTGTTCTGTGCAGTAAAGTAGGGTGCTGACTGTATGTGTAGGGCTCCACGTTAGTCAAAACAACCTCCTTGGTCCAGCACCAGGAAAAAGGTGATAGACTCCCTCGCTGTTCGAATGATACCAACAATAGGCCATTCCACTAGCATTTTTATTTCATCGAACCCATTCGATATATATATATATATATATATATATATATATATATATATATACGAGCAGGACCTGTGGATATACCACATTATGATAATTTAATTATTACAACGTTTGATATGTTTACTTAAGAGCTATTGCTAAATACTTTAATATGTAAAAAGTATAACAATCTTGATTTAATTCTCTCGCAATCTTTTTTTCCATTTCATCTTTTCATTATTTTCGATTGAAACAGAATAGCGTCATCGCTTCCATGCACTCGGAACCTCTCTCTATCTTTCCCCTAGCTACTTTCCTTCTTTTTTTCTTATTACATTTTTGTGTATCATATTCTTTTTCTTCCTTTTCCTTTTCCTTCCTCTTCTTACAAAAGGAATGGTCCATTCCATTATTTATTTCCTCTTCTTACAAAAGGAATGGTCCATTGGTCCATAATTACAAAAGAAATGGTCCATAATTTCACAAAAGGAATGGTCCACCATCTTTCCTCTTCTTACAAAAGGAATGGTCCATTATTTCTTTCCTCTTCTTACAAAAGGAATGGTCCATAATTTCTTTCCTCTTCTTACAAAAGGAATGGTCCATGGAATGGGGAATGGTCCATTATGGAATGGTCATTACTGAGGGAACGACACTCATGATGAATAAGAATTCGACGGATAAGCTACACCAGATAATCATGATTTATATTTTTGCATTTGATCATGGACGATTTGGACGGTCTCATTTTTAAACCAGTGGGTGTTGCAAGATGATAACGGTCGGAGGATAAAGAAACAAGAGTATCATTAAAAACTACATTCTATAGTCTATATTAGTAGGCACTTCACGTGGTGTAATCGTTAATGAAAGGTTAACGAGCTAGATAGGCAGACCATTGATAGTGAGTTCGATTCTTAATGAGGGCACCATATTTCTGGCCTTGTGTCACATCTAAGCTAAATGAATAAATATATTACATATTGCTTGGTGTTATTCTAGTGTTAATGTGTATTTTTTAAAAATTTGTATACATATGGATAAAAAAGATACGCCTTTGTCACTATTTCTCTGAATGTTTGAGATGAGGCTTGAAGATTAGTATTATCAGCGTTATTCGGACTATTGTCCCCATATTCATTGCTTTCTGTACAACGTTTCGGCCGATATGCCCTCCAGCCTTCTTCGGGTATTTCTTGTCGGACTCGGGAACCTTCTCGGACTCGGGAACCTTCTTTTCAAACTCGGGAGCTTTCTTGTCGTAATCGGGAGCCAGCACGGAACTTTGAACCTAACCCTTTATTTAGTCCATGGGGGTATCCTGTTCTCATTCCGCTAACCATAGCTGGGGTAGGAGTTGTGTTCCTGAGTCCGACAAAAATACCTGAAGAAGGCCGGAGGGCATATGGGCCGAAACGTTGTACAAATAACAATGAAGATGGGGACAATAGTCCGAATAGCGCATATAATACCGCCTCTGTCACTATTTTGTCCCCCTGTCTTTCTCGTTCTCTCCCTCTCTTACATGCAAATACATACGTACATATGTATATACATATATTTTTTTTGCATTTTGGCTGATAAATCGTTGTCCAGGAATTGTCTACCATTATCAACGGGAGCACGTACTTTCATTCGGGGACAATCACAGACATTCCTGTGAGGCTGGCCAAAATGATGCAGATGACGAGGATGGCGATACGACTTTGGAAGAAAACAATAAATCTGTTAAGCACACACTAACACACATCACACACACACACACACATATATATATATGTGTGTGTGTGTGTGTGTATGTATGTATCTATCTATATCTATATCTATATCTATATATATATTTATATATATATCCTGGAAGCTGAAATTATTTATTAAATATTGTTATTATAATTAGTTATTGAAACTATATAACTCTCTCTCTCTCTCTCTCTCTCTCTCTCTCTCTCTCTCTCTCTCTCTCCTACATATATATATATATATATATATATATATATATATAGATATATAGATAGATAGAGAACATCTATCTATCTATCTATCTATCTATCTCTCCATATATCCCTGTCGACCTTCATTGCTGGAAAGTCATCTAGACGGCACAGTATCCGTACATAGGCAATGAACGCAATTTTTTATTCGTAACCAAAACTCATTTCTCTCTCTCTCTCTCTCTCTCTCTCTCTCTCTCTCTCTCTATATATATATATATATATATATATATATATATATATATATATCAATGGTAAAATGAAATGGAGACATGTGATATAATCGATATAGTGGTAGAAAATTAACTCGACAAAATTGAGTTCAGATTCTGACACTGCATAATAACCTTGGGAAAGGTATGCATCCAAATATTTCCTTCCGCTATGGGTAAATTGTAGAATGGACTTGGTATGGCAAGTAGTCTAAGCGAAGGAAAATTCTTAAATGAAATACCAGTTAAACTCAGCTTAAGAAATAGACTATGTTCTAGTGCGGACGCACAAAACACACACACACACACACATGACGTGTATATATATATATATATATATATGTGTGTGTGTGTGTGTGTGTGTGTGTGTGTGTGTGAAATAAAAGGAAATTAATCCGACAGTGTGAATTTGATATATTGAAAAAACAAATGATGTTTACAAATGCATGGGATCATCAGGAGAGATTGTGCACCGGAGGTACATATATCAGTTTTGGGCCTTTGTATGTATATATATATATATATATATATATATATATATATATATATATATATATATATTGGGAAATATACACGCACACGCACACACACACACACACACACATTGAGATTATTTTGGCATATGCCTCAGTTTGTGGGAGGTACATATATTGGGCCTTTGTATATATAATTATTATTTTATTTATTTATATATGTATATGAAATGGAACAGTAAGATTCACAACTGACTTTCACTTTAACCTCAACTGAAGACTGGGTTCGTGCAACTCAGGTTCATACGTTTTTATCTTCTTTTATCTTATTCTGTAATTGAAGTTACGCAATATTGCTCTGCCTTCACGTGCACAGAGCACTATCTTTTACTGATTAATTACGTTTTTAGTAGAATATTTGTCATAATTATATATATATATATATATATATATATATATATATATATATATATATATATATATATATATATAAAAAATTTGAAAAAACAAGTGTTCCAAAAATGAGGTGAATTTATTTATCGACGTTTAAACGTTTCGGTTTCTTTAAACCTTCATCAGGATGTATTAAGGGATGATGAAATTGATGGATGTTTTATAGATGACAGGAGATAAAACGTCCATCAATTTCTTCACCCCTTAATACATCCTGATGAAGGTTTAAAGAAACCGAAACGTTTAAACGTCGATAAATAAATTCACCTCAATTTTGGAACACTTGTTTTTTCAGATTTCTTAATATTGTCGGATTTATTTCATATTTACTCCCATATATATATATATATATATATATATATATATATATATATATATAGTATAATATTATAAAAGATAATACAGAATGAATACCATTAAATCCAATAATAATTCTGACACAGACATTACTAATCATTTTGGTAAAAATAATAATAACATTATTGAACAATTATTAGGGTAGTGAAAGAAATAGATATATGTGAAAATAAATCTCGTAAATAAAAATCAGTTTTACACTTAGGTTCGAATACTGTCAATAGCACCATGCAAATGAACTAATTTAGTATTACTCTGAAAATAATAAAAATATAATAAAAAATATAATAAAAAAACAACTTTTAAATACATTAGTTTTTTACATATCATTTTGTTTTTGTTTAATCCACTGAGACAGGTTTCAACTTATGACAAAAGAATCCACATCAGGATTTTACAAGTAAATCATAGGATCGACCCCGTAAGCTCAGATAATAAAAGATTGACTTAATACTAACATGTCCGTTCTTGTAGCTGGACAAAAGTGACGTCTTAGTTTGCGTCTCAAAAATAATCCTGACATCATTTTAAAAAATGATTAATTGACTTACTCTACAACATCGGTATCCTCATACCAACCACTGGGATTGGTCTTATATCTCCTTTCTCTCTCCCACCATTCTCTCTCTCTCTCTCTCTCTCGCTCTCTCGCTCTCTCGCTCCCTTTCTTCCTTTTTCTGTACTTTTCAAAAATTCATCATCTTTAAAGACGATTTAGCACCAGTCAGATTATCACCGTGTCCAAAGTTACGACTGTTCTTTAGCCCTTAAATACATAAACATACACACACACACACACACACACACACACACACACATATATATATATATATATATATATTATAATATATATATATATATATATATATATTGTGTGTGTGTGTGTCTGTGTCTGTGTCTGTGTCAAGGTAGCAAAAAAGCAACGCTTGGCAACTGTCAGTTTCTCATCTATACGATTTTGAAACCAAGTGAATTATGAGTGTTCATATTTTTCCTTTAATACTGTTGTATGGTGCATCATGGGAGGTGTGCTTAACTTTTTGAGGCATGATGAGGGGCTCTCCCAATTTCGGATGAGCACTCTATTTAGGAGGTATATAATTGCAAAAATTCACCGTATTCGGCTCAGCCAAATCTCACTTTGTTTACAAACTTTGAGAACTCTTGGTGGAGGTCATTTCCGCTTAGAAATATAGCGATTAAATAGCCTGCTATACTTGGCGACTGACTGTGGATGTGCAGGT
This sequence comes from Doryteuthis pealeii, assembly GCA_023376005.1. NCBI lineage: Eukaryota > Metazoa > Mollusca > Cephalopoda > Myopsida > Loliginidae > Doryteuthis > Doryteuthis pealeii. The sequence goes on from CM042146.1 coordinate 28,766,879, forward strand.
AAGAGGCTTGGCGAGCGTAAGTTCGTTCGGGTCTCGAACCCAGCCAGAGGCAGCTGCTAAAAATCGTATAACTATACTGATGAGAGGTGAAACCGCGAAACACGTGTCTATAGTTTACCACACACATATATATATATATATATATATATATATATATATACAAAGTGTGTCATACAAGTATCGAGACAAGACAGAAATGAACAATGAATGGAACGTTATTTTTTTTAAGAATACAAGGTGTGTCATAAACGTGCCGAGTTTGACGCTGTATTTACCAAGATAAAAATGAAGAATGAATGGAACGTTAATTTTTTTCAGAATGCAAGGTGCATCAATAAGTACAAAAAATCTCAATACTTTTTGACATACTTTGTACACACACACACACACACACACACACACACATAATATATATATATATATATATATATATATATATATATATTATATATGAAAATAGTTGGAAATTAATCCGACAGTATGAAATTTAACATTTTTGAAACATCATTTGTTTTTCCAAAAATGTTAAATTTCATATATATATATATATATATATATATATATATATATATATATATTTCAGTGTAGTAATAGTGATTTCGGTTACTCCTCCCTCCCGGAGCTTCAAAATTTCAACCCCTCCATTAGATTCAGTTTAACGTCATTCCCCAGAATGTATGTCAAGGTAAAACTGTATTTATATATACCTGTATTTCATAGTAATTGCTCATTAGTTAATCACCAGATACATTCGAAAAATTCACTTTATTGTGTCACTCAGTGAGGAACGAACTCAACGCACTTATGAATTAGCTTGCAAGATGAATCTACAACACACTTTAACAATTTTTATTACTTCAGCATTTTTCCCGCCACCGTATGCATCCCACTAGCGTTTAATGGCGATATCAATTTATACGTAATGGACCTTTGTGGTGCACACGTCAGTCCATTCATTAATATAACATCGGAATATAGATAGAATAATCGATAGAGATTAAAAATGCACGAAGCTAGAAATCCGTGGATTGTTGACCTGAAGATGACTACGCTTTATCAGACAACTCATCTCGAACAGCAATACACTTCAAAGTGTGTCATAGTCTAATTACTCAAACAACAGCAACACTTTTGCTTGTTTTCCTGTTTTATCTAACATTTTTTTTTTTTTTTTGTTTTTTTTTATCTAATAGAAATAATAATTTTTTTTCTTTCTTTTTGGTTCCTTTGTTTCGTTCTTTTATCCATCTTAAAATACGTATTTTTCTTTTAAGAACAAATGCCGACAATTTTCTGCGGTTTGCTCGATTTCAATAAGACAAGGACTTCACGCAATTAACTATCTATAACAGAATAATTAAATACTAATGAAAATCACGACTTTTAATGAATTTGTGTCTCTCTCATAATACAGTTATTTCATTCGCTTTTTCTCCTATGAGATTTCTGTTACGATTTTGTGGCCATTTTTAGGCTTTAAGTGAGAGCACTTTACAGTGGAGTTGTGTTGTTATATAATTATTAGATTCCTAATACTTATGTACAGTAGTGTAGAAACCAAAATGGCTGTTATAAGTTCAGCCGGCGGCCTTGAAGGATTGAATGACAAAGCTTGACCTCAGTCTTGATCCTCCTTCCGGTGGATACCGTGAGAATCGGTGGAGAAGACCCTCTTCCGGTTTAGATTAGAAATAGAGTTTTAGTCAGATCGGCCAAAATCACGACGGTGGTAAGTCGTGTTATGCACAGTGCCGACTCAATCTGCAAAGGTAGTCTGGTGGGGATTTCAGAATAAAATATGATCTAAGTTAAATCGAAGTCTTGTGTTATTATCTAAAAACTACCAATGACACAGGGCTTCTGATAAAGAGAAATCCCCAATGGAAGACCAGACACGAAGTCCCCAAGACGAAGTCCAGACGTTAGAAGAGACGCTGTAAGAAGAATAATAGAAGTAAGAAAGTAAGGAAAGAGGTATGCAACAGTGTTAAGCAGAGCGCGATCTCTAGTAAAGAAACCTTTGGTTGTTCCTTAGTGTCCCTTAGTGTTGGATATGATTCTTTGGTTGTTCCTTAATTCTTTTGAAAAGGGTCCAAAAATTCAAGGTAATATCAATCCTTTGAAAGTCTCTCCAGCAAACGAAATGCAATTCCTTTCCCAACCGAACACACCACTCTCACTTCAAATAACAGTCGTCAGATTTCACTTGCCGTCCAAACACTTTCTTCCTCACTCGCCCTGTCAGCGACAGTCCGTCTTTATTTCTGCTCGTTCGGATATACTTTATTTGGGTCTCTACTAATAATACCTCAGCTACGAGGAGGTAGCGAGTTCGAGTATCCGTAGCCGCTCGCCACAGGCCAAACATATCCTGACGCGCTTTGTTTGTGGGGACTGGGAATCCGCTTGTTCATAGGGCTGCCTTTCAGTCTCGTCACATTAATGTTGGCTAAAATCCTTGCCTTGAGTAAAGTCATTGGTTGCAGGTCCGTTCGTCAATGTCGAATGAACGGACAAATGAACGGCTTTAAATATCGGCAATTAAGTAGTAAACTAATCGCGTGTTCGAGTTGTTGATTGCCTGAGAGAATGGTAATACTTTGTAGGGTACTATCATGACCGGGTACGTGACCACGCCGAATCTATAAATTTAAGTGGTGGTTTCCAGCACACCTTATATAGACAAAATAAGGTAGGAAGCGCGTGGTGCGATGGTTAAAGTCATGGGAAATGGACTCGTCGCCCCGAGTTCAAATCCTGGACGTGGTAATTGCATTTCACTTAGCGCTAATACCCTTGGGAAAGATATGAATCCTACTCTCCCTCCAGCTATGGGTGAATAGTAGGGCAGACTGGGCTCTTTAACCTTGGTTAGGCAACCGGTCAAGGAGAAGGAAAACTCTGAATTCAAACCTGCTGAACTCCGCTTAAGAAATTGACCTCGTGTCACATCCTGCTCGTGTGGAGGGGTTGGTAAATATATATATATATAGACAAAATAATCCAACAATTTCACGACCAAAAATCCAATCTGATCAGTTAATTGTGTGTTTGATCGATTAATTGGTTGGTTGGATCTTAGGGCATGTCATTTTAAGCCGAATACATATTGTTTTATTCATTCTTGGTTGGCTGGTTGGTTGGGTATAAGGGCATGTCAATCCTTGTTGGGTCATTTCAAGCCGAAGAGGAATTGTTTTATTCATTAATGATTCATGATGAATATTAAATATTTAAAACACTTTTTTTAAAACTCATTTTAATGGAGCACTAACAGGTACTACTATTCCGGGACAGGGTGGAACTTTGAATTATGGTAATGAATGGGTGCTCCACATTCCCCAGTTTGGTAGTACGTGTTAGGGTACTATCTATGAGTTAAATAGAAAAAAATCAGTTTAATAAAATGAGTTTAAAGAATTGAGTTAAAAGAATTGCGTTTGAAAAAATATTGAATACCCATCAATCATGAATAAAACAAAACATCTTTGGTATAAAATACCCCTTCATCACCATTACTCCCAGGTTCACTCTGACCCGGAGTGGCAGTAGCTGCTAGGATCACATCTATGAGTTAAATAGAAAAATGAGTTTGAAAAATGTGTTTTAAAAAATTGATTTATTTTAAATCAATACCCATTAAGAATGAATAAAACAAAACATCTTCGGTGTAACATTCCCCTTCATAACCATCTTTTTTTTTATAAACTCATTGCACACTCGGTTTTCCGGTTAACGCCGAGGGTCCAGCGAGCTTCGGTCGCAGGGCTTCTATCCCAGGGGGCTATCCCCCAAGGCAATACCTGCCCCCTTGACTTAAAGGGACAGGGCTGAGTTTATTGCCCAGCGCCTTAGGCGCCCCCTTGAGAGGTAATGCCGGAGGGATCGACGCAATTTTTGTTCTTTCTCACCCATGAGCCTTGGCTTGTGGGTGGCCCACGTTAAAAGAGGCCTTGTGTCCAGCCTATACAAGTGGAGTATGAGGCAAATACAACCCCTTCATCACCATTACTCCCAGGTTCACTCTGACCCGGAGTGGCAGTACCTGCTAGGATCACATCTATGAGTTAAATAGAAAAATGTGTTTTAAAAAATTAAGAATGGATAAAACAAAAAAATGTATTCGGCATGAAATAACCCAATGTATTAAAATGCCGTAAAACCCAACCAACCAACCACCCACCCAACCAATCACCGTGTTTCTCTTTTAAGAACAATTACCGACTATTTTCTGCGGTTTGCTCGATTTCAATAAGAAAAGAACGTCACGCAATTAACAATCTATGAAAGAATTATAAAATACCAAGGAAAATCACGACTTTTAATGAATCTGTATGTTTAAAAATACAATGATTTTTTGTTGCTTTTGGTGTTATGAGATTTCACGAGAAAAAATTCCCATTCATCATTTAAGTTTGTGTTTATAACACATGCAACCTTTATATTTATTCAGTGACTAGTCCGCTCTGTTGGCTGCGACAGAAGAATACTATATTGAATCCAATGGGGTAAACTGTTCTCTTTCCGTTAATCATGACCGGGTACAAGTGTTAAAATGTATTAAGTATTTTATATTATTATCGCTCTTGACCAGATTTGAACCTGCAACCTAGAGATAATTGTCACTTAGAATTGTATTAATAAAAAAAGTTGTCGGGTGGCCTATCATTGGTATCAGCCAAACAGCGAGGGAATCTATCTCCTTTTCACTAGTGCTAGCCAATGAAAAAATGTTGATGTCTGAGGTGGAGCACCCCACCTACCATCAGTTCTTTACCTTACAACACAATCCCTATGCTACTCATACTCTGAGTTGGCGATGCCCGGTATCGAACCCGGAATCTTGTGTCCTTAGTCGGATCCGTTGCGCCTTGTGGCCAACTGGAATTGAATGAAAAAAATTAGGGAATTTCGTAAATATATAAAATGGCGGCTTCTTGTTGTATCTTCGTTAGTTTTTGGAGGGAAACATATAAAAAAATGAGGACATAATTTTCATTTTTAAACGTTGATACATAAGCATAACGAATCCGTTTTACTAGTTTTGTTACAACCATGAACAGGTGAATGATATGAATAAATGTTGTATAAATCGTTACTGTGTTTGTCTCAATTTTATATATGTTGTAGACATCCTTTGTTTGCAATCGATAACGTTATGAACTGTTCTGCTTGGCCGACTGACCACAATCTATGCATAATGTACTAGTGTTGATTAGATATATGTTATAATGGGCACAGCGGGACATCGTCTATGCACGAGCACTTGCAAACGGGACACTTCCGTCAGATTTTCCTGATAATAATAATAAAAACGGTTTGATGATAATGAACAAGAGGGGTGGGCTGAAATAATAATAATAATAATAATAATAATAATAATAATAGTAGTAGTAGTAGTAGTATTAGAAGTAGTGGTAGTAGTAGTAATCCATCTAGACAACAGCATTACTGAAATCAGCTAGAATACTCAGAAGAGTCCGGGAGACCTGAGGAGACTTATTGTCACTCAGACTCCAGAAAAAGACCATCAGCTAACGCTGGTGTGAAAAACTAATAATAATAATAATAATAATAATAATAATAATAATAATAATAATAATAATAGGTCTGGTCTTCCCAGCAAGAAGACCAGACCTAAACAAAAAAGAAAGAACTTGTCAACTGGTGGATTTTGCAGTGCCAGCAGATCACAGGGTGAAGCTAAAGGAAAATGAAAAAATAGACAAATATCTGGACCTTGCCTGAGAACTAAAAAAGTTATGGAATATGAAAGTTAAGGTGATACCAATTGTAGTTGGTGCACTTGTAACAGTCCCAAAAGGATTGGAAAAGGGTTTGGCATGTTTGGAAATCAGAGAAAGGGTTGAAACCATTCAGAACACTGCACTGCTGCAATCTGCCAGAATACTCAGAAGAGTCCTGGAGACATGAGGAGACTTGCTATCACTCAGACTCCAGTGAAAGACCATCAGCTAAAGCTGATGTGAAAACTCAAAAGGAGTAAATAATAATAATAATAATAATAATAATAATAATAATAATAATAATAATAATAAGAAGAAGAAGAAGAAGAAGAAGAAGAAGAAGAAGAAGAAGAAGAAGAAGAAGAAGAATGATAATAATGTGAATTGCAAATCAGAGGTAGAATCGAGACCATCCAAACTATAGCACTGTTAAGATCAGCAATAATACTCAGAAGAGTCCTGGAGAACTGAGTAGACTTGCTTTCACTCATCCCCAGTGAACCACCGGCTATGGCAGGTGTGAAAGATTCAATAATAATAATAATAATAATAATAATAATAATAATAATAATACGTTTGTTCCTTAATCTTCCGACCGCTACACACTTTGGATAAAAATGTGACCGTCCTAATTGTCCTAGTTTCAACGCAAAACTGTAAATCCTGAATATCTGGTGCTTCTTATCCTCTGAATTCTTATTTCTTATTTGTGTTGTCACCTCAGCTAAATAATGGTCCATTCAGTTTTTATCATAAAGAAAAAAAGAAAAAGAGTAGGAGAAAGTAAAGGAGAGAGAGCGTGTGGGGGTGAGAGCGCGGATGCGATAAAGCTAATCTCTTTCCATTGAACATAATGAAAAAATGGAAAGAAAGAAAGAAAGAAAGAAAGAAAGAAAGAAAGAAGAAGAAGAGTGAGAGATAATTAAATCAAGATTATTATACGTTATACATATTCAGCCCGAAAGTAAACATATCAATAATTATTTGGTTTGTTTGGTTTGTTTTGTTTACGGCATATCAACCTCAGTGGGTCATTTAATGCCGATAAAGTTGAGAAATAAATTCATTCTTAATGCATAATACAATTTTGTTTATAAACTCATGTTTTTCTATTTAACCCATAGGTGGGACCCCAACAGGTACCACCACCCCGGGTCAGAGTGGACCAGGGAGCAATGGTGATGAAGGGGTTCTCCACATTCCCCAAAACTCCAGAACTGGAACCTCACCATCAGATAGAGTTTCACGTCATTCCCAGGACATGAAGGCCCTCAGCCACAGCCTTCTAGCACCCATATGATAAAAAGGGGTTGGGGCTTGCCATAAGGGCAATAGGTTTGGGGGAATCATATAGGTGCTAGGGCTTGACGTGATATATCAATAATTAGATTATCATACTGTGATATATCCACAGATTTCTAAGAGAAATAATAATAACATAATCTGTTCTTGATAATGAAAAGCACAAAATTTATAGAGGGAAAATTCATATAGAAAAATACTTAGACGTGAGACTTATTGTCACTTAGAATCCAGTGAAAGACCATCAGTTTACGTTCGTTTGAAAAACTCACGATGTTTGAAATAATGAGAATAACAAAATAATAAACCACGCAAATGGACATGGATGATTTAAAGGTTTTTGCACAAATGAAAATGAACTTTTTTTTTTTCAGAATACAAGGTGTATCAAAAAGTTCCAAAATCTCGATTCTTTTTTGACACACCTTATACACACACACACACATGGAGGTGCGTGGTCTAATGGTTAGAGTCGTAGGAAATGAAGTCGTCGACCCGAGTTCAATTCCTGGACGAAGCTGTTTGCATTTCACATAGTGCTAATACCCTTAGAAAAGGTATGAATCCAATTCTCCCCCAGCTATGGGGAAATAGCAGGGCAGACTGTACTCTTTAACCATCAGTCTAGGAGAAGGAAAACTCTGAATTCTAAACCTGTTAAACTCCGCTTAAGAAATTGACCGAGTGTCGCATCCTGCTCGTGCGGAGGGGTTGGTAAATACACACACACACACACACACACAAATATATATATATATATATATATATATATTATATATATATATATATATATATATGTTTGTTCTGGTTCAACATGAGAAAATTTAATATTTTATAAAAAAGAAGAAGGTCCGCTAAATGTATTGTTTTCAGAAAATTTAAAAAATTCTTTTTATCTTACATACGCGACACGTGTTTCTGATCTGTTGTCTTCTTCAGGCATTGAGTTATTATTTTGGCAGAATATGTCCGATATTTGATAAGTTGTGTGTGTTTCTGCAACTTTTCTATTATAATAGAAAAGTTGTAGAAACACACACAATCTATCAAATATATATATATATATATATATATATATATATATATATATATATATATGGTGGAAAGTGAGGGGTTTGAAAAAAAATAAAGCAGGGAAGAGGAAATTGATAGGAGAATGTTATTCCTCTCCGTTTATCAGAAAAGTAGGGTCATCAAAGTGACAAAGTCGATCTTGTTTGTGGAAATGAAGCCAGCTACATTGATTTCGTGTTTAGTCCAGTCACCACCAGGGCCTAACAGAGCAGAACTGAGCAATGTGATATTTGCCTGGCTTATTGCTTTTGTTTTTAGTTGTTGTTTTTTTTATGTTTATTATCATTATTGTTGTTGTTTTTTCATGCTTTATTTAGTGGCGATGATTTTCCTGGCGTAGAGACTGTTCATTCATAATTCATTTTTATTTTCCTATCGATTCTACTTGCCCAGTATCAGATGTTGGCGAGGGATGAAGAGAGAGATAGAAGGGGGAGAGAGAGGGAAAGAGAGAGATAGAGAAAGAGAGAGAGAGGGGGGAAAGAGAAAGAAAGAGAGAGTGAGAGAGAGAGAGAGGAAGAGAGAGAAGGAAGGAGAGTCGATACTAAGTGCTATAAAATTGACATGTGTTATGTAGACTATCAAAGATACTTTTTATGTAATAAAAATATAACAGAAATATGAGGGTTAATACAAATTCAACGTTTACAATTTCAATCGTTTTGATATCCTTATAAGAATTATCGAGCTGATCACTCAGTAGCTAACACCACTTTCTTATAATGCATTAGATTATCCCTGAACGTCACCTAACACAGAACATATAGATTGAACAAATCCCGACAAAGAGTTTTTAACAAATAGACTTTATTGTCTAAAACAAAGTCTGAGAGAAAGAATACGAAAAGGAATAGCAAAAGCCTAAAGAATAAAGTCCTTCAAGACAGTTTATATATATATATATATATATATATATATATATATATATATATATATATAGTCATCCACAGACAGGTGTTTAGACTTATGAAGTGTCGTCAGTGTGGCTAAAGATTTGTGAGCTTCCTAGAGCCGGGATAAAACCCGATCGTTTTAGCATTTGTCGGACAGCTTTATATATATGTATATATATATATATATATATATATATATATATATATATATATATATATATATATATTAAATGAAAAACTCTAAACTTGCTTCATTACAATAATTTATTTCAACCGTATTAATACGGCATCTTCAGGTAATCATGATTACCTGAAGATGCCGTATTAATACGGTTGAAATAAATTATTGTAATGAAGCAAGTTTAGAGTTTTTCTTCATTTACTAAATATCTTGCTCTGTCCTTCTACTCACTGGTATTAGGTACATTGAGCTCTCCTTATGGTCTACCTGCATCAGCTTGGTTAAACCACACATGGAAAGACCCTAACTACGGAAAAAAACTATATATATATATATATATATATATATATATATGCCTCTCATCCCACTTATGAGCACTGGAAGCAAGGTCTCGTTTTAACGTGGGTGCACAAAAATTGCGTCTATCCCGTCAGCGTTCCCCCTGGGCAATAAACCCAGTCCTGTCCCTTTAAATCAAGGGGGCAGATATTGCCTGGGGGATAGCCCCTGGGATCGACGCTATTAACTTGTAGAAGCCGCTGGACCCCCACCACGAGGGGCGGGCTTATCTACATCTTATTTCCTCATATATATATATAACTCAGCGTATGAGTAGGACAGGGATCTGTGCGGTAAAGTTAGGAGCTGACGGTAGGTGTGGCGCTCCACCTCAGATGCTAAAACAATCTCCTTGGTCTAGCGCTATTGAAAGGGGTATAGACTCCCTCGCTGACTGGATACCGACTTTATACTTTTATTTATATATTATATATATATATATATATATATATATATATATATATACGAAGAAATAATATTTGGTTAAAAAAAAAAAATGTGATAAAAAGTTGAGGAAAAAAGTGGATTAAATACAACAATTTCAATTAATTAATATTTCGCCTCTGTCTATTAATAAAATTTCCATCTTTTCAATATATACACACAGCAGTTCTGATTCAAAATAAAAAAATTCTGATGAAGCTTCGTTAATACACAGAGGCGAAATATTAATTGATAGAAATTGTTTGTGTTTTATCCACTTTTGTTCTCAACTTTTGATCGCACACACACACACACACACACACACACACACACACATATAATTCATATACATACACACAAACAAATACACACACACACACATATATATATAATATATATATATATATATATATATATATATATATATATATATATATATATTATATATATATATTGGTGGGTGTGTTTGTTTATGTGTATGAATGTGTGTATATGAGTGTAAGCGATGATGTGTTAGAGACGACATACTCATATTCATGAACATGAAAAAAAAAACAATTACTTGCCGGCAATTTATTCTAAAATCTGTTTTTCCAGCTATCAGGAATATAAAAAAAAATTAAAAGACATTTTTTTGTCTAAGTCGTTTAAATCCATGAAGCCTTTCTTTGAGAAGGACAAAAATTAAAATGATAATCTTTGCATCATTTTTCAAAGACAGAAGAGAAACCCGAATGGGGAATCGGAGTTTTTCTTAAAGTAATTAGTCACATTTATTGTGCAGTATATACACGTTATTCTCTTTTTTATTTTCCTTTTTTTTATGTCAGCACAAAATGTCAAGAAAAAAAAAGAAATACTGCACATGTTTCCCCCCCCAAAAAAAAAAAGAAAAAAAAAGGAAAATACTATTAATTCCCTGTTCCTTTCATTTTTCATTGAAACGTCATTTATCCATTAATAATCGAAGGAAAGAAAAATGATTTTAAACTGTTTTGAAAAAATCCAAGCGCCATTTTTAAAAATGGCGTTTTTTTTTTTTTCTTCTTTTTCGTTTCAATATCATAAAACAGCTCAAATCGTTGAAATAAAATAAGAAAAGAAAAAAAAAAAAAAAAAAAAGAAGAAAAAATAGCGAATTGAAATTAATTCTAACTGCTGAATTCTTCGATTGTAATTAATAAAAAAAAATTGTTTAACGATTTTTTTTTCCGCAATTTTTCCAAAAAACACCAGAAATCATTCAGCGTTGTAGAGTTGGTTATCCTCTCCTAACGACAGTGGAACATATCTCTTCCACAAATATGTGTGAATCAGTATGCACGCTCTGTTTCATTTCGTCTCTCTCCCTTTCTTTCTCTCTCTCTCTCTCTTCTCTCTCTCTCTCTCTCTCTCTCTCTCACACACACACACACACACACAAACACACACAACACACACACACACAACGCCCCTTACGGTCAAGTCACACTGAAAGCATGGCTTCCCAATCGACCTTGGAAGTTGTTTCCCTAATAAGAATTGAACAGTCTTCAATACTTAATTGGATGACCACAGAAAATATTAGGTGCTATAAGCAACTTGAATCCTTTGTTTATCAAAATGACTTGATTCGGCGTTAAATCATCTGAAAAGATTTGATCTGCCCAATATTACGTTCAGTACTTTTACCTACCCTAAACTTCATGCATCCTTATTTTATTGTTAGTATTGTTATAATGAAGCACAGATAGACTATTCAAAAATATATGCTAAAATACACTAAAAACTTTTTTTCCTGAATCTGACCTGCTGAAATGGGGGTGCGTCTTATATGCCCGTGCGTCTTATAGGCCGTCAAATACGGTAATTAAAATAATGAGCACACATACATTTCTCCATCGACCACCCATTCTATCGACTGGAGCTGTAGAAAACGACTGCACCTCTGCTGAGTTGTAAGACTGCCCCCCCAACAAAGGGGTGCTATCTGTTGTCAGCGAGTGGCGACCATTGAGGCTCAAGGATGGAATCCTGTTGGCTAAGCTGTGCAAGATATGCACCTCTCCACTTTGGTTGTTACTTGGACCAGCACCTAATTGATGGTCCCGACAGTATTTCTCTTGTTACAAACCCAACCCTTTTTATCCTATATGAGCTACGAGGAAGTGGTTGAGATACTTAGTGTCCTGGGTATGACGGTAAACACCATCAATGGTAAGGTCCTAATCCTGTAGCACTGTAGAGAGTGGAGTACCCCTTCATTTCCCATACGTGACCCACTCCGACTCAGAGTGGTAGTAGCTACACAAATAACAACTAATCTTAACCAAGAATGAATAAAACAAAAACTTATTCGGCCTAACATATCAAAAGGGTTGACATGCCGTAAAAACCAACCAACCAACCAACCAACCTACCTATTTTTATATATCAACATTATAATACTAATATGAACGTGTCTAACAGCATTAATACTAATTAACTAACTGAACCGTAAGTAATTCTGTAAGCATCCAGCGTTTCCAACATGTGACCCCTCTGCAAAGGTGTAGTCGGCGTATTCTATAGCCCAGTCGATTGGGTCGATATATTAAATGTGAAACACAAACTGAAAGAAGAAGAAGAAGAAGAAGAAGAAGAAGAAGAAGAAGAAGAAGATGGCAAAGAAGAAGAAGAAGAAGTAGAAAAGGAATTAGGTAAAAAAAGAAGAAGAAGAAGAAGAGAAGAATAAGAAGAAGAATTTGATGAAGAATAAGAAAGCGAAGAAGAAGAAGAAGAAGAAGAAGAAGAACAACAACAACAACAACAACAACAACAACAACAACAATAAGAAAAAGAATGTAAAAAAAGAAGAAGATGAAGAAGTAGAAAAAGAAGTAGGTAAAAAGGAAGACGAAGAAATTGAAAAAAGAAGAGGAAGAAGAAGAAGAATTTGATGATGAAGAAGAAGAAGATGGTAAAGAAAGAAGAAGAAGAAGAAGAAGAAGAAGAAGAAGAAGAAGAAGAAGAAGAAAGGAATTAGGTAAAAAAAAGAAGAACAACACAAGAACAACAAGAACAACAAGAAAAAGAATGTAAAAAAGAAGATGAACGAGTAGAAAAAGAAGTAGGTAAAAAAAGGAAGAAGAAGAAGAAGAAGAAGAAGAAGAAGTGAAGAAGAAGAAGAATTTGATGAAGAAGAAGAATTTGATGAAGAATAAGAAGCGAAGAAGAAGAAGAAGAAGAAGAAAGAAAGAAGAAGAAGAAGAAAAGAAGAAGAAGAAGAAGAAGAAGAAGAAGAAGAAGAAGAAGAAGAAGAAGAAGAAGAAGAAGAAGAGGAATTAGGTAAAAAAAAGAACAACAAGAACAAGAAAAGAACAAGAAAAAGAATTTGGAAAAGAATGTAAGAAGAAGAAGAAGAAGAAGAGAAGAAGAAGAAGAAGAAGAAGAAGAAGAAGAAGAAGAAGAAGAAGAAGAGAAGAAGAAGAAGAAGAAGAAGAAGGGGAGGATAGGAGAAGAAGAAGAGGAGGTGATGAGAAGAAGAAGAAGAGAAGAAGAAGAAGAAGAAGAAGAAGAAGAGAAGATTAGGTAAAAAAAAGAAGACAAAACAAGAACAAGAACAAGAAGAAAAAGAATTTGGAAAAAGAATGTAAAAAAAAAAAGAAGAAGAAGAAGAAGAAGAAGAAGAAGAAGAAGAAGAAGAAGAGAAGAAGAAGAAGAAGAAGAAGAAGAAGAAGAAGAAGAAGAAAGAAGAAGAAGAAGAAGAAGAAGAAGAAGAAGAAGAAGAAGAAGAAGAAGAAGAAGAAGAAGAAGAAGAAGAAGAAGAAGAAGAAGAAGAAGAAGAAGAAGAAGAAGAAGAAGAAGTGACAAACTCGACTGAGTAAGATGAACGACGAAACGGACACTCTGCTTGTTTTTCACCAAGCCAGCCAGCCAGTCAGATATCACAGATGAATAATTTCTATTTAATTCCACGCTGTGGTCGCCTCGACTCCATGGCCATCTTTCTTTTTCGGGATGAAGTCATTCGTTATCCCTTGGCATGACGTGTCTTGCTTTATGATTTGAACGGACCAGCAGTGCAGTACACGTCAACTCCCGCCTACGGCCTGTGTTTCCGTTCCACCAATAGCGCCACCTACCACCACAAGAATAAAGTTCGTGCCTTTACATTATACACATGTCTTGGTCCCAGGCTCGTTGCAGTGCCCCCTATCTCTGTTGATACTTTAAAAATCCCAACCTAGTTTCATTGTGTACTCAATGGCCGCTCTTTAAAAACAATACCACCTGACGGAGATGAATAGCATATTTATTAATTGAAGATTTTTCTCCGTTTTAGCGACAGCAGCTATCTACGATGTCCGAATTTGATAGAAAAATTGCGAGACAGTTTGGATAATGAACATTGGAAATAAATCACAGAAAGGGGGACAAACTGGCAGATCTCTTCTGACTTGGATTAGTAATACATGTTATGGTTACAACTAAATTTCTTTGATAACCATTTTCCGGTTATTTCCAAGTTGAGTAACATGAGTGACCCAGAAAAAAACAGAACCAAAATTATTTATTTATTTTCCCATTAAACCAACCCTCAACTCCAACCTAAACCCTAAACCTTGCTGGACTTGAACTTAAAAAAAATATAAAACAGTTTTATTACAAAATGTGTGGGTTCTGTTTTTTCTGGGTCACCCTGTAATATTATGTTACTCAACTAGTAGGGGGTTAGAGTTAGGGTTAGGGTTTAGGGTTAAGGTTTAGGGTTAGGGTTGGGGTTTAGGGTTAGTTTAATGGGAAAATAAATAATGTGGGTTCTGTTTTTTCTGGGTCACCCTGTAATATTATGTTACTCAACTAGGGGGTTAGGGTTTAGGGTTTAGGGTTTAGGGTTAGGGTTTAGGGCTAGGGTTAGTTTAATGGGAAATAGATAACTTGGGTTCTGTTTTTCTGGGTCACCCTGTTATATTATGTTACTCAACTAGGGGGTTAGGGTTTAGGTTTAGGATTAGGTTTAGGGTTGGGGTTTAGGGTTAGTTTAATGGGAAAATAAATAATTTGGGTTCTGTTTTTTCTGTGTCACCCTGTAATATTTTGTTAATCAACTAGGAGTTCCTTATTAGTTTTTTGTCTAGTATATGTTTCATTGTATTTTTGTTGCTTTTTTTATCACAAACTCATGTTGTTTTTAATCTTATCATAATAGAGATTCGGTGTCTGTGTGTAACCAAAACTACGTCACTGCTAACGTCACTATACACTTAGGAACTGCGTACGTTTGTCAATGTGTATTTAATTTATAGTCAAAATCATTGGTACATAAAACAAATATAATTTATTTACGAGGCATCAATGAAAATTTGAGTTAGATTTACCTCAAAACAGCTCATGTTATTAGTGCGATTAAACGTCTGCAATATCACTACATAATATATGCTTTGGTTAATTTTCATACTGGTTTAACAAAACCGGGTTTAATAATTAATTGCTTTGAGTTAGAGCCAGTTTAACTCAGTCGGTAGAACGTTCGCCTAGGAAGCACAAGGTTCCTGGTTCGATACACGCCCCTGGAAGTAACTACGAAAATATAAAAAAATAACGACTATGTAAATATACATACACATTCACTATAACCAGAGCTAGCATTTTGTGCAAAAAATAAGATTTGTTTTTGAATTAGGAATTTAATAGTAAGAGAAAGGAAAGGCATTGGTTGCGTTCGGGATTAAATATAAATCAATTTTGTAAGACCATCACAATCAATTGATTTGCGAGACTAACTTTTCATTATCCCTCTCCACCCGTGCAACACCAGGTAGCCGCTTCTAGTCTCTATATATTAAAAACACTTTCTGTATGTTTGTTTGTACAACGACCGAGTGCACGTTCTTTTATTAAGACAACTTAGTGGAAATCAGAAAAAGACGAAACTTCAATAAAATCCACACCCAAGTTTTGTCTTAGGGATGGGGTGAGAGGGGGACTAAAAAAATGTTTACCCCATAGAAAAAAAAACTAATTAGAAATAAGTGAGTTGTTGGAAAAAAATCTAAATTATAACTCGGAAGTGATTTTCTTTCTGTCTTCTATAAAAGTCCAAACGGTAGGGTATCATCATCATCATGTCACACTAGTAGCACGGATCTCCATGACAATCTCTCGCCAACAATCCCTATCATTCATTTCTCTCGGTGTTGAATTGTCCTTGGCCGGAAGACGAAGCTTCCGGCAAAAAAGACAAAGAGAAATATGAAAATATATATTCAAAAAAAGGGGGAAACGGAAGCGAGGCTTTCCGGTCAAAGAAGCAGGGAGAAGATAAAGAAATATATAACAAATGTCCGTTATCAGATCAAAAGATAAAGATGTATAGGAGTATCTATCAATATAAAGGCCTGAGGGTTCGAGCCGACAGGTCAGTTGGATAGCAGACGGCGGACGGAGAACAAGTGAGCGACCGCCGCCACGGCCCATCGCAGCCAACGGGCTGTGAGGTTCGTCTACCCTTCTACCTCACCATCTCCAGTCATCCTAGCAGTAGTAGTCATCGTCGATCCTCGGTCATTTCTATTGTCAACACTCGCCACCCACACCCAGCCGAGGAAGAGAAATAAAGTTACACGATTTAGTGCAGTGAAGAAGACCGCTACGTAACATCGGGGGTCCTCCACGCAGCTTCCAGTATCTGTTCAGTTATATGCGTGTGTGCGTGTTTCCATTTCTTTCATTTTAATCTTTCAGTTCTCAATTTATTCCATGATAAATATGTTCTACTGAGCTGAGCAGAAACAAAATAAACGACAGCGTGGTCCGAAAGTCTTGTCACTCCTATATATTACATAATTACATAATACAACCCGAAATTCTAGAAAATAATTTAATTTTTAAAGATCTTTTTAGAGGAAAAATAATCACAAAAGTTATATATTATATTATTAAAACAAAAAAATAATGAAATATAGGAGTGACACCACTTTCGGACCACCCTGTATTTATCTAAATACACAATTCCAAGGCAACTTTTGTGAATAGAAATAATGATAAAAAATTAAAAAAAGGAAAAAAAAGTTGATTGAATTTCTATGAGTTCATAGCAAAAATTAAAATCTTAGGGTGAGTCAAGATTTTTTTTTAAAGGCTCGAGGAAGTGGAACTTAATGTTCCAGCGAAATATACTACACATTTTTGTCTGAGTTTTGTTCTTTCATTCCTTATTTTACCTCATTCTGTCGGATTCATTCCAATCCCATTTTCCTCACACACACACACACACATATATTCCATGATCGAACTATGGAAATGTTACCCACTGTGGTTAGTGGGTTTATAGTAGTTGGTGAACTGACATTGTGCATTGCTGCACTCCGTGTGCAACTTGAAAGCCGCACAGATGTCAATGTAAGTCTTTGCTGGATGACCAACACTGGCGTGCTCATATGCTAATTTTCATGGGAGAGCGTCGCTTACTAGTTCGTCCTTACTTTTCCAGTTGTGCCCAGGATGTCTTGCGCATCTCAATCGGATGGTTTGTACGATAGGGGTAAGTGTCCATACAGCTGCTTTCTTATATGATGTATTTGCACGATTTGTTTAATATCGCACGCATCATTCTGATGCAGCTCCCATCTATGTTATTCTGTAGGCCCCAAGTTAGAGTCCAAGTGGAGCAGTCATCACAGTATCACAGATACAACTGCAGCTTGGAAGAATTCTCGCTTTAACTTGTCAGTGTGATCAGATTTCCATATAACTGATAATCTGTTTATAGCCGACCCTGCCCTCCAAATACGTACATTATCATCGCTTTAAAAAGCGAAAATCAAAATCGTTTACTTAGGATTATTAGTGGTTACTTGAAACCATATAAATGTGTGAAAACAATATATTCAATATATAAACAATCACAAGAAATCCTTTAATTATTGATCTTGTATAGGAATACTTGAAACCGAACAACTGTATGCAAATTATTTGTATTCGGCAGGAATACTTGATACAATATAATTGTATTCAAAACCTCCCAAGATACAACTGGTAGTGAGGCTTCCGTTCTGGGGTGTGCGTTTGAGATTATAATCAGGTCAACTCAGCTCCATAGTGGTCGTACTGATTAGGGTCAGCTATAGGAATCTATTTTCAAATTATTTGTATCTGATAGGAATACTTAATATAATTTAACAATGTGCAAAAAAAAAGCTAAAAAAGCTGCAAAAAATATAAATATGAATGTAAAATGAACGTAATTTCTTAACTATATGCCATTACTCCCAAGTCCAATCAGATCTATAATTGTAATACCTATTGAGGTCAGCTTTATAAATATGTGTTCAAATTATTTGTATTTGGTAGGAATACTTAATATCATTTAACGGTGTGCAAAAACCTATTTCAAATGTACAAAAAAATCAAATATAAATGTATAATAAACGTAATTTCTTAAATATGCCATTACTCCCAGGTCCACTCAAATACGTAATTGTCCTACTCTAAGATATATATATATATATATATATATATATATATATATATATATATATATTTATAAATAAGTAAATGAATAAATGATAAAACAGGCAATATGAAAAATATTTGCATCCAGTGTTTAAATAAAATATCTTTGGCCATTAATAAGAAATTAACTTTTGATTGGTATTCAAGAATTTAATTTTAGGTATTTTCTTAAAGCAGAATGGTTTTTTTTTTAGACAATTGAAATTC
Source organism: Doryteuthis pealeii (assembly GCA_023376005.1). NCBI lineage: Eukaryota > Metazoa > Mollusca > Cephalopoda > Myopsida > Loliginidae > Doryteuthis > Doryteuthis pealeii. The sequence continues at coordinate 28,785,520 of CM042146.1, forward strand.
TTCATATTGTTGATTTATATGAATAAATTCATATAAAATCTTGATCTATCTAATTTGCATTGTGCTCATGGCTATAAGATACATTTACCTTTCATATAGTAAATGGTAATTGACTTGATGAGAGATTATTTTCTTGAATCTTATAAAAGAAAAATATATCTTAAAATTCATGAATTGTCAACAAATAAAAATCTGTAAACGTTGTTTTTGATTTGTCATTTGTTAAAATTCTATTGATTAGAAAAAGTTGATCAGTATAAATGTTTTGAATTACAGAATTATTTGAATAAATTTTGATAAATTGTTTTGGTGATCTGTTCTTAAAAAAGAAAAAAAAATCCAGGAATCTGTTTTAAAATTGTATGCATTTGATACGGATTATCTAATATCATTTATCCGTGTACAAAAAAGCTACAGAAACTGCACAAAAATGTATATATAAATGTAAAATAAATTTAATTTCTTAACTTCTAAGTATAAAATAACCCTATACGGGTTGACATACCATAACGAGGAATCAATCAATCAGACAATAGTTATTATAAATATAGTAATAATAACAGTGCGTGAGTTAGGACATCCTGTAACGCTATTGTATTTTAATTTTGGATAATACCTTTGGGAAACGTATGAACACTCGTACGTTTTAAGTGGATTACCTTAATGAATCAATTACGGCTTGTATCCCGTCGTAGATAGGTATTTCCACTACTGAATTATTGATTGAATTACAGGACGTAATTGCTTAAATTCTAAGTATAAAATGATAAATTTGCACAAAACGTATTCTTAAATGTACAATGAATTTAATTTCTTTACTTCTAAATATAAAATTACCCAAAACAGGTTGACATGCCATTACCAATGAATCAATAACGATTTTACTTTTGGCCTATATCCCGTCGTAGATATGTACTTCAGCTAGTGCATTATTGATCAAATTACAAAAAAATGGTAGAAAAATGGTAAAAAGTAAAAACAGTAAAGATTTATGTAAAGGAAAAAAAAGATGATTTGAATAAGAATATAAAATTGAGACATTTACTGACAAAATAAAAAATAAAGGAAGAACAATCTTCTCAGTGAAAGATGTGCCAAAAGATATACGTAAAGATTTACTTGAGGGATATAGAACAAAAAAGAAACGTATTGAGAATATAGAAAAAAATATTTAAAGAAAAGAATTAGTTTAAAATGTGACTTTAATTTTTTTTTTTTATTATTCTTAGCATTTTCCTTCTTCTATGACCAGTAACAAAACGTGATCATCTAAGTGATTCGACATTTATTGTATATTTTTTTTCCTATTCCATGGGGCGTGAAGGGCTGTTCCGGAGGTAGGCCACAAAAAAAAAAAAAATTATGAATATCGATCACGTGATTAAAACGAAGGCAACAGCAGCAGCAGCAGCAACAGAAAAAAATTGTTTAGTCTCTTTTTTTGTTTTTTTGTTTTGTTTCTAGCCTCCTTTATTATTTCTATCACCTGCTTTCTTTACTTTTCCTTCCCCCCCCCTTAAACTTTTCGCCACGTTTTCGTTTCCTTTATATTTTCTACACATATTTTTTTTTTGCTGGCTTCCTTTATCCTTCTCTTTTACTAAGCGACATTTATTATTTCTAATAATTTTTCGCACACTTTTTTTTTTACCCTCTGACAAGCGACGCGTGCGTGCTCGAATTAGTATAGACCCACCC
>CM042146.1:28792217-28799717 GCA_023376005.1 Doryteuthis pealeii
ATATCATCGTATATTCTTCTAGAAAAACCGGTATAACATTTTTCTTCCGGATTCATACCTCTTAAACTCCGCTACAAATGACCTTGTGTCACATCCTCTTCAGAAGTGTTGGTAATCTTATATTTCTATTGCCGTGAAGTCTGCTTCAACGTTAAAGGAGCATTGTGAAAATAATAATAAATAATAAAATAATACAAATGCAAACAAATGGCAATTTTTTTAATTGTCTAACAGGGAGTATCGCTGAACACCACAATATTTCTACCAAGGAATAATACAGATTGACTGACAAGGAGTATCGGTGGACGCTGCAATATTTCTACCAAGGAATATTACAGATTGACTGACAAAGAGTATCTGTGGACGCTGCAATATTTCTACCAATGAATATTACAGATTGACTGACAAAGAGTATCTATGGACGCTGCGATCATTCTACGAAGGAATATTACAGATTGACTGACAAAGAGTATCGTGGACGCTGCAATATTTCTACAAAAATATTACAGATTGACTGACAAGGAGTATTTTCTACAAGGAATATTACAGAGTGACTGACAAGGAGGTGAACACCACAATTTCTACAATATTACAGATGACAAGGAGTATCGGTGGACGCTGCAATATTTCTACCATGGAATATTACAGATTGACAAGGAGTATCTGTGATGCGATTTCTACAAGGAATATTACAGACTGACAAGGACTGACAAGGAGTATCTATGTGGAGGAATATTACAGATGACTGACAAGGAGTATCTGCTGCAATATTTCTACAAGGAATATACAGATTGACTGACAAGGAGTATCTATGAAACACTGCGATCATTCTACCAAGGAATATTACAGAGTTGACTGACAAGGAGTATCGGTGGACGCTGCAATATTTCTACAAGGAATATACAGATTGACTGACAAGGAGTATCTATGAACACTGCGATCATTCTACCAAGGAATATTACAGATGACTGACAAGGAGTATCACGCTGCAAATTTCTACAAGGAATAATACAGATTGACTGACAAGGAGTATCTATGAACACTGCGATCATTCTACCAAGGAATATTACAGAGTGACTGACAAGGAGTATCCGTGGAAGCTGCAATATTTCTAACAAGGAATACTACAGATTGACTGACAAGGAGTATCTATGAACACTGCGATCATTCTACCAAGGAATATTACAGAGTGACTGACAAGGAGTATCGGTGGACGCTGCAATATTTCTAACAAGGAATATACAGATTGACTGACAAGGAGTATCTATGAACACTGCGATCATTCTACCAAGGAATATTACAGAGTGACTGACAAGGAGTATCGGTGGACGCTGCAATATTTCTACCAAGGAATAATACAGAGTGACTGACAAGGAGTATCTATGAACACTGCGATCATTCTACCAAGGAATATTACAGATGACTGACAAGGAGTATCGGTGGACGCTGCAATATTTCTACAAGGAATAATACAGATTGACTGACAAGGAGTATCTATGAACACTGCGATCATTCTACCAATGAATATTACAGAGTGACTGACAAGGAGTATCCGTGGAAGCTGCAATATTTCTAACAAGGAATACTACAGATTGACTGACAAGGAGTATCTATGAACACTGCGATCATTCTACCAAGGAATATTACAGAGTGACTGACAAGGAGTATCCGTGGACGCTGCAATATTTCTACCAAGGAATACTACAGGTTGACTGACAAGTAGTATCTACGAACACTGCGATCTTTTCTACTAAGGAATACTACAGATTGACTGAAAAGGAGTATCTGTGTATACCGGATTCTTTCTACTAAGGAATAATACAAATTGACTGAAAAGGAGTATCTATGGACACTATATTCTTTCTACCTTATAACTACTTCAATGAATGTATTAAACTTGATGTAATGGCTACTAGGATTGTAACGCGACTGACTTTATTGCAATAATATAATGTATGTTTTAAAATTTCATTTTCAAGGACATTTGCAACAAATGCCTAACTTCAACCATCATGATCGCTGTTTGCACGGATTTCCATGACAATCTCTCGCCAACCTTCCCTATCATTCATCGACTCTCTCAGCTCCTCCACGCAGCAGCCAGCATCCTTACATAGTTGGTCAATGTAGGTTCTGGCTGGGCGGCCCACATTAGCTTGCCTATGTGCTGGCTTCCACAGTAGTACGTCGCTTACGAGCTCATCCCTGCTTCTCCAGCAGTGTCCCACATGCCTAGTCCGTCTTAATAGTATGGTTTGTAAGATGGGGGGCAAGTGGCCATACAGTTGCTTCTTTGTGGGGTGCTGCTTCCACGACTTATTCAGGACCGCTCGCAGCATTCTTGTGCAGCTCCCATCTAGCTTATTCTCAAGGCGCTTCGTTAGGGTCCAGGTGGTACAGCCATACAGCAGTACCGACACAACCTCAGCCTGGAAGAATCATCTCTTTAGCTTGTCAGGAAGATCGGATTTCCATATGACTGATAATTTGTTGGTGGCCAACCATGCCTTTCCTATTCGAGTGTTAACATCGCTAACTTCAACTATAAATAACCTCAAATAGCTTAAAAACAGGTCTATCAGGTGAAACTCAAACTAACCCTTGTGTAGGGTTCTTGATTAGGCCTTCGGTCCGACAAGGAAACTCCATGCATTTAGTACATATAACATTTCATTAAACTAGAACATCATTTTTCAAACAACACTTTTCATCAAAGCAATGACATTATCTATCTATCTGGAACTTATTCCAAAACTACATGATAGACTGTTGTGATGTTAGTCCCAACAGTAAAAAGAAGTCAAGTCGAGATAGGGTAAAATAAGACAAGTGTATTTACAATCATGGTACATGTACGACTAGCTTGTCATTAACGGGAACAGTGCTACCTTTCCACTCGGTGTCTCACTATTTATAGTGAGAACCGGTGCATGTTCTCCACTGTAGGAACGGCCGGTACAACATAGACAACATTTTTGGTTTTCTTATTTGTGGCCAGTACAAATCGTTAGTTTTCGTACAAAAATAAAAATCGCTGCAAAATTCACTTACAATTGCGGAAAACATTGGCAGGGATTAAAATTTGGGAATCCAAAATTTCAGGATTGCTTTTCAAATGTTTTTAATTTCTCCACGGAGTAGGACTAAAGTGACATGGCTAATTCTAGGAGTGAATTTGAAAAAAAAAAGTGACACACAGACACACTGACATTCGCATTTATTATTATAGATTATCTAAAAAAAAAAAAAGAAGAAAAAATGTCCGTTCTTTTTCTGACGAAACCCACAAAAGGTTTCGTATTATTAAGTCATAAATGAATCTGACATATTGGCGGCTATTCAGATTGATACGTCAGAAAATAAACAGTCAGCGATCAGTTGAATAGAACCGCCGGAGATACCAGCAAACCGGAAGTCGGTCGGCCATTTTATTGGTTCTTTGCAGAGCAGAATAAAATCGAAATATATTGATTGTTAAACTCTAATATTGATAGCGAGAATCTAGAAAATAAAGTGGCGTGAAAAATTATTCACTGGCAATATAACAGAAAAGAATAATGTTAAATTGATAGACACAACATTGAATTATCAATTAAAAACATCGAAAGAAAGGAAAGATTAGAGATAAAAATAATTATCAGAGATGACATTTGGAAAAAGTTACTTAAAATTTTATATCACACTGTGAACAGTCTCGATATATATATATATATATATATATATATATATATATATATATATATATATATATATATATAAAGTGTTGTTATGGGTCCAACGGGAGAAAGATAGATATTTTATAAAAAAGAAGGTTTGCAAAAATGATTATGTTTTTAATGCGACACGTGTTTCTGATCTGTTGTCTTCTTCAGGCATTGAATTATTATTTTGGCAGAATATTATTGTGTGTGTTTTTGTAACTTACTTTTTAAATTATAATGGTTGTGTAATATATATATATATATATATATATATATATATATATATATATATAGAGAGAGAGAGAGAGAGAGAGAGAGAGAGAGAGAGATATGCAAGGTGTGTTAAAAACGTATCTAGATTGCACTTTTTCATACACCTTATATTGTGAAAACAATTAACGTTCTATTCATTCTTCTTTCCTATCTTGGTAAATACAGCTTGAACCCCGATACATTATTGATACACCTTATATATATATATATATATATATATATATATATATATATATAGTTTAGGTTTTGATATTCTGTCAGTTTGTAGTGATATATGTATATATTTACTCATTATTTTATTGACCGATTAAGGGAGTAAAAATTTTTATTTAAATTTATTGGAAGTTAACGATTTTTTTAAGATGGTTTGCAATTTGTAAATTATGTATTCGCTAAGGTGAACTGTTGTGTATTTTGTTAATATTTTAACTAAAATATTGTATAATTCTTGAATTGTGACGAGGTTGAATTTTTATATATTTATATGTATGTTAAATATTAAAATATCGGCAAATCACACAGCAGTTCTCCTTAGTAAATAATTTTCTAAATAATTTGCAACTTTTTTTCAAAATAAAACTTCAGAAAAATTTCATTAACAATTTTACTTCCTTAATCGGGCAATAAAATAATGGCTCCATACATATCTACACTAAAGTATCACCTATAATTTAAATTCGGACACAATTAGTAAATCTACAGCATCTCTTAAACATTAATTTATTTTACTAGGACATCCACCATCTTTTCATCCTACAAAAAACCCCAGTACTTTTACTTTATTTTCTAGAACACAAATAGGCAAAGCATACGCAAAACCCTTTCAATAACAACAAACATCTTTACACACACACACACACACACACACACACACACACACACACACACACACACACATATATATATATATATATATATATATATATATATATATATATATAATAAAAAGTTTGGTATGTACGTATCGGCCGATAACTCCGAAAAGAGGAGTCACTCAGATTCAAAATCTTGCATACAGATTAATATCCTTCTAACTAAGAAACACACCAATTTTGGTTATTGATTTTTACTGATTAAGGGATATGATTAATTAATTAAACAAAAATCAAACGATTTTCGGAAAGCGTTGTAGAGCTGGTCCTGCTGATACACCAGCAGAAGGAGCTTGCTTGCTGCCTATATCATCAGTCATTCAAAATATCAGATCTATTTCTACTAATAAGTCAACCTTGTTGAATACGATTGTTTTGTAATTTAGTACGAACTGTTGATTTTTTAAGGGTTGGGGGAGAACTAAAAATCTTTAAATGTACAAAAGTTCCTAAAAATGTTTTTGTCTGGTCATGGACCGGGTACTTTTACTAGTATATATATATATATATATATATATATATATATATGTGTGTGTGTGTGTGTGTGTGTGTGTGTGCCTCTCTGTTTTTATGCATACATGGGATACATTTTTTTCTTTCATGCATACTTTGTTGAAGAAGACGGACATTTCATATCAGACGAATACTACACCAAATAATTCCACACATAACATAATATGTTATCGTAACCAGATACATCGAAATTATAAACTTGACGAAATAGCTTTAAAAAAATAACTCGTATCAACGTTTCTTTCACTCATAATGTTAACTTGATCTGAAAAGAAAAAAATACTACATTGAACACTTCCATACGAAACATAATAAATCATCGTAACCAGATGCACAAAAATTACAAATTGGATGAAATAGCTTTAAAAAATTGACTCGTAACAACGATTCTCGCACCAACACCAACAATAAAGAAAAAATAATAATTTATTACCTAAAATTTAAAACAACCAACCTTGTCACCAGCAACAACTCATCCCCCGAATAGTTGTCTTAAGGAGACTAATGTAGTGTACAAATTCAAATAGCTCATAGTTAATTCAAATCGCCTACCAACACATGATTGGCCAGCATGTCAGGATAATGTCCATTATTCCTCATATGCAATGGATCTTGGGACCAGTTGTGCTTTATGCATAGGACTAAGAAAATAGGTGTGTCCTGTAGACAGAAGAATATACGGACTGCACACCTGCAGAGGCGTAAAATTCCCCCAATGGGTCACCTGTTGACTGTGGATGATGACCCGTGATGCTTAAGGACGAAACCCTTGTGGCTGAGCATTCCGTGGCATGCAATTCTTCACTTTGACACTTCAGAGAGGCCCTTCGATCAATCAGCTGGTCATGTCAAGCCCTAGGATTTATATGATTGTTCCAATCTTATTGCCCTTATTGTAATCCCCAATCCTTTTTAACATATATGAGCTAGAAGTCATTGAATATTTGTCTCATACTCGACTTGTATGGACTGGGCACAAGGCCTCGTTTTAATGTGGGCCCACCCATAAGCCGAAGCTTGAAGGCAGTGGCTGAGGGTGTTAGTGTTTTATGTATGTCTTTATACTGCATCTAATGTCAAAGTTCCAATTTTTGAGCTCTGGGGATTATGAAGTACTCTTTTATATCATTCCTCCTATGTCCACTCTGACCCGGAGTGGTTGAACCTGTTGAATCAAATAGATAAAAAATGATTATTAAAAATGTGTATAAATTGAGTTAAAAAATCTGAACACTCAAGAAGAATGAATAGAACAAATCGTCTTTGGCATGAAATAACCCAAAGAGGGTTGACATGCCTTAAAATCCAACAAACCAAATCAAATCAAGAAAAAGCAATGTATAAAGTGTCTGCCATTGAAGGAAATCAGTTAAACCTAAACGCTTCTAATGCCATGTAACATTAAAAAAACTGATTTTTTAGTATACCTCTTGCCAGATAAATTAAATAAATTATTTAAGATAAATTGCGTGTTATTAGTACGGAGATAAAGCTAACAATATTAATAATGTAACACAATTTTGTTAATAATTGAGTTTGAAATAAAAATAAAATGTGACATAAATAACTAAAGGAATTGTGACTTGGGTACTGATATACTTTGGATTATAGACAAACACACAATCTCTATTATAATAAAATGTCATGAAGGTTCTTTCATCTCGATCATTAACATTCTTCTTGTGGCTTTCACAATCTGGTAGAATCGTGGGAGTAACACCTTTATTTTCCTCACAGCATCTTGGAACATTAAAAAAACTGATTTTTTTAGTCTACCTGTTGCTAGATAAATGAAAACTAAGCCAAACAATAGAAATCATTAGAGTGAGAGTTATATAGACAAGCCATTATTTTTTGTCAGACAAGCTGAAAAAATTCAGGAGAGAAAGTCACTATACAATGACCCGGTCGACCCACACGCTGAAACGAAAGAGAAGCGGACCAAAATTGCTTGAATGACGAACTTGTCCATAGACACTCCAATAGACAGAGACAAATCAATAGATAAACATACATTATATGACCTACTATTTGATTAGCTGCCATAAGGTTCCAATGACCTTTCATTCAAGATTAATTTAATTAGATTTTGTCATTTTTTTTAGTATGTGATTTTTTGGTGTCTTTTGTCAGACATTATT
>CM042146.1:28804717-28829717 GCA_023376005.1 Doryteuthis pealeii
GAAAGAAAGAAAGAAAGAAAGAAAGAAAGAAAGAAAGAAAGAAAGAAAAATAAATTTTTAAAAAATTGAAATTAACAAAAATGAAGGAAGAATTTTTTTTTAAACTAAGAAAGAAAGAAAACAAGAAAATTAAAATTAAGGCAAATCAATACGGAATTAAAGAGAATAAAATGAAATACAAAATATTTAAAATAGAAAGAAATTATAAGTATGAAAAAAAATGGACCGAAAGAAAGAAAGAACGAAAGGTAAAAATCAGCTGAATTAGTACAGAAAGAGATGGAGCTAAGAAAATATACAAATGAAGTGAAAATAGATAGTAACAAGAATAATAAAAAAATTTTTTTTAAAATGAACCAACTAAGGAAATAATAAAAGAAAGAAAAATGAGTATAGAAATGAAGAGAGCAAGAAGAAATAGAAATGTGAAAGAAAGAAGAAAAGAAGAAACGAGTGAATGTACGAAAGAAAGAGAGAAATAGTGAATAGAGAAAAAAGAAAGAAAGAGTGAATGAACGAAAGAAAAGAAAGAAAGAAAGAGTGAATAAAGAAGAAAAAGAAAAAAAAGAAAAGAAAGTGAATAGAGAAAAAAGAAAGAAAGAGTGAATAGACAAAGAAAGAAAGAAAGAAGAAGAGAGAAAAAGTGAAAAGAGAAAAAGAAAGAGTGAATGAAAGAAAAAGAAAAGAAAGAATAAGAGAAAAAAAGAAAGAAAGAGAAATGAATGACGAAAGAAAAGAAAGAAAGAAAGAGTGAATAAGAGAAAAAAGAAGAAAGAGTGAATGAAAGAAAGAAAGAAGAAAGAAGAAAGAGTGAAGAGAAAAAAGAAATAAAGAGTAAATGAACGAAAGAAAGAAAGAAAGAGTGAATAAGAGAAAAAAAGAAGAGTGAATGACGAAAGAAAGAAAGAAAAAGAAAGAGTGAATAGAGAAAAAAAGAATAAAGAGTAATGAACGAAAGAAAGAAAGAAGAGTGAATAAGAGAAAAAAAGAAAGAGTGAATGGACGAAAGAAAGAAAGAAAGAAAGAGTGAATAAGAGAAAAAAGAAGAAAGAGTGAATCGAAGAAAGAAAGAAAGAAAGAAAGAAAGAAAAGAGAAAAAAGAAGAAAGAAAAGAAGAAAGAAAGAAAGAAAGAAAGAAAGAGTGAAAAGAGAAAAAGAAAGAAAGAAAGAAAAAGAGAAAGAAAGAAAGAAAGAAAAGAAAGAAAGAAAAGAAAGAAAGAAAGAAAAGAGTGAAAAGAGAAAAAGAAAGAAAAAATGAAGAAAGAAGAAAGAGTGAATAAGAGAAAAAAGAAAGAAAGAGTGAATCAATAAGGAAATAAATGAAGATAAAGCTGCATGTTAAATATCAAAGGAGATGCAATTGTACACATAATAGGACACCAGACAACACCGCTAGGAAAGTACATTGGCTTGTATAATAAGCTGTTGAAATTATTTGATCTATTATGAAAGGTTGTGTCACCAGTGGAATTCAAGCGCGTTATTCGGGGGGACATATCGCTACTCACATATGACCATTTAAAAAAACAACTCACTATACAATAGATATTTCATATAAAACAAACATATTTCCTCACTGAGACAAACACATTCAATAAGATTTCGAACAGGCGTGTTGTTTCAAGTTCATTATCATAACATCTTTAGATAAATTTTTTTTATATAGTCGGTTGACATTTTTCTCTCCAAGCATTTTTGCGAAAATATGTAATAATGTAAGTAGAGGTATAATATATACGAGGTATGTCAGAAAAGTTCCAGGACTGGTGTCACAAAAAATATTTCAAATCCAAACTAAAACTACAAGTTATCACCTTCAAAGTAATCCCCCTGGAGTCTAATGCAATTTCCCATCCTTCTCCGCCACGCTTGCCTGTACTCCTGGAAGTATTCTACCGGATTCTCCGTAGCTCTGTCTTCATGGCCTTTTATGTCGTGCACATCCTCAAAACGGGTTCTCTTGATGACCCCATTGAGCTTGGGGGAAAGGAAAAAAAATCACATGGAGCCTGGTCGGGTGAGTAGGGATGTTGAGAATTTCTGGATATATATATATTTACCAACCCCTCCTCACGAGCAGGATGCGACACAAGGTCAATTTCTTAAGCGGAGTTTGAATTCAGAGTTTTTCTTCTCCTAGCCATGGTTAAAGAGCCCGGTCTGCCCTGCTATTTACCCATAGCTGGAGGGAGAGTAGGATTCATACCTTTCCCAAGGGTATTAGCGCTAAGTGAAATGTAATTACCACTTCCAGGATTTGAACTCGAGGCGACGAGTCCATTTCCCATGACTTTAGCCATTACACTACGCGCTTCCTATCTGGAATTTCTGGATATATAAGGTGTGTGCTAAATGCCTGCTCCTACTTATAGACTAAGCCAGATCATGTGATCTAACTCTTGGCCAATCACTGGCAGTACTCTGAGGCTGATACAATACTTAAACCGACCCTACTGGTCATAATTACGCCAACATTCAGAGACGACGGACATAGGATTAAATCACTGGACATTTACCAATATGCAGGATTGGACTTATATGCTTACCAAAGGATTCCATAACACAGGACTTTATTTAAGCCTTTTCAACTGGCCAAGGATGGCATTTAAAAACTTTACAAGGGAGGTTGCTCCAGCACAGTGATGTTCTGAGTTAGGAACTCTCGGATAGTCAGGGCAATTTGGGCAGGTGCGTTGTTATGGGGAAGTACCCACGAATTGTCCTGCTACACCTCTCGCCTCTTCTAGCGCACTGAACGAAGCAGACGCCACGGTATCTCTCTGTAGACATGCTAATTGATCGTCTCGCCCTGTGGCAAGAACTCGCAGTGGACTATGCCCCTCAAATCGAAGAATGCGATCAGCCTGGAACTTTTCTGACATACCTCGTATAAACGTGTATGTTCCTGTATTCATTATCCAACTTTATTATAATGGAGATTCGGTGCATGTTTGTCTGTAACCGTAACTATGCCACTGCCTAGGTCACAGTAATTACGTAAGTTTATCAATGAATATTTAATTTATTCAAAATCATTGATGCATAGAATAAATCTTATGTCTCAATGAAACTCTTAGATTTGCCTCAAAACAACCCTGCTTATAAATGCGTTTATAATTGTGTCACGTGTCTTATATATCACTAAGAACTAAAGGTTTATATGATATATGGTTGGTTAATTTGCATACTGGTTTTAACAAATTCGGGTTTAATAAATAATTACTTGTGTTATTAAGCTCTAATATTATTGTTTTATTCTCAAACATATTAAAAACAATCTTAAGTGAACTTTTAGATTGAAATCAATTAGAATAAAGTAATAAATAAATGAAATCTTTTTGTGTTCTTATATTTTTCTTATTTTGTCCCTCCAAATAAAGTTCCATCCGATGAGCAAGTCTTTTTTTCTGTGAAAGATACGTGAAACTTACAGTAAGGAAACGATAGTAAAAACGTGTGATTTTAATGATTGTTAGTTTTATCATTCTCTGCTGGCCAGCATTTGAGCACTTTTTGATTCATGAAACGTTTTCTAAGCGATTGTTCATTCTCGGACGAGACTAATAATGCATTCCCCAAAGGAAAAACACAAACAACCTCTTCGAGGATGTGATCTCTGGTCGCCAATTTCATTTCCTTGCATTGATAAGAATTTGGCTTGCGCGTCTAGAAGTATAGAGATTTTTGTACTTTTTGACACACCTTTTATTCTAAAAAAAAACTCTCCATTCATCCTTCATTTCTATCTTGTTAAATACAGTTTTAAATGTGGTACTTTATGACAAACCTTGTATTCTGAAAAATAATTAATGAATGGAAGATTATTTTTACAGAATACAAGGTATGTCAAAAAGTACAAAAATCTCGACACTTTTTTGACACACCATGCGTATACACACACATACACACACACACACACACACACACATATATATATATATATATATATATATATATATATATAATATATATAAGATTGCATACCTGTCACAGAAATTAATGCATTGGAATCAATATCTAACTTTGATGACACACCTTGTATTTCTGAAAAATAATTAATGAATGGAAGATTATTTTACAGAATACAAGGTATGTCAAAAAGTACAAAAATCTCGATACTTTTTTGACACACCATGCAACACACACACACACACACACACACACAACACACACATATATATATATATATATATATATATGTGTGTGTGTGTGTGATTGCATACCTGTCACAGAAATTAATGCATTGGAATCAATATCTAACTTGGATGTATAAAAAAAATTCAATGTGTAAACATAATGTGTAATTTTGTATTTTAGCATGCCTATGAATTGAGTGAGAAGCATTTACCTTTCTTTTGTTCTTTCGCATTTTTTTCCGCTTCTTTATTTTTTTTCTTTATTTTCTTTATTCTTTTTATCTTCCCAGCTATTTTTATCTTTGCGGGTCGCCCAAGGTGTGTACCAAAAAGAAAAAAAAACTAAAAAAAAAAAAAAAAAAAAAACAGAAAAAAAAGCCGAAGAAGAACCTGAAGAATTCTGACAAACAAATTTAAGACTTAGAAGAAGAAGAAGAAGAAGAAGAAGAAAAAAACTACAATCATTACGTATCAACAACAATAGGACTGTAAGTAGTTCTTTAATAAAAAATAAATAAAAAATTGAGAAGAGAAAGAAAATGAGGTGTAAATTAAAAAAAAAAGAATAGAAAAGAATGCAAAAAAGAATTCGAATAATCACCAAAAATAGACGGAATAATGAAGTTAGAATTTTAACAAATTTATTTTTCTTTTATTTTATCTATTTCATTTACTTCTAGAACAAACCCCTGTCACCAACACCCTGACCGCCACCAATATTAACACCACTGATGATATTCTTACTGTCACTATGACAACAAGTTCGACTACAACAGTAGCTACTACTACTACTAAAGTAGTAGTAGTAGTAGTAGTAATAATAATAATAATAATAATAATAATAATAATAATAATCTGGACCTTGCCAGAGAACTGAAAAAGTTATGGAATATGAAAGTCAAAGTGATACCAATTGTAGTTGGTGCACTTGGAACGGTCCCAAAAGGATTAGAAAAGGGTTTGGAAAGTTTGGAAATCAGAGGAAGATTGAAACCATTCAGAACACTGGACTGCTGCAATCTGACAGAATACTCAGAAGAGTCCTGGAGACATGAGGAGACTTGCTGTCACTCAGACTCCAGTGAAAGACCATCAGCAAATGCTGATGTGAAGACTCAAAAGGAGTAAATAATAATCAGCCCTGTGGGCTGGGGCTTAAGAATACACTGACTGCACCTCTACAAAAAGGTAAGACCCACAATGGGGTCACCTGTTGGCTGTGGGTGGCGACCCATGAGGCTTAAGGATGGGATCCTGGTGGATGAGCAACCCATAACATGAAACACACCACTTAGACCGTTACTTAGGCTAGACGGTCGGTCTGAAAGGCACCCTCTGATCAATCAGCTGGTCATGTCAAGCCCTAGCACCTATATGATTGCGCCAACGCTATTGCCCTTATGGCAAGTCCCAACCTTTTTATCATATATGTACTAAAAGGCTGTGAGTGAGGGTCTTCATGTCCTAGGAATTACGTTACATTGTATCTGATGGTGAGGTTCCAGTTCTGGACGTCCGGCCAGTGAAATATCATCACCATAAGCTGGTGTGAAAATCTCACAAGGAGTGAAATAATAATAATAATAATAATATGCGGTAATAGAGATGAGACTGTTAACCATATACTCTGCGAATGTAGCAAACTAGCACAACGAGAATACAAAACTAGACACGACTGGGTTGGGAAGGTGATCCACTGGGAATTATGCAAGAAATTAAATTTTGACCACACAACAAAATGGTATATGCATAAACCAGAATCTGTTCTTGAGAACGAAACGCACAAAATTCTCTGGGACTTTGAAATTAAAACGGATCACCTTATCCCAGCAAGAAGACCAGACCTAGTGTTGATTAACAAAAAAGAAAGAACTTGTCAACTGGTGGATTTTGCAGTGCCAGCGGATCACAGGGTGAAGTTAAAGGAAAATGAAAAAAATGACAAATATCTGGACCTTGCCAGAGAACTGAAAAAGTTATGGAATATGAAAGTGAAAATTATACCAATTGTAGTTGGTGCACTTGGAACAGTCCCAAAAGGATTAGAAAAGGGTTTGGAAAGTTTGGATATCAGAGGAAGGGTTGAAACCATTCAGAACACTGCACTGCTGCAATCTGCCAGAATACTCAGAAGAGTCCTGGAGACCTGAGGAGACTTGCTGTCACTCAGACTCCAGTGAAAGACCATCAGCTAACACTGATGTGAAAACTCAAAAGGTATAATAATAATAATAATAATAATAATAATAATAATAATAATAATAATGATTCTTTATTGTAAGAATACCGAGGTTGATTTACCAAAAGAAGAACTAAACAGCTAAAATGGTAACCAGAATTTTAACAGTTATCATTAATGAAATTGGTCTTATGAGATGCTTGATTTGCAAATTCATTTCCTTTAGATTTATTTATTTTTCCTCAACTTCTCATAGAGTAATTACATGTCAAATCATTCTGAAAAAGGTAAATTATCACCCACCCTTCAATTTTTCTGAATTTTTTTCCAGGTGTGAACTATGTTAACGTCAGACAGTTCAAAACATTTGAACTTTCAATTCTAAAAATTGGCGGCATTATGTCGATTTTTAGCTCTCCAAATTTGGTGGGGTTGGCGAAAAATGGCGACTTTTTGTAACCTAGTTTTTGTAAAATGAGTTCTAGAGCTTTGGGAATAGAGAAGCTCTAGAACTGATTTTACAGACAAAAATGTTACAAAAAATCGCCATTTTTCGTGACCCTACCTTCAAATTTGGAGAGCTAAAAATCGACATTACTACGCCAATTCTTGGAATTGGAAGCTTAAATTTTGGGGATTGTCTAATTTTGTCATTGGACAAAATTTCAACAAAACTATGGAAGGGCGTGAGTGACATGACCTGGATTATTTGACATGGAATTACCTATACTGCTGTCGGTAATTTGGTCCTCATTGAACCCCAAATAATTAAGGTTAAATATGAATATTACCACTGTAATTTCACGGAAAATACTATCCTCGGAAATAATTTTATTTCTAAATTGGTACAAAGGTTTATTTTCAGTGATATTCCCGGACCGACAGATAGATAGATAGATAGATAGATAGACAGATAGACAGTAAGACAAAGAGAGATATGTCTCATAATGAAGTCGATAATTCGGTCTCTATTAATGCAGGGGTAACTATAAATATCATCTTTAAATTCCTCGGAAAATTCTATTGGAAATATTTTATTTTAATTTTGGAATAAAATCCGACCCGAGTTCAATTCCTGGACGAAGCTGTTTGCATTTCACATGGTACTAATACCCCTGGGAATGTATGAATCCAATTCTCCCTCTAGCTAGGGGTAAATAGCAGGGAAGACTGGGCACTTTTACTATGGCTAGGTAACCAGTCTAGGAGAAGGAAAACTCTGAATTCAAACCTGTTAAACTCTGCTTAAATAATTGATCTTGTGTAGCATCCTGCTCGTACAGAGGGGTTTGGTAAAATATATTTTGGAATAAAGCTTTATTTTCAGTCACCTACCCGGACAGACATAGAGATAGACTGACAGACAAATACATGACAAATACTGTTTA
Source organism: Doryteuthis pealeii (assembly GCA_023376005.1). Classification (NCBI taxonomy): domain Eukaryota; kingdom Metazoa; phylum Mollusca; class Cephalopoda; order Myopsida; family Loliginidae; genus Doryteuthis; species Doryteuthis pealeii. The sequence goes on from CM042146.1 coordinate 28,812,421, forward strand.
AGATTTCCTAGTCCCTTTTCTATGGAGTGAGGTCGCAGAACATAATGGAAATTGGCAGATGATTGAAGGGCTACAAAATGATCGCGGACAAAAATGAGAGGCAAAACTAACATCCTAGAATGTAAAAAAATTTTGGTAAAAAAAAGGAAAAAAGAAAAGAAAAACAAAACACGAAGAATAAATAAGACACATTGCCCAATCAACCATTCCTGCATTGAAAAAAAATCATTAACAAATAAATATGAATAAGAATGAATCTACGTTTACAGGAAGAAAAGTTCAAGAAAAAAGAAAGAAAGAAAGAAAGAAAAAAAAACAACATTAGAATAAAAAATGGTGAGCAAAGGTGGAGAGAAATTTGGCTTTCATTGTTCGTATTTCTAAAGTAAAAATTGTTCTCCTCTGAGGAAGAAGGATTTTCTTACATGTCTTATTAATGTAGTTGATTTTTTTTTCTTTTAGAATTTATTTTTTAGATTGTTTTTTTTTAATATTTCATGTCTATTTAGTTTTTTACATCTTTACTTGGAAAAATGACGAAGATAATAATAATAATAATAATAATAATAATAATAATAATAATAATAATAATAATATAATAATTTTTTTTTAATGGAAAAAAATGGACAAATATCTGGACCTTGCCAGAGAACTGAAAAAGTTATGGAATATGAAAGTGAAAGTGATACCAATTGTAGTTGGTGCACTTGGAACAGTCCCAAAAGGATTGGAAAATGGTCTGGAATGTTTGGATATCAGAGGAAGGGTTGAAACCATTCAGAACACTGCACTGCTGCAATCTGCCAGAATACGCAGAAGAGTCCTGAAGACATGAGGAGACTTGCTGTCACTCAGACTCCAGTGAAAGACCATCAGCTAACACTGATGTGAAAACTCAAAAGGAGCAAATAATAATAATAATAATAAAGATAATAATAATAATAATAATATAATAATAATAATTTTATGCGTTTCGTTCTGAAGAACAGATTCTGGTTTATGCATATACCATTTTGTTGTATGGTCAAAATTTAATTTTGACCATACAACAAAATGGTATATGGATAAACCAGAATCTGCCCTTGAGAACGAAACGCATAAAATTCTCTGGGACTTTGAAATAAAAACGGATCACCTTATCCCAGCAAGAAACTAGACCTAGTGTTGATTAACAAAAAAGAAAGAACTTGTCAACTGGTGGATTTTGCAGTTCCAGCAAATCACAGGGTGAAGCTAAAGGAAAATGAATAAATGGACAAATACCTTGATCTTGCCAGAGAACTGAACAAGTTATGGAATATGAAAATCAAAGTGTTACCAATTGTAGTTGGTGCACTTGGAACGGTCCCAAAGGGATTGGAAAAGGACTTGGAAAGTCTGGAAATCAGAGGAAGGATTGATACCACCCAGAACACTGCACTGCTGAAATATACCAGAATACTCAGAAGAGTCCTGGAAACCTGAGGAGACTTGCTGTCACTCAAACTCCAGTGAAAGACCATCAGCAAACGCTGATGTGAAAAATCAAAAGGAGTAATTAATAATAATAATAATAATAATAATAATAATAATAATGGTGGACTTTACGGTTCATCAGATCACAGGGTGAAGCTGAAAGAAAACGAAAAGATGAACAAATACCTGGACCTTACCATAGAATTGAAAATGCTGTGAACTATGATTGTGAAAGTAATACTAATTGTAGTCGGTGCACTTGGAACGGTAAAAAAACACTTGGAAAATGACTGGAGGACCTGGAAATCAGTGGAAGAATTGAGACCATTCAGACTACTGCATTGCTGTAATCTGCTAGAATAATCAGAATAGTCTTGGAGAAGCTAGGAGACTTGTTGTCACTCAGCCTCCAGTGAAATGCCATCAGTTAACGCTGATGTGAATAACTGAAAAGTGAAAAAAAAACAAAATAAAAAATAACAATAATAATAATAATAATAATAATAATAATAATAATAATAATAATAATAATAAAGCGAGAACAGTTTTTCAGTCCATTATATAAGGTAAAAATGTTTGGTGTAGAAATACCGTATTAGGTAAGTAAAGTAAAGTAAAGTCGTCGGGGCGGCCTAAAGTCGGTATCAGCCTGTCAGCGAGGGAGTCTGTCCCCTTTTCAATACCGCTAGACCAAGGAGATTGTTTTTGGCGTCTGAGGTGGAGCGCCACACCTACCATCAGCTCCTTACTTTACCGCACAGGTACCTGTGCTACTCATACGCTGAGTTGGCGAGGACTGGTATCGAACTAGGAACCTTGTGGTTTCTAGCCGAACGCTCTACCGACTGAGCTAACCCGGTCCCTTAAGTATACCTATTGAACCCAAATAATCATTTTAACTTGAAATATTTTATCTCAAAGAGGAAGATGGATTTCTATAGCAATAGATTATTATCAGTGGGAATCTGTGTTGCCACAAGCCGTAAATAATTTTGCATACATCAAATCTTCAAAATGAACAGTACACACACAAAAACACCAAAAAACATAACGAATTGTCTTACTATGGGCGGGTTAGCTCAGTCGGTAGAGCGTTCAGCTAGAAACTACAAAGTTCCTAGTTCGATTCCGGTCCTCGCCAGCTCAGCGTTATGAGTAGCACAAGGATCTGGGCGGTAAAGTAAGGAGCTGATGGTAGGTGTGGCGCTCCACCTCAGAAGCAGAAACAATCTCCTTGGTCTAGCGCTAGTGAAAAGGGGATAGTCTCCCTCGCTGATTGGCTGATACCGACATTAGGCTGCCCCGACGACTTTACTTACTTACTTTTATATATATATATATTATATATATATATATATATATATATATATATATATATATATAGAGAGAGAGAGAGAGAGAGAGAGAGAGAGGTGCGGGTGTAATGGTTAGAGTTGTAGAAAATTGAGTCGTTGATACGAGTTCAAATCCATGACCAGGCTATTTGCATTTCCCATAGCGCTGGTCAACGTAGGATTCCATATATTCTCCCTCCAGGTATAGGTAAATTGTAGGACAGACTAGGCTGTTCAACCGTGGATAGGTAACCAGTCTAGGAGAAGGAAAACTGTGACTTTGAAAAACCTGAGGTTAGTCGTTGATTGGGCCAAAAAGTGTGGATGGTCCAACACAAACCCTCTCCACTATACGCAAAACACTGTGTGTTGTCCATTGGATCAGCTTATGTTATCTTATGAACCCTCATGCGTCGAAATCGACAAGAGGCCATATATATATATATAATGAAGGGAAATAATAATAAAAATAATAATAATAATAATATTATTATTATTATTATTATTATTATTATTATTATTATATCGAGACTTTATAAAAAATCGATGGTATCCTCAATGGGACCACAACCGTACCATAGTACCTCATGAATGATTAATCGAAGAAATTATTGTCTGGTTGAATGAATGATTTATCGATCACACGAATAAGTAAATGATTAATTTTTTCAAATTACTAATTGGTTATTGACTTATTGATTTACAAAATGAAGGTAGAGAGAAAAGGACATTGGATATTGATTAATCGATTGAATGAATGTGGTTCCATTCCATAATTGAAAGAGTGTGAGGTTTTATTTGAAAACACAGTAAGACCCACAGATAAGTACTCACTTAATAATTTTCTGAACTAATTTTCCCCCAACCTGCGGTCAAATAATAATGGAAGACTCTCTCGTGGTCTCACTACTACCTTTACCCGGTTCGATACTTATCCGGCCTAGACTGGGGGGTTTCGGTCCGGGACCGGTTAAGTAATCAATGGCGTAGATACCACGGGGCTATCCCCCAGGCATCACCCAACCCTTGATTTCAATGGGCAGGGCTGGGTTTATTGTCCAGTGCGAGGTAAATAACCTAGCTCATTCGTTGGAGCGCAACTCATGTAGCGTATCTTGTACAGGAATAGTCTAGTGCAATGGTTCTCAAACGTTTGGAAGTTGCGGACTGGTTGATGTATCTTTTTATCGATGCACGATCCGGTGTATAAAATTAAAGGAGTTAAACTTCGAAAGAAAAGTATTTATACAGACAGGTTAAAATTAGCTTTATTTAATACAGAAATCTATCATCCATATAAACTGTACAGTCAATAAGAACAGTGAGACTGCTTATTTGTCGATTTGTAAAGTCTTGGCCCGATAGGAGAGAGTGCCATAAGCAATCGTTCTCAATTATCCACATTGTTTTTTTTTTTAATCACACTCATTGTTGAAAAAGCAGCCTCGCATAGGTAATTTTGATGGAAATAAGACAAGCATATTGAGAGCGATTTCAGCCAGTTAGGATTTTTAAAAATACTAGCAAAATAAAAAACGCCCTAAAAATAGATTTTTGAAACAAAAGGGTGAGAGTTAAAAATTCAATGTCAGCGAGTTTGTACCCTAAGTAAGTAAAATCATCAAATACATTAAAGGATTAAAAAATAAAACAATTTGAAATTTAAACTTTAAATATATATTAAAATAAAACAAACTATATATAGATATAAATACCAGTCATATATTTATTAAAACTTGTTTTAAAAAAAACAATAAGGACTGTCTAATGTTCAAATTTTGAGTGTATTTATTCTATGTTATGACGATTTTGGGTAATGTGACGTAAGCAGTGACGTAATTTTTGTTACAGACAAAAACCGGAAGCGAATCTCCATTATTATAGATATTTCCAATTTCAATCTATATGTACGGTTGGCGTACTTCAAAACTATACAAATTTGTAAAAGTTTATGAATATAACAAAAAAATGAATTTTGCTCTACATCTTTTCCTCAGTGTTTTCGTTCTGGCTAGCAAGTATTGTAAACAATAATAGCGTGGCTCGCGCTCGTTATTTCTTCAATTATCCGACCCGCGCTCGTTATTTTTCCAATTATCCGGCCGACCGTGAAAGAAGTTTGATGATCCTAGTTTATCAATTTACTGAGATAATTTTGATATATCAGACTCTTGTCCTCAACTTTACTTGTAACATAGAGACCGAGGTGATGCCATCGGCTGTTCGCTGGGTCTGACTGACTGTCTGCTCGACCCTCTGGCTTTTGTATTGACGACACGCCTACGCATCTTTATCTTTTGATCTGGTTTTTACATCCGCTAATATGCCTACGCATTTTCATCTTTTGATATGATAACGGATGTTTGTTATATATTTCTTTATCTTTCCCTGCTTCCTTGACCGGAAAGCCTCGCTTTCGTTTTCCACTTTTTTAATATATATTTTTATAAATCTCTTTGTCTTTTTGCTGGAAGTTCCGTCTTCCGGGCGAGGACAATACAATATACTGAGGTACGTCTAAACACAACATCAACGCGGCTATATCCTCAATCCTTGTTCAGGTGTTACGTGTTTACCTTAGACTAAAGTCATCATCAAACGATAACCCTGAGGTCGTACTTTCGGAGATTTAATATTTTATACATCTTTAGTATTATTAAAGCTCCGAAACTAGGCTTGACCTAAGGGTCATCATCTGATGATGATTTTAGTGTAGGGTAAACAGGGAACACCCAACCAGCCCCGAGGATACAGGGCCTTAACGTTGTTTATATATATCACAATAAATGAGGACAACAGTAAGAAACATCAAAATTATAAATATCAAGTCTCAGCTAAAAAGATACAAACAAATAACACTATTTTTTATTTATGTTAGGAAAGCAATTACAATGCGTTTACGATAAAATGACGTTTAGTCTTATCGATTTCAAAGTAACTTTATCATCAGAGACGTTTTCAGAAATGGACGCGTTCTTGTGCCGTTTTTTTTTGTGTACATTATGAACACGCGTCTCGTGGGTTTTTTTTAACGCCACGCGGAAGGGTCGTGATAACCGTTGTTCAATCAATTTCAATTTATTCTCTTTATCTATTTATATATTTTTATTTTTTATTTTTTATTCATTTGTTTTATATATATATATATATATATATATATATATATATATTTATCGACCCCTCCGCACGAGGAGGATGTGACACAAGGTCAATTTCTTAAGCGGAGTTTAACAGGTTTGAATTCAGAGTTTTTCCTTCTCCTAGACCGGTTGCCTAACCAAGGTTAAAGAGCCCGGTCTGCCCTACTATTTACCTATAGCTGGAGGGAGAGTAGAAATCATACCTTTCCCAAAGGTATTAGCGCTAAGTGAAATGCAATTACCACGTCCAGGATTTGAACTCGGGGCGACGAGTCCATTTCCCATGACTTTAACCATTATACCACGCGCTATAGATAGAAAGACCGCCTTGTGCGTGATTCGAAACCCGACTGTCAAGCTGACAGGCGAGCATCTTAACCCCTATACCAACCGGACTTTCTTGGATTTCTATAGCTCTGCTGATAAGGCCTAATAGGCCGAAATGTACATACAGAGATTGATCTTTCTCGATTTGTTTAGCCTTACATTTAAATAGGTATGCCCGCCTAATTAATTAATTATTAATTAACTTTCAAAATTAGGTACGACTTCAATTAAGCAAATATTCTCCCAAAAATTGTCGGCTAAAAAAAGCCATATCATAAACACATCGGCTTGTGTATTTACTTCTCATATATATATATGTGTATATATGGAATGTGTATTTTTAAATTTTATATTCCGTGTTAATTCTAACCTATTGTTTATAATACTATATTTAAGAAATGGGATTGGGCAAATCTGGAATGATACCAAGACATTGTTGGACAGAGACACACATAAACACACTACACACACACTTACACATACACTTACACATACACACACAAGCAGAGGATTTTGGAGGAAGATATCACCAGTAAAAACACAATGCTTCAAGCAAATTATAAAACTATTTTACTATAAAATATTTATAAAAGTTTAGTCATATAGAATCGATACTTTATTCAGTAAACTAAACAAGTTCAACATTGATTTCTGGATTGATTACATAAATAAATGATTGGTAAATAAATGTCTAAAGGAAAAACTTCTAATCAAATGTATCGTCGAAAAGTTTCAAATTGATTTCAGGAACGAATTCAGTATTTAAGCGAGCAAGCGTAGGAAAATCAACTAACAAACAATTAACCAAAAAAAAAACTATACAATATATATATATATATATATATATATATATATATATATAATATATATATATGTAGAGAGAACACTCTGAAATGTTGAACAAATGCTTTAACAAATGAGTGCGGACTATTTTACAAAGCGTATGTGCACACTTCTCGTAGTTTGCGTAATGTGTTACGCGGCGTCTCTTAATGTTCGTCGTGATGGGGCTAGCGGAACGCACACTGTGTTAGCGTTAGTAGCATATAATAGACATAATTTGATGAATGCTACTACTCTGTCAGAGATCAATCGCAGGGCCCATTAGTCTATGATGGACGGTAAGTAACCATTAGCACACTATTATAAAGAAACAGTGTGCGACCGACATGACAAGGCTAATGGCTACATCGGCTCTCTCAAAATGACTTCATCTACCCTCATCCTACTCTTTTCATGATTGTAGTAGTTGTAGTCACTTTTTGCAGTAGTCATAATAGTTCTAAAAGTATAAAAAGAAAAAAAAAATAGTATTAGTAGGCTGGTTGGTTGGTTGGTTGTTTTTATTTATTTTTTTATTTTAATTTTATTTACGGCATGTTGACCTTTGTTGAATTTATTTATGCCGACGATTTTTTGTTTTATTCATTCTTGATGGATATTCAATATTTTTTAAAATTTAAATTAAATTAAAAAAAAACTCATTTTTTCTATTTAATCAGTAGATGTGACCCTTGTAGATACTACCACTCCGGGTCAGAGTGGAACTGGGAACAATGGCGTTGAAGGGGTACTATACACTCTCCAAAGGTTTAAAAAAAAAAACTGTTCTTTTGATTTGTTTACTTTTAAGATTTACAAATGCTGGATATTCTGAAGTAGAATTTCAATGCTATTTCTATGTATATTTTAATTTTTAAAGGCGGACCTGAACTTTCAGAACTAAAATGTTTGTTTTTAATTTTTTTTCTTCTTTCAATGGATTATTATCGATTGCACACCAATCTATCAGACTGTGAAAAAGAAATTCAAAAAAGTTCTTTATTTTTCGAGTTTTCAGGGGTGCTCATTTCCCCGTATAAGTTTATAGTAAATCGATCCCCCATATCGGAGCCGCTCGAAAGGAAACTGGCACAAAGGTGTCAAAGTTAGGGTGGCCCAGAAAAAACAGAACCCACATTATTTATTATCGAGCGGTTCCGATATGGGGGATCGATTTACTGATAACTTATACGGGGAAATGCGCACACCTGAAAACTCGAAAAATAAAGAACTTTTTAGAATTTTTTTTTTTTACAATCTGATAGATTGGTGTGTAAACGATAATAATCCATTGAAGAAAAAGAAAAGAAATTACAAAGAAAAATTTTTTTCAGCGGTTCTGATATGGGGGATCGGTTTACGATAAACTTATACGGGGAACTGAGCACCCCTGAAAAATCGAAAAATGAATATCTTAAAAATAATTTTTTTTTACAATCGGATAGATTGGTGTGGAATCGATAATAATCCGTTGAAAAAAAAATATTAAAAACAAAAATTTAGATGGGGGGGGGGTCTGAAAGTTCAGATCCGCCTTTTTAAATATTTTCGAATATCAATGAAATCTTCATAATTTTGACAGAAAAAGCAAGAACCGGTGATATTTAATGTATACATATATTTACTTATTCATAGTTTTATTTTCGTAGTATCATCGGGACACACATACACACATGCATACACACCACCTGTCCTTTATATATCAAAAGATTATCTTATATTTACATCATATTCCATCGTTCAAAATTGTTTTATGAAAATAACTTTTAATTAGAATAGCAGCTGTCACCTAAATGAATGTCTGAATCGTTATCAGCAGTGACGGATCTTAGTGTCGTCACAGGAACCAGAACGGCGTAGATGACGAGCCATTTTCATTCGTAAACGCTACAAAGTCTTTTTCTGTCCTCAATTAAACTTTGACTGGGTTTTCAGTGTTTGGGTCGTCGTTTTCCTGAAAATTAAGCAGGGTCACGATTACATTCTAAGAGAAGGGTATCTTTCTCATTTCGTGAACGCAACTGACACGAACGTAAGACATTGTAGTTCACTGCCCACTTCATTCTTGGTCCCTTTATATTCAACTAGAAGTGTCTATCCGGCGTCGCCTGGGAAGAGTGGAGATAAAAATATTAGTCTCGCAGATCCATTATTACTGAATCACAAGTGGGATCGTCGCAGAATGCCTCATTAAAATCCCTATGTAAAAAGACTTTGCGTTGAACCGCCCTGGTGGGATGTCTGTAAAAAAATAAAAATAAAAATAAAAGTGCGGTGACACTCTGAAAAGAAAAATTAAAGTCTCCTTTTTAAAATATTGAATGCAACAAAAGATTCAATGTTGTAACTATTTAATTTTTATTTTTTTTAATTATCTTCACTGATATGAACCAAATCTTCACTATTTTTGCTCAGAAAGCAAGATTTGGTGATTGTGTATATATATTTACTTTTTCGTTAATTGTTTTATTTTCGTAGTATGGAATACATACACACAGCTGCCCTTTATATACGTACATATTACAATTGACGAGAGAGAGAGAGAGAGAGAGAGAGAGAGAGAGAGAGAGAGAGAAGAGAGAGAGATATTAGAATCAAACTTCATTTTCATTAAAATCAGTTTCAATTAAAAATCGATAGATGAAATATCTTTGGATTTCAATGAAATTTTATCCAATGAAAAATCGAAAGATAATTTCGACGAAAAGTCGTTCGTTGTAATTTCGTTCATTCAAAGAAACGTCGTTACAATGAAAACTCATCTGAAGAAAAATCGTTTACAAAAGAATGTGTTTCGATTAAAAGTCAGTGCATATCGCATTCATGCGTCCCGGCCTCTTGCCCTAAAAAACGCGAAGCGGTGCCTACTCAAAATGTGACCCGTGCTAGTTATAAACTTCTTAGCTGTTTGAAGACATTTTCCCCAAAAAGTTAAGATAGTTATTTTGAATTAAAATAAAAATGAAAAGACCGAAAAAAAATTTTTTTTAAGGGAGTGAATAAAATATTTACATTTACTTGTCGATGAAAAACTTGGGGGTGGCTGTAAAATATCGCTTTCTTATCGCATTAACTTATTGATTTTAACGCATTCAAACCACTAAAAAAGTTATTTGTCGATAAAAACGACTTCATACAGCTAAAAAATATTTTAAAGACAGAGGGTTAAATATTTACATTTACTTGTCCAGAAAAGGGTGAAATATTGCTTTCATATCGCATTAACTTTTCGGGAAAGACGTCTTAAAACAGCTTATGAGTTCATAGCTAACATGGATCACATTTTAAGCGGTCAACGCTTAGTGTTTTTTAGGGTAGGAGGTGAGGAACCACGAATACGATATGCACCAAAAAGTATTTGATTGAAATGTTGTTTCAATGAAAATTCATTCGATTATTTTTTTTTAGAAGAAAGAAGGTTCAATGAAAAATCGTTTAATGTAATATCGTTCGATGAAATGCCGTGATAATGAAACTTATTTCGATGCATTTTCACTGTTAGACTCAAACTCTCAAATCCTGGTGCCGAAGAGAGGCAAACATTATTAAAGTGACAAGGAAGTGAAATCTGTAGTCAAGAAGTGGCTCAAAGAAGTCAACGGAATTTTACAGCGCTGGGATACATGCTCTGATTCAAAGGTGGAACATTGCTATTGAGAGAAACGGTGACCATGTGGAGAAGTAGGGATGTGATCCACATGTGGAGAAGTAGGGATGTGATCCACATGTGGAGACGTAGGGATGAGGATCCACATGTGGAGACGTAGGGATGATCCACATGTGGAGAAGTAGGGATGAGGATCCATAGAGGATTAATTTTGATGTACGATACATGTTGGCAATTATACATGTCCGAAACAAAATGGCATTACTTTTTTACTCACCCACGTATGTATGCATGCATGTTCGGATGAAAGTAGGAAAATTAAACAATTAACGAAAAAAGGAATATATATATATATATATATATATATATATATATATATCAGTTTTTTGCTTTTTTTATATTCGACTATATCTCGAAATTAAAATATAGATAGACATATTGAAATTCTACTTAAAAATGTCCAGCATTTGTAAATCTCAAATGTAAAGAAATCTGTATACCATGCCTAGGCGTTGCTGGGTAGCTGCTTCTAGTCTTTAATATTTCTTTTTTATGAATATTGTTAAGTACGAACGCTTAATTGTAATTGACAGATAGGAAATTGCTTGCAAATACGGATATTATTGTCTAATTTAACAACGTATGAAATTCCACTTTTCACCGTTGAAATTGCTAAAAATATTTCCTCTATTTTATAAGCAAACCTGTGATAACTGGTAGGAGGGGGGGTGTTCAGCAGGTCTTGTCCCTTGACCCAATTCTAAAATATCAACACCTTTACCGATAGATCTTCCGTTTTTAGTAGATTTTTAGTAGATCAACTTAGGCATTTTCCACCAATAAGAGACTTTTACTATAACGCCTTTAAATCCCCATAAAATGTTATTATAGCCAATATAAATGTTATGAACAGCTGTTAGAACAATAAAAAATAAAATCAGTAAACGTCCTGCCTTTTTCTTGTTGAGACTATGAGAATTAAATGTGGCTTTAGCGTTAGTAACTAAGCCACCTCTTATAATACGTTAGCAGGCTGCAGAGAAATCTACAAACGAAGGTGAATATATATGCAACAAAATTCAACAAAGACATACATAACAAAATACAGACATCTGAGCACATTTAACATACATTACAAATGCGAAAGTGTTAAAACGAACGTCCTAAAGAAGGAAGAAAGAGTTACTGGTTAAACTAAGATATTCTAGTAAGAATGTTCTCTGGGGGGAGGGGCACAGTTAAATCCGACGCTTTTACTCTCCCAACTGACCAAGTGTTCAGTCTTTGGTGCCGAAACCCGGGATTGAACCAGGGACTATTAGAGAATCTAATAAGAATGTTCTCTGGGGGGCACAGTTAAGTCCGACGCTTTTACTATCCCAACTGACCAAGTGTTCAGTCTGAAACATTCTCTCCCAGCAATGCTGCCCACTTCTCACTAACACTATCAAAATATCTATTCACTCGTCGCAACAGCCAAAATGCTACTGCAAGGTTTTCCACAGGTTTGTGAGGGCTGGTCATTAAATACACAACTACAGTGTTCATCCGGGCTCCTTACTCTGACTTGCCCGTGCGACATTAATCAGCACGCGTTAATCCTTCACATCCGGGCCACTCTGGACAGTTTAGTATTTCACATGCGTCAGGCCACGACTCACGATCAGGAGGAAGTGAGTTTAATCTCCCAACTCGCCTCTGATCTCATTCTGCATGCCAAACACAGTCGTGCATGCTTCGAACCACTACGTTCGTGGTTTCTCTCGCCACACTCCCCCTGATCTCATTATCATATAAACTTGAAAGTTCATCACTTAATACGTACTGGAGCCACGTAGTAAGCATGTTAGTTGAGGAGGGCAAGATAAGCAACAAAAAAAATAAATAAATAAAACAAAAAAAACCGAAGCTCCATTAGTGCATGTCTGGACATCCCAAATGAGAAAGAGAGCTAGTTTTTTCCGGACTGTGTTTAAATAGCCAGGGTGTGTACGGTTTAGCGTCCAGGAAAGATAACCCTTTTCCAAAATCAACACCATCTCAGCAAGGGTATACAATTGTTACAAGACCAGCAAACCGAACGTAGAATGAATTTCGACCAGGCACAGCACTGGAAATTCTACTAGATTCATAGACGATACAATTTTACGAATTTGACTTTTGTCGCAAACAGCAATGAAACAGTCAAATATAAATAGAAGAGTCTCATATCTCTTAATAATAGAGATTCGGTGTCTATCTGTCTGTAACCAAAGCGACTTCACTAGATATGTCACAGTACTTAAAATCGTTAATATATTGAATAAAGAACAGCCTTGTATTATATATCTTTTTACTTATCCTTTTAAGATATTTCAATTACATGTTTTTTTTATTTATGTTTTTATTCATATCTTTTTAAATATTTGAAATATTTTTTCTTCAAATTTGAATTATTCAAAATTACTATTAATAAGATAAATAAAAACTGTTTTATTTGATAATTCAACACTAGAATCATTTCTATTGTAATAATGACAACGTAAATAAACAAATTATGAAATTAATTAAAAAGTCGCATTATTATTTTTTTCTCTCGCCCTTTTTTTCAGTAACAAGAAGTTAAATTAAAAGTTCACAAATAAATAAATACCTATGATTTTGTGTAAAGTATTCAAAATAATTATTTCATTAATAATTAATAGATGCACGCAACATTTTATTTAAGGAGGACAGAACTAAGTTTTCATTTCAAATTGTATTTTTTGTTTGTTTTTACTCCTTTAATAAAGTTGATGATTTATTTACTTTGCCATTGAATTTTTAACTCCCACCCCCTCAGGCAATATTTCTCAAGAATCAATTTTTGCAATTGGCGTTTATTTTTTTTATTTTTTTTATTGTATCATTAAATACAGTAGATGTGTTCTTTTGGTATTAGACACTCACAAATGTAAATTGTTACAATAGAGTCATTGAATTTTTTGATTTAAACGATATTTGGTAATTTATGAGGAAGTGCGTCCCGGTCTACCGCCTCAAAAATTGCTACCCGGTGACTATCAAAATAACGACGCCAGCTCATCGTAATTCTTGTTTATTTATCGTAATTTGTCGTAATTCTTGTTTAGATATGAAGATGGACATATAGTTTTGAATAGACTGAGATATAGATATAGATATATAAACAAACAAAATAATATAAATAGATAAGAACAAATGGAGATAGATAGATAGATAGATATTTTTGACAAGTAAATGTATTGGGGTGGGGCGTCGCTTCTTTTTTTGTCGTGATTCTTGTTTATTTAAACTAAAAACAAGACATTAAAAAAACATGAATAAAAGAAAATCTTAGTATTTAAAGTAATATAGATAAATATGAACAAATTGAGATAGATAGATAGATAGATAGATACGAAGATGGATAGTTTTGAATAGACTGAGCTGGGTCATTATTTTAATAGTCACCGGGTAGCAATTTTTGAGGCAGGAGACCGGAACGCACTTCCTTATAAATTACCCGATATTTTCTTGAAAATAATTTCTATAAAAATCAAATCTACATTTCTGGAAATCTGGAGATTGTGGAGTACCCTTTCCTTGATGTTACTCGCATGTTCACTCTCACCGGCATTGGTACAACCTGTTAGAGCTTAATCTAGGATTAAAATAAGTATGTTTAAATATTATACATATTCGATTAAAAATGGACCATGTGTCACATCCTTCCTTTCGTGGAGAGGTTGGGTACATACATATTTATAATGGAGATGGATATACAAGTTACTACGATTAGTCTAAAAAACGCTAAAAAGGGGAATTACTGTGTGCATTTCATAGCGATAATACACTTGGGAAAGGTATGGATCCAACTATTCTTCTTCCAGCAATGGGTAAATTGTAGGACTCTCTAAACGTGGGAAGGAAACTGGTCTAAGAGGAGGCAAACTCTTAATTCAAACCTGTTAAACTCCGTTGAAGAAATTTACTTTGTGTCACATCCTACTCATCTCGAGGGGCTGGTAAATACATATAAGGGAGATTACTCTATATGACACTTTGGCGATATATAGGGGATGATTTGAATCGGAACTGAAAAGGAAAGAAAAATCAGAATAATAAAGAATAAAAGACGAGATTCATAAAAAATAAAAACAAGTATTTTAGTTTTAATTAAATTAAATATTGTATTGAATTAGAAAGGGTAATCAAATTAAATAAGAACACAAAAAAGATTAGACTTATTTTTACTTTACTCTAATTGGTTTCAAAATAAAATTATACATAGAATTGCATTAAATACGTTTGAGAATAAAACAGTATTATTAGAAACCAATAAAACCCAGTAATTATTTACTAAACACGGTTTTGTTAAAACTGCTATGCAAATTATTCACACCATATACTATTTAAATATTTATATCTTAATGATATATAACACATATTGCATGATTTTAAACACATTAATAATATGGACTGTTTTGAGGCTAAACAGTCTCAGATAGACCATTGTTGAGACATTGTTAAGGGAAAATATGCTAATGCTAATTAAGTTGAAATAATGATTATTTAATAACTATTGAGAATATAACGTAAATAATTAAGGGAATTATGACGTTGGTGGTGACGTAGTTTCGCTCACTGACAGTCACATGATTTCTATTATAATAAGATAATATATAGAATGTCGAAAGAAAGATAACGACAAATCCTGATAGAAATATTGGGAGGAAAGAGAGAAAAATATAGAAGGCAAAAAAATGGGTATCGCTATAAAATATGGCATTAAAAAAACTTTTCCTTCGTATTTTTGTTCCATTTTGTTTTCTCATAACAATATATATATATAATATATATTATATATATATATATATATTATATATATATATATATATGAATATGTCCAATAAGAAACAATAAAGCAAAGTAACGAGAACCCTGTCTGCGCCAACACTGACCAATCCATTACTTATTAAGTTCATTTTTAATCTGATCACGAACACGTCTTGTCACTGATCACCCCCTTGGGACTTCATTCATTCTTTCAGAAATCGATAAAACTGTATAAATAAAAGAAATCAAGAAAACAGAACTCGCCCACACGGAACATATTTTTATGGTATTGCATGAACGGATATTGTGTAGATGAATACATCATATATATGTTACTGATATTCTCATGATATGCGTATATATGTTGGCTGGTTGGATTTTACGGCATGTCAACCCATGTTGGGTTATGTAATGGTGAAGGCGTTTTGTTTTATTGATACTTGGTGGGTACCCGATTTTTTTCTTTTTAAATTAAATTTTTTGAAACTCATTAGTTTAGACTATTTTTTCTATTTAACCCAGAGATAGTTCCCAAACAGGCACTACCACTCCGGGTCAGAGTGGGCCTGGGAGTAAAGGTAATGAAGGAGTGCTGAACTAGAGCTGCATCAGTTTAGATACAGTTTAACGTCATAACCAGCATATTAAGGCCCTCAGCCTCCGCCTTCTAGCACATATATGATAAAAATTGGAAATGGACTTGTCGCCGCGAGTTCGAACCCTGGACGTGGTAATTGCATTTCACTTAGGGCTAATACCCTTGGGAAAGGTATGAATCCTACTCTCCCCCCAGCTATGGATAAATAGTAGGGCAGACTGGGCTCTTTAGCCTTGGTTAAGCAACCGGTCTAGGAGAAGAAAAACTCTGAATTCAAACCTGTTGAACTCCGCTTAAAAAATTGACCTTGTGTCACATCCTGCTCGTGCCGAGGGGTTGGTAAATATATATATGATAAAAAAGGGTTGGGTTTTGTAATAAGGATAACAGGGACTATATATGCATCTAACCGAAAACCCTAAAACAGCACCTCTAGGCGAGATAACCATTAGAGCATTTCCATTATTTTATGGTTGATTGCTTGATTTTAACGGTATCTCAAACCGTCTTGGATTATTTCATGCCTAGTTTAAACAATTTTGTTCAATGTTTATTTATATCACTATTTATCGTTCAATTGTTGTTTTTTGTTGTTTTTTTTTCTACATTTTTTGTAGATGAGGCTTGATATCTCAACCTTGTTTTTAATTTTTTCGTATATATACAAAAGAGTTTTAGAAAAAAAAGCCTTTTACAAAAAAAGGTAGTTAAATTATATAACTACTTATTTCGTAACTAAGTAAACATATAGTTGTATTATAATAAAAACAAAAAAAAGTAATAAAAATACGATGTAGTTAACATTTCGTATATAAACAAAATAGTGTTTGAAATGTTATGTTAAGCTTACCTTAAACATAAAATAAAAAGGATTCTAATGTACGTAACTTGAATGAGAAAATTTGTTATTTAATTTATCATAATTCTAATGATAAATAAATAGGCAGATTTTTTTTTCTCTCTCTTTTTTTTTTTTTACTAAAAACCGTCAAAAATGGTCTTAGAATTTATCTCGGCTGAACTTGAAAACGGTCGGAAAATTAGGGTGACCCAGAAAAAAAACAGAACCCACAAATTTGTAATAAAACTCTTAATTTTAACTAGGGGGTTAAGTTAGGGTTGGGGTTTAGGGTTACATTAATGGGAAAATAAATAAATAATTTGGGTTCTGTTTTTCTGGGTCACCTATATACAGGGTG
>CM042146.1:28834717-28838835 GCA_023376005.1 Doryteuthis pealeii
ACGACTGGGTTGGGAAGGTGATCCACTGGGAATTATGCAAAAAATTTAATTTTGACCATACAACAAAATGGTATATGCATAACCAGAATCTGTTCTTGAGAACAAAACGCATAAAATTCTCTGGGACTTTGAAATAAAAACGGATCACCTTATCCCAGCAAGAGACCAGACCTAGTGGTGATAAACAAAAAGAAAGAACTTGTCAACTGGTGGACTTTGCAGTTCAGCAGATCACAGGTAAAGCTAAAGGAAAATGAAAAATAGACAAATATCTGGACCTTGCCAGGAAACTAAAAAAGTTATGAAATATGAAAGTCAAAGTGATACGATTGTAGTTGGTGCACTTGGAACAGTCCCAAAGGAGTGGAAAAGGGATTGGAAAGTTTGGATATCAGAGGAAGGATTGAAACCATTCAGAACACTGCACTGCTGCAATCGCCAGAATACTCAGAAGAGTCCTGGAGACCTGAGGAGACTTGCTGTCACTCAGACTCCAGTGAAAGACCATCAGCTAACACGGTGTGAAAACTCAAAATGAGTAAATAATAATAATATAATAATAATAATAGTAATAATAATAAATAGAAAGAAGAAGAAGAAAAGAAGAAGAAGAAGAAGAAAGAAGAAGAAGAAGAATAAGAAGAAAACAATGGCAAGGATACGCCATGTAGAGAAAGAGAGAGAGAGGAGAGGGGGAGAGAGGGAGAGAGAGAAATGAGACAAAAGAGAGAGAGAGAGAGAGGGGGGGAGAGAATCAATTAAACACATATTAAGTGAATGCTGCAAAGTGGTCGAGAAAGTGTACGAGAGCAGGGATACTTGGATGGGGAAGGAATTCAACTGGGAATTGTGCAAGCTGTTAAGACTTGAACATACAGACATACGACTTTATTTGTTTAGAATCAGTTCTACGGTGAATAGATAGTTCATTTTGATATATCCCAGTAAAGAATAACAAAAAATTTTGCTACAGCCGTTGAGGAAATTTGGTAGGCAAATAGTTAAAAGGACTGGATTCGAAGAATTCAAGAAAAATCATGCGTGATTATTATATAAACGTTGTTTATAGTAATAAATATATCTGTAACAATTATGAAAATTAGATGACTTACCGGGGAATAACATATCGAGTTAATCGCAACGTCGACCGTCGATAAAATAATTAACCGAATAAGTCGGGGCTATAAAGGGTTAGCTAAGTCGGTAGAGCGTTCGGCTAGAAACACAAGGTTCCTAGTTCGATACCGGTCCTCGCCAACTCAGCGTATGAGTATCACAGGGATCTGTGCGGTAAAGTAAGGAGTGATGGTAGGTTGTGGCGCTCCACCTCATATGCTAAAAAAACAATCTCCTTGGTCCGGGTTAGCTCAGTCGTTAGAGCGTTCAGCTTGAAACCACAAGGTTCCTAGTTCGATACCGGTCCTCGCCAACTCAGCGTATGAGTATCACAGGGATCTGTGCAGTAAAGTAAGGAGCTGATGGTAGGTGTGGCGCTTCACCTCAGATGCTAAACAAACAACAATCTCCTTGGTCTAGCTCTATGGAAAAGGAGATAGACTCCCTCGCTGACTGGCTGATACCGACTTTAGGCTGCCCCGTCAACTTTACTTTACTTATATATATATATATATATATATAATATATATATATATATATATATTAATGTGTATGGTTGGCACTAGTATACTAGAAAAAGTAATAGTAATCCAACGTACAGTGTTATTAGAAGAGTGCTCAATATCTATGATAGAGCGTTGATATTTTTTTTACTATAAAGAATATAAAAGTGCACAATACGTTAGTAGAGCGGATTTAGTAGAAATATATAGATAGATAACCTACTTAAGTTTCACCAAAATGGATCATCATTGTTAATATTAATGAATCAATCAAAATGATTGATTAATTAATGACAATCGTTTAAGTAAATAATAAAATTATAGTCTCGCAAAAACAATAAACGCTAGGTGGCTATCGGTATCATTCAGAATAAAATAGCCAAACATTAAACATGCTGGTTGCTGATAGAAAACAGATGATTAGAACTGTTAAATCGCACATCTAAAGAATAGGCTTCTTCGTACAATAGGAGAAAATAAATCCACTCTACTAATGTATTCAGCACTTTTATATTCTATATAATCCCAACTTATTCGGTTAATAATTGTATCTACGGTGGAAGTTAAGAATTAACCTGATATTTTATTTCCCGGTATATATATATATATATATATATATATATATATATATATAATATATATATTATTAATTTATTATTATTATTATTATTATTATCATTATTATTATTATAAGCAATTACAATGCGTATATCGCATAAAAATGCGATATACGCATTGTAATTGCCTTCAAGCAAAAATATAAATAATAATATATACCTTATCAACAATGCTTCTAAAAAATAAACAAACATCCAAAAATCTTATATATATATATATATATATATATATATATATTATATATATATAAAAGGGTTTTATTAATTTGCTTGAAGCATTGTGTATATATTGGTATGGAGGTTGATTTTGAAGGCTACCACAATGCAGGTGTAAAGAAAAAATAAGGTAACAATGGTGTTGTTTGTTAACCGTGATTTATTCTTAATATTTCAAGATAAAATCTTTTCTTCAGAAGAACACTGGAACTGAAGTTACTCGGTCTTGTTATGGCATTTTTAGTTAAATGAATTTTTTTTTGAAAATGTAAGATGGTATTTTTTTAATAACTGTATTCTCGTGTTGCATGTTTACGTGAATGCGTTTTTTTGTTTGTACGTGTGCGTATGTTGTCATGCGCGTGTGCATGAAAATGCGTGTAGACTGTGACGTTATGACCGTATCCACGTGCGTGTGTGCGTATGAATGACTGTATCCACGCACGTGTGTGCGTATGAAAGAGCGTATTTGTGTTTGGTGGCCATGGTGATGTATAATATTTCGTGTTGCTTTTTCCGGAATTGTTTTTTTTTTATTATTTTTTTATTTATTTTTTATTTCAAAAATTGTAAGAATCTTTTGTAATGAACGCTATTCTTTGATATATACGAGGTGTGTCAAAAAAGTATGGAGATTTTTGTATTTTTTGACACACATTGTATTCTGGAAAAAATAGCGTTCCATTCAGTATATTTTTTCAGAATACAAGGTATGCCAAAAAGTACCAAGTTTAAAGCTGTATGTACCGAGATAGAAATCAAGAATGAATGGAAGGTTATTTTTTCAGAATACAAGGTGTGTCAAAAAGTACAAAAAATCTCTATACTTTTTGACACACATATATATGTGGTAAGGATAAAGGATAAATGGACGAAAAGGAATAACTCAAAACAAATAGACGTGGAGTCCATTTTTCATTCATCCTTACCACATTCTGTTGGATTTACTCGAACCCTCCTATCTTCATATATATATATATGACTGAGGTCCCGGTTTCGATTTCTGTCGGAGGGAAGTCGTTAGTATATATCGCTGATGAGACTTAATAAAGTCGAAACAGTCTGTACGATATTCTACACACCGATTCAATCCTTTTGCCCGCGATTACACTTGTCAAGTTCATTTTCTATAAGAAAAATTTATCGAATTTTATGCGATACATGCATTGTAATTGCCTTCAAGTAAAATATAATATATACCTTATACAACAATGCTTCTAAAAAAACAAACATCCAAAATCTTTATATATATATATATATATATATATATATATATATATATATATAGAGAGAGAGAGAGAGAGAGAGAGAGACTATAATAACAAAAGTGTTCCAGAGAAAAAAAATGAATTTATTTTATATTGATGTCATGCTTAAATGTTACGGTTCATTAAACCTTCCTCAGGACAATATATATAAATTCGCTTTTAAGATTCCTTTTGAGGTTTGCCTATGTATTTTAATCACAGTTCCTTGCAAGGAATCGTATATTTCGCCCGCTCGATTTATGTGTTGCCCGAATGTGTTGTCAAGTATGTCGCAGATAATTCGAGCCAGGGTGATCGTTTTGCATACCAGGTTATTTAATGTTTTTATCTATGACGTCATTAGGCAAGGTTGTTCACTAAACTTATGTATCTCTTTGGTGAGGTGTATCTCTTCTCTT
>CM042146.1:28838935-28898935 GCA_023376005.1 Doryteuthis pealeii
CAAAGAGAGAAGATACACAAGGTCAAATTTTTTAAGCGGAGTTTAAACAGGTTTGAAATTCAGAAGTTTCCTCTCCTAGATCGGTTTCCTAACCAGGTTAAAGAGCCAGTCTGCCCTACTATTTATCCAAGATGGAGGGAGAGTAGGATTCATACCTTTCCCAAGGGTATTTAGCGCTAAGTGAAATGCAATTTACCACGTCCAGGGTTCGAACTCGGGCGACAGTACATTTCCATTTTTTTATCATATATGTGCTAGAAGGCGGTGTGAGGGCTTAATATGCCGGTTATGACGTTAAAACTGTAATCTAAACTAATGAACTCTATGTTCAGGGCTTCTGGAGAATGGCAGCCTCCTTCTATGTAACCTTTACTCCAGGCCCACTCTGACGCCGAGGTAGTATGCCTGTTTGGAACTAATCTCTGGTAAATAGAAAAAAAATAGTCTAAACTATGCGTTTCAAAAATGAATAAAAAGAAAAAACATCGGTCCCACCAGTACATAAACAAAACGCGCTCACCATTACATAACTCCAACATGGGTTGACCATGCCGTAAAATCCAACCAGCCAACATATATACGCATATCATGAGAATATCAGTAACATATATAGTGTATTCATCTACACAATATCCGTTCATGCAATACCATAAAAAAATATGTCCGTGTGGGCGAGTTCTGTTTTTCTTGATTTCTTTTATTTCTACAGTTTTAATCGATTTGAAAGAAATAATGAAGCCCAAGGGGGTGATCAGTGACATAGACGTGTTTCGTGATCAAATTAAAAAATGATCTTAATAACGTAATGGATGGTCAGTGTTGCCAAGACCAGGGTTCTCGTTCTTACAAGATATTTGCTTTATTCTTTCTAATTGGACATAATGTTCATATATATATATATATAGTATTATAATTATATTAATATTAATATATATATTATATATATATATATATTATTGTTATAAGAAAACAAAAATGGAAGCAAAAATACGATGGAAAAGTTTTTTAATGCCATATTTTATAGCGATACCGCATGTTTTTTTGCCTTTCTAGTAGTTTTTCTCTCTTCCCTCCAATATTTCTATAAGGATTTGCGTTATCTTTCTTTCGACATTCTATATATTTATCTTATTATATATAGAAATCATGTGACTGTCAGTAGCGAAAAACTACGTCACCACCAACGGTCATAATCCCGATTAATTATTTACGTTATATTCTCAATAGTTATTAAATAATCATTATTTAAAACTAATTAGCATTAGCACTTTCCCTAACAAGGTCTCAACAATGGTCTATTCTGAGACTCGTTTAGCCTCAAAACATCCGTATTATTAATGTCCTTTAAAATGCCTGCTATATGTGTTATAATTTCATTAGGAAGTACATTTGACAATAGTACATGGTGTGAATATTTGCATAGTAGTTTGTAAAACAAACTGTGTTAATAAATAATTACTTGGTTTTATTGATTTTCTAATTTAATACATGTTTTTATTCAAACGTATGTAATGCAATTTC
Organism: Doryteuthis pealeii; assembly: GCA_023376005.1. NCBI lineage: Eukaryota > Metazoa > Mollusca > Cephalopoda > Myopsida > Loliginidae > Doryteuthis > Doryteuthis pealeii. The sequence continues at coordinate 28,840,457 of CM042146.1, forward strand.
TATGTAAGATTTTATTTGAAATGCAATTAGAAAGTAAAGTAAAAAAAGTCTACATCTTTTTTGTTCTTATTAAATTTGATTACCCTTTCATAAATGTCAATAACAATATTAATTAGATTAAACTAAGAAGTACGTTGTTTTGTTTTTAGAATCTCGGCTTTTATCTTTATTATTTTAATTTTTCTTCCTTTTCAGTTCCGCTTCAAGATCATCCCCTACATATCACCAAAAATGTCATATAGAGTAAGCTCCCTTATATAATTAACCGCGTGGTGTAAATGGTAAAATCATGGGAAATGGACTCGTCGCCCCGAGTCAAATCCGGACGTGGTAAATTGCAGTTTCACATGTAGGCGCTAATACCGCTGGGAAGTATGAATCCTACTCTCCCTCCAGCCATTGGGTAATATAGTAGGGCAGACTGGGCTCTTTAACCTTGGTTAGGCAACCGGTCTAGTGAGAAGGATAAACTCTGAATTAACCGTACTGAACTTCGGTCCAAGAAATTGGACTTGTGTCGCATTCCTGCTCGTGCGGAGGGGTTGGTAAGATATATATATGTATTTACCAGCCCCCTCGAGATAGTAAGGATGTGACACAAGTAATATTTCTTCAAACGGAGTTTTAACAGTTTGAATTAAGAGTTTGCTCCCACTAGACCAGTTTCCTTTCCCACAGTTTAGAGGGTCTAACAATTTACCCATTGGGCTGGAAAAAGAATATGAATCCATACTTCCCAGTGTAATTAAACGCTATGTGAAATGCACACAGTTCAATTCCCCTTTTACAATTTTTTCAGACCCTAATTCGTAGTAATTGTCCATTATAAATAGTGTATGTACCCAACCTCCACGAAAGGAAAGGATGTGACACATGTCCTATTTTTAATCGAAGTATGTATAATATTTAAACGTACTATTTTAATCCTAGATTAAGCTAACAATGATATATAACTATATATATTAATAATATAATATAATATATATATATATATATTAGATATAATAATGTTGGTTGTGGTGTATATATTGTATGTGTATATATTTTATGTGTATTATAATATATATTTAGTTGTATATATATATATCATTTGTTCATATATCTATCATAATTCTGTTCTCTCTTCTCTCTCTATCGTCTCTCTCTCTCTCTCTCTCCTCTCTATATATATATATCTATAATATAATATATATATATATATATAATCACATTTCATGCAAATCATGAGCTATCTATCTTCTATATTACGGTCGTCACATTAAAAAGCAATGTTCCCGTTAGATTTGCCACGCTTGCAGCTTCCAACAGTTCGCAGCCCAGTCCACTGCCCACGATCAGTTGTCAAGGACTAGCCAATTATATACGGGATACCGAAGTACATCTAGACACTCCTCTAACACTAATCACGGAACCGTTTTTTTTTGTAATTTGGTCTTTTGCTAAAAAAAAATAAAAAAAAAGCTGTTTGGTAGTCTAGAGTCATCCAGCCAATCAAGATGACAGCCCACGCATCGATCATACTTAATCGGTGATCACTTTAAGGCACAGTCGGTACTGCGTAAGCAACCCGAATCTTTGTTTACTAATGAGTTTTCAGCATTAAATGACCGTAAAGTTGTGTTGATGTATCGATAACACCTATCTATCTATCTATCTATCTATCAATTGTAATATGATATCTTAGATTCTTTTAACGTATTTGATGTACAATGAAAAAATAACGCCATTGTAAAAATTAATTCTTGAGAAATATTGCCTGAGGGGTGGGTTAAAAATTCAATGGCAAAGAAATAAATTCTCAAACTTTATTTAAAGAATAAAAAAACAAAGACAATTTGAAATGAAACTTAGTTTGCTCCCACGATAATAAATGGTTGCGTGCATCTATTAACTAATTATTAATGAAATAATATTATTTTGAATACTTTACACAAACATCATAGGTATTTATTTATTTGTAAACTTTTTAATTTAACTTCCTTGTTACTGAAAAAAAGGGCGGAGAAAAAATAATAGCGACTTTTTTTAAAAGTTTTTTAATTTTCCCCCCAAATAGTTATTTGTTTGTTAAAATTGTCATTATTAAAAATAGAAATGATCCCAGTGTTTGAATTATTAAAAAGAAGAACAGATGACTCCTAATAGTCTCGTGTTCAATCCTCGGTTTGGCACAAAGATTGAAGCACTTGTCAAGTTGGGAGAGTAAAAGGCGTTGGACTTAACTGTGCCCCAGAGAAATTCGTTATTAGATACCTAATTAGTCCCTGGTTCAATCCACGTTTCGTAGCCTAAAGACTGAAACACTTGGCAGTTGGGAAGTTAAAAGCGTCGGACTAACTGTGCTCCCCAGATAACATTCTTATTTGATTACTGCTAATCGTCCTGTTCAATCCCGGGTTTCGGCCAGCAAGCTGAACACTTGGCAGGTTGGGAAGAGTAACAGCGTCAGACTAACTGTGCCCCCACCCCACCAGAAGAACATTCTACTAGAATATCTAGTTTTAAACCAATACTTCTTTCTTCCTCTTTAGGACGTTCATCTAACCCTTCCGCATGTTGTAAGGGTAAGTAAGTAAAGTCGGTCGGGGCGACATAATGTCGGATATCGGCCTGAAGCTGAGGAGTCCTATTCCCCTTTTCAAAGCGCTAAACCAAGGAGAATGTTTTTTTAGCATCTGAGTGACGAGGGCCGGTATCGGAACCAAGAACTTGGTGTCTTAGCCGAGCACTCTAACTAACGGAGCTAAACCGGTGCCATCGCATTTGTTAATGTATGTTAAATGTGCTAGATGTCTGTATTTTATGGTATGTTCTTTGGTTAATTTTTTGGCATATATATTCACCTTCGTTGTAAGAATTTCTCTGCAGCCTGCTAACTGTAATTATAAGAAGGTGGCTTAAGTTACTACGCTAAAGCACATTTAATCTCATAGTCTGCAACAAGAAAAAGGCAGACGTTACTGATTTTATTTTATGCTTCACTAAACAGCTGTCAAACATTTTTAATTGGCTATAATAAACATTTTATTGGGGATTCAAAGAGCCGTTATAGTAAGGAAGTCTCTTATTGTGGAAATGCCTAAGTTAAGTTACTAAAAACTACTAAAACGGAAGATCACTGTAAAGGTGTTGATATTTTAGAATTTGGGTCAAGGGACAAGCCTTGCTGAACACCCCCCTCCTACCAGTATCAACAGTTTGCTTATAAATAGAGGAAATATTTTAGCAATTTCAACGAGAAAGGGAATTTCATACGTTGTTAAGATTCGGCAATAATATCCGTATTTTGCAAGCAATTCCTAATCTGTCAATTACATTAAGCCGTTCATGATCCTTAAACAATATTATTAAAAAAAAGAAATATAAAAAGACTAAAAGCTAGCTATACCAGAACGCTGGGGCATGTAATACTGATTTCTACATTTGAGATTTACAAATGCTGGAATTTTTAAGTAGAATTTAATATGTCTATATATATTTTCCATTTCTAAATTAGTCGAATATAAAAAAAAACATATAATATAATTATTAAATCAAATGCTTAAATATTCCGTCTATCCCTCCTTCCACTATACCCACCCCTCCTCACAACTTGTCCCCCCTCCCACAGTAAAAATCACTACGCACGCTCGCTCGAAACCACTACCCATTCCTACAACTCCACTATTTACCAATGGTTTTACCATCCCACTTCAAATTCCCTTGCTACACTCGTCTCCGTTAAACGAGAACACGGAACCCATACCATCGTTTTCCTAACCTGATGATGCACAACTGTATTGCCGAAAGCGCTCGTTTTGAATCTTTGTGGACTGTTATACCAGTTACACCCGACCAACCAAAAGATCGCCAAGAAAATTGGAAACAGATCAACGAAAAACTTGTCCGACAGGAATTGTCTGTACATTCAACAAAACTTGTATATAAAGAAAAAATGCTAACAACCATACACTATATAATATATATTCCTGCTTTTTCGTTACTCTATTTTATTTTTCCTACTTTATCTCGGACATACAGCACGTAGGTGATGTAAAAAAGTAATGCCCATTTTTGTTTTCGGACATGTATAATTGCCAACATGTATTCCTACATTCAAAATAAAAGTTGGGTCCTCTGTGGTCCCCGTTTTCTCGTCAATAGCATGTTTCTCCCTTTAAACGCTAAGCGATGTATCCCAGCGATGTAAAATTCCGCCTTGACTTCTTGTGAGCATCTTCTTGCTCCAGAAATTTTCACTCCCTCTCGTTCACTTAAATTATGTTTGCCTCTTCGCACCAAAAAAGGATTTGAGAAGTTTTGGAGTTATAACGGTGGAAAATGCATCGAAATAATTTTCATTATGCCCACATTTCATCGAACGATATTTCATTAAACGATTTTTCATTGATACCTTCTTATCTTGCTAAAAAAAAAACTAATCGAATGAATTTTCATGTGAAACAACATTTCAATAAAATATTTTGGTTCAATATCGTACTCGTGTTCCTCGCCTCCTGCCCTAAGAAAACGCTATAGTCCTTGGCCGCTCATAGAAATTGTGATCCGTGTTAGCTATGAATTCCTAAGTCTGTTTTAAATGCGTTTCCCGTAAAAGTTAATGCGATATTATAAAGCAATATTTCAGCCCTGCACTCTTTCATGTCTTTTCTCGACAAGTAATATAAAATATTTAACCCTCTTACTCTTTTAAAATTATTTTTTAGCGTGAATGAAGTCGTTTTTTCGACATAATAACTTTTTAGTGCTTTGAATGCGTTTAAAAATCAATAGTTATGCGATAAGAAATGCGGATGATTTTACAGCCACCCCCAAATTTTTCATCGACAAGTTAATTGTAATTATATTTTTTATCCCACTCCCTTAAAAGAAATTTTTTTTCGGTATTTTCTATTTTTATCTTATTCAACAACTATATTTTATTTTTATTTCAATAACAACTACTTTAATCTTTTTGGGGAAAATGCTTCAAACACAAAGAATGACATACTAGTCACGGTCAGATTTTGAGTAGGCTACCGCTTCGCATTTTTTAGGGCAGGAGCCGGTGACGCAACTGAATGCGTATATGCACTGACTGTTTCAGAATCGAAACAACATCTTTGTAAACGATTTTTCATCAGATTAATGTTTCAATTGTAACTCGAGCGTTTCTTTGAATTAACGAAATTCAACGTAATTTGACTTTCGTCGAAATGTTACTTTCGATTTTGTCATTTGGATTAAAATTTGCATTGAAATCAAAGATTATTTTCATTCTATCGATTTTCATTGAAATTACTGATTTTAATGAAAAGAAGTGATTCTAATCTCTCTCTCTCTCTCTCTCTCTTCTCTCTCTCTCTCTTCCCTCTCTCTCTCTCTTTCTCTCCTCTCTCCTCTTTCTCTCTTCAATTGTAATATTACAGTATGTAACAGGGCAGCTGTTGTGTATGATATTCATACTATCGTAAAATAAAATCAATTACAAAAAGAAATATATATAACCACTTTCACAATCACCAATCTTGCTTTCTGAGCAAAAATAGTGAAGATTGGTTTCATGTATCAGTGAGAATAATTTAAAAAAAATAAAAATAAAAAGTTACATACATGAATCTTTTGTTGCATTTCAAATTATTTTAGAAAAGAGGAGACTTTAATTTTTCTTTCAGAGTGGTCACCTGGCACTTTTATTTTTATTTTATTTTTTATTTTTTAAATCAGTACGTCTTACCAAGGGCGGTTCAATCGCAATAAGTCTTTTTACCTAGGGATTTTAATGAGGCATTCAGTTGCGAAGATGCCAACTTTGTGATTCTAAATAATGGATCTGGAGACTAAACATTGTTTATCTCCACTCTCCCAGGCGACCCGGGTAGACACTTCTAGTTTGAAATATAAATGTTGACCAGAATGAAGTGAGTCAGTGAAGTACATTATTGTCTTACGTTCGTGGTCATTGCGTTCGACTGGATAATGAGAAAAGATTACGCTGCTGGTCTTCTTAGAAGTAATCGTGCCCTGCTTGAATTTCAGGAGAAACGACGACCCAAACGCTGAAACCTCAGTCAAAGTTTACTTGAGGAATAGCAAAAGACGCTTGTATTGCGTGTTATTCGAATGAATAATGGTCGTCATCTATCGCCCGCTGGGTTTCCTGTGAGACACTAAGATCCGTCACTGAATGAAAATCGATTCTAGACATTCATTAGGTGACAGCTGCTATTCTAATTAAAAAGTTTATTTTCATAAAACAATTTTTGAACGAATGAAAATATTGATGTATTAATATGATGATATATGTTTTGATGATATATAAGGATCAGTTGTGCTGTATGCATGTGTGTATGTGTTGTCCCTGATGATACACGAAAATAAAACTATTGAATAAGTAAATATATGTATACATTAAATATCACCGGTTTTGCTTTTTCTGTCTAAAAAATTATGAAAGATTCTATTGATGATTTCGATAGAATGATTTTAAAAAGGGCAGACCTGAAATTTCAACCCCCCCCATCTAAATTTTTTGTGTTTTAATATTTTTTGTCAGCGGATATATCGATTCCCCCAACTATCCGATGTAAAAAAAAAAATATGTTTTAAAGCTTATTCATTTTTTTCAGTTTTCAGGGTGCTCAAACTGTTCCCCGTATATAGTTTATCGTAAACTCGATCCCCCATATCACATCTGCTGAAAAAAAATTTGTTTTCTTTGTATTTAATTTTCTTTTTTCTTCAGATGGATTATTCATCTGTTACACACCAATCTATCAGATTATTACAGAAAAAAAAAAAATTCAAAAAGTTTTTTATTTTCGAGTTTTCAAGGGTGTGCGCATTTCCTGCCGTAATAAGTTTTTCAGTAAATCGTTCCCCCTATATCGATCCTGCGCTCGATAATAAATAAATTTGGGTTCTTGTTTGTTCTGTGGCCACCCTAACTTGAGCTACCTGCGCCAGTTTTCCTTTCGAGCAGCTTCCGATATGGGGGATCAGATTTACTATAAACTTATAAGCGGGAAATGAGCACCTGAAAACTCGAAAAAAATAGATATGACTTTTTTGGAAATTTTCTTTTTCATCATCTGATAGTATTGGTGTGCAATCGATAATAATCCATGAAAGAATGAAACAAAAATTAAAAAACAAATTTGTAGTGCTGAAAGTTCAGGCCGCTTTAAAAATTAAAATATACATAGAAATAGCATTGGAAATTCTACTTCAGCATAGTCCAGCATTTGTAAATCTTAAAGTAAATCAAATCTAAAAGAACAGTTTTTTTTAAGCTTTGGAGAGTGTAGAGTTACCTCCTTAAACGCCATTGTCCCAGTTCACTCTGACCCGGGTGGTAGTATCTACTAGGGTCCATCATCTACTGATTTAAGTAAGGAAAATATGAGTTTAATTTAATTTAAATTTAAAAAAAACATTGAAATACCATTCCAAGAAGTGAATAAACAGACAAAAAAACTTCGTATAAATAAACACAAGTAAAAAACAATCTCCTTGGCTAGCAGCTTATTGAAAAGTGGATAGACTCCCTCGCTGTTACTGATACTGACTTTAGGCCAGCCCCATATGAGCTTTACTTACATTACTAAGTACTGTCGACTCATTAGCTACAGTACTAATACATGCATTGATTTATATGTGAACAGGAGAGGCTAATTTTGCATAAGAAATTATTTAAATATTTTAACTAATTGTATTATGATTTATGGAAAATTTAGCAAGAAGATCGGGAGGATGGATAGAGTGAGTTCAGTTGTTCTATTTTAGAGTTATGACTCCCCCCCTCTCCCGTTTCAAATTTTTTATCTGCATTCTTAGTTTAGTTTTATACAGGCCGAAAAAAATAAATATATAAATAAATATAATAAACAAGCCAACCAACTCAATTCCAGTCTACCAAAAATTTATGTCGATAATTCAGGTCCGCCCTTTAAAAAAATTAAAATATACATAGAAATAGCATTGAAATTTCTTCTCAGAATACTTCAGCATGTTTGTAAATCTTATAAAAGTAAACAAAGTAAATAAAAAAATCAGTTTTTTTAACAAGCCTTTGGAGAGTACCTTTCAACGCCATTGTTCCGCAGTTTCCACTGCTGAACGTGCGCGGGTAGGGGTAGGTTATCTGATCAAGGTCACTAATCTACTGATTAAATTTAGAAAAAAATGAGTTTTAAAAAAAGTTTAATTTAAATTAATAAAAACATTGAATATCCATGCATGAAATGAATAAAACAAAATAATGGCGTGCGGCAGTAAAAAATCAACAAGATGGTCAGAATGCCGGTAAATAGAAAAAATAAGAAAAAAAAATAAAAACATACAAACCATCCAACCAGTCTACTAATACTATTTTTTTTGCTTTTTATACTTTAGAACTATTGTGTACTACTGGCAAAAAGTGAACTTACTATACTACTACAATCAAGAAAAGGTAGGAGGAGGGTAGATGAAGCTATTTTGAGAGAGCCGATCGTAGCCATTATCCTTGTCATGGTCGGTCGCCACACGTGTTTCTTTACTAATAGTGTGCTAATGTGTTAGCTGTACGTCCATCATAGACTAATGGGCCGCTGCGATTGATTCTCATTGACATGAGTAGTAGCATTCATCAAATTATGGTCATTTATAATGCTACTGACCGCTAACGTACACAGTGTGCTTCCGCAGCCCATCACGACGAAACATTAAAGAGACCTGCCCGCGTAACACATTACGCAATCTACGAGAAGTTGCACATAGCGCTTTGTAAAATAGTCCGCACTCATTTGTTAAGAGCATTTTGTCAACATTTTCAGAGTGTTGTTCTCTTTACATATATATATATATATATATAATATTATAATATATATATATATATTATTGTAGTTTTTTTTGGTTAATTGTTTGTTAGTGTATTTTTCCTACGTCCTGCTCGCTTAAATACTGAAATCGTTCCTGAAAATCAATTGAAACTTTCGAAACGATAACATTTGATTAGATTTTTCCTTAGACATTTATTTACCAATCATGTTTTTGTAATCAATCCGAGAATCAATGTTGGAACTTGTTTAGTTACTGATAAAGTACGAAGTTCTATAGACTAAACTTTTATAAATATTTTATAGTAAAGATAGTTTACAGATTTTCTTGAAGCATTGTGTTTTTACCTGGTGAAGTCTCCTCCAGAAACTCCTTCTGCTGTGTGTTATTGTGTAAGTGTATGTGTAAGTGGGTTGTGTCAGAGTTGGTGTGTGTTTATGTGGTCTCTTCCAACAATGTCTTGTATCATTCCAGATTTGCCAAAGTCCCAATTTCTAAATATCAAGTATTCATAAACAATGTTAGAAATTATACACGGAATATAAAATTTAAAAAAAAACACATTCATATATACACATGATATAATATGAGATAAATACACAAGCGTATGTGTTTATGATATGGCTTTTTTAGCCCGACAATTTTTGGAGAATATTTGCTTTAATTGAAGAGTACTAATTTTGAGAGTTAAGTGTAATTTAATAATTATATTAAATTAGGCGGGCATACCTATTTATAATGTAACGGCTGAACAAATCGAGAAAGATAATCTCTGTATTACATTTCGGCCTATTAGGCCTTATCAGCAGAGCTATAGAAATCCAAGAAAGTCGGTTGGTTATAGGGGTTAAGATGCCGCCCTGTAGCTTGACAGTTCGGTCGAAATCACGCACATAGGCGGGTCTTTCTATCTATAGGCGCGTGGTATAAGTGGTTAAAGTCATGGAAATGATCTCGTCGCCCCGAGTTCAAATCCTCGACGGTGGTAATTGCATTTCACTTATGCGCTAATCCTTTGGGAAAGGTAGATTTCTAAACTCTCTCCCGCTATAGGTAAAATAGTAGGGCAGACCGGGCTTCTTGTAACCTTGGTTAGGCAACCGGTCTAGGAGAAGGAAAACTCTGAATTCAAACCTGTTAAACTCCGCTTAAAAATTGACCATTGTGTCACTATCTCCTCAGGCGAGGGGTCGATAAATTATATATATATATATATATATATATATATATATAAAACAAATGATAAAAAATAAAAAAATAAAAATATATAAAATAGATAAAGAGAAATAAATTGAAATGATTGAACAACGGTTACTACGACCCTTCGCGTGGCGTTAAAAAAAAAAACCCACGAGACGCGTGTTCCATAATGTACACAAAAATAAAAGAAACGGCAACAAGAAACGCTCCATTTCTAAAACGTCTCTGATGATAAAAGTTTACTTTGAATCGATAAGCTAAACGTCATTTATCGTAAACGCATGTAATTGCCTTCCTAACATAATAAAAAAGTGTATTTTTTGTAATCTTTCGCTGAGAACTTGATATTTATAATTTGATGTTTCTGTACTGTTTCCTCCCCTATTTTTATTGTGAAGTATAAGAACAACGTTAAGGCCACTGTATCATCGGCTGGTTCGGGTGTTCCCTGTTTACCCTACACTAAAATATCATCTAAAGGATGACCTTAGGTCAAGCCTAGTTCGGAGCTTAAATAAATACAAAGATGTATAAATATTAAATCTCCGAAAGTACGAACCCATGGGTTATCGTTGAATGATGACTTTAGTCCCTAAGGTAAACACTGTACACCTGAACTATATTATTTGAGATATAGCGCGTTGATGTTGTTGTTAGAACATGAACCAGTATATGTATTGTCCTCGCCGAAGACAGAACTTCCAGGCAAAAAAGACAAAGAGATTTAATTCTAAACACTAACATCAACGCGGCATATCCTGCAATCCTTGTTCAGGTGTTTACGTGTTTACCTTAGACTAAAGTCAATCAATCAAACGATATACCCTGAGGTCCGTACTTTCGGAGATTTAATATTTTATACATCTTTAGTATTTATTAAAGCTCGCGACACTAAGCTTGACCTAAGGGGTCATCCTCCTGATGATGATTTAGTGTAGGGTAAACAGGGAACACCCGAAGCAGCCCCGAGGACTACTAGTGGCCTAATTGAACGTTGTTTATATATACACAATTAAATAAGGAGGACACAGTAAAGAAACATCAAAATTATAAATATCAGTCTCAGCTAAATGATACAAACAAAATAACACTATTTTTTTTAATTATGTTAGGAGAAATTAACAAATGCGTTACGATAAAATGACGTTAGTCTTATCGATTTAAAAGTAACTTTATCATCAGAGAGTTTTCAGAATGGACGCGTTCTTTGCCGTTTTTTTTGTGTACATTATGAACACGCGTCTGTGGTTTTTTGTTTATTAACGCCAACGCGGAAGGTCGTGGATAACCGTTGTTCAAGTCAATTTCATTTTATTCTCTTATCTATTATATATTTTTTATTTTTTTATTTTTATTCATTGTTTCTATAATATATATATATATATATATATATTTATCGACCCCTCCCACGAGAGGATGTTGACACAAGGTCAATTGTCTAAGCGGAGTTTAACAGGTTTGAATTAGAAGTTTTCCTTCTCCTAGACGGTTGCCTAACCAAGGTTAAAGAGCCCGGTCTGCCCTACTTATTTACCTATAGCTGAGGGAGAGTAGAAATCATCCTTTCCCAAAGGTATTAGCGCTAAAGTGAAATGCAATTACAAACCGTTCCAGGATTTGATGACTCGGGCGACGAGTCCATTTCCATGACTTTAAGCCATTATACCACGCGCTATAGAATTGAAAGACCGCCTTGGCGTGATTCGAAACCCGACTGTCAGCTGATCAGGCGAGCATCTAAACCCCTATACCAACCGGACTTTCTTGATTTCTATAGCTCTGCTGATAAGGCCCTAATAGGCCGAAATGTACATACAGAGATTGATCTTTCTCGATTTGTTTAGCCTTACATTTAAATAGGTATGCCCGCCTAATTAATTAATTATTAATTAATTAACTTTTCAAAATTAGGTACGACTTCAATTAAGCAAATATTCTCCCAAAAATTGTCGGCTAAAAAAAGCCATATCATAAACACATCGCTTGTGTATTTACTTCTCATTATATATATATTTATATATGGAATGTGTATTTTTTAAATTTATATTCCGTGTATAATTCTAACCTATTGTTTATAATACTATATTTAAGAATGGGTGGGCAAATCTGGAATGATACCAAGACATTGTTGGACAGAGACACACATAAACACACACACTTACACACACCACTTACACCATACACTTACACATATACACACAAGCAGAGGATTTTGGAGGAAGATATCACCAGTAAAAACACAATGCTTCAAGCAAATTGTAAAACTATTTTACTATAAAATAGTATTATAAAAGTTTAGTCAAATAGAATCGATACTTTATTCAGTAAACTAAACAAATGTCAACTTTGATTTCTGGATTGATTACATAAATAATGATGGTAAATAATGTCTAAAGAAACTTCTAATCAAATGTATCGTCGAAAAGTTTCAATTGATTTTCAGGAACGAATTCAGTATTTAAGCGAGCAAGCGTAGGAAATCAACTAACAAACATTAACCAAAAAAAAAACTTAATATATATTATATATAATATATATATATATATATATATATATATGTAAGAGAACACTCTGAAATTGTTGAACAAATGCTTTACAAATGAGTGCGGACTATTTTACAAAGCGTATGTGCACACTTCTCGTAGTTTGCTAATGTGGTTAACGCGGCGTCTCTTAATGTTCGTCGTGATGGGCTAGCGGAACGCACACTGTGTTGCGTTAGTAGCATATATAATAGACATAATTTGATGAATGCTACTTACTCTGTCAGAGATCAATCGCAGGGCCCATTAGTCTATGATGGACGGTAAGTAACCATTAGCACACTATTATAAAGAAACAGTGTGCGACCGACATGACAAGGCTAATGGCTACATCGGTCTCTCAAAATGACTTCATCTACCTCATCCTACTCTTTCTTGATTGTAGTAGTGTAGTCACTTTTTGCAAGTAGTCACAATAGTTTAAAAGTATAAAAAGCAAAAAAAAATAGTATTAGTAGGCTGGTGGTTGGTTGGTTTTTATTTATTTTTTATTTTTTTATTTACGGCATGTTGACCTTGTTGAATTTATTTATGCCGACGATTATTGTTTTATTCATTCATGATGGATATTCAATGTTTTTTTAAATTTAAATTAAATTTTTTTTAAAAACTCATTTTTTTCTATTTAATCAGTAGATGTGACCCTTGTAGATACTACCACTCCGGGTCAGAGTGGAACTGGGAACAATGGCGTTGAAAGGGTACTCTCCAAAGGCTTTAAAAAAACTGTTTTTTTTTTATTTGTTTACTTTTAAGATTTACAAATGCTGGATATTCTGAAGAAGAATTTCAATGCTATTTCTATGTATATTTTAATTTTTAAAGGCGGACCTGAACTTTCAGAACTAAAATTTTTGTAGACTGGTTGGTTGGTTGGCTGTTTTTATTTATTTATTTATTCATTTATTTTTTTACGGCATGTATAAACTAAATAAGAATGCAGATAAAAAAAATTTGAAACGGGGAGGGGGGGAGTATAATCTAAAAATAGAACAACTGAAACTCACTCTTCCATCACTCCCGTCTTTCATTGCTAAATTTTCCTAATCTAATTACTTAGTTAAAATTTTAAATATTTCTATGCAAATTAGCCTTCCTGTTCACATATAAATACAATTGCATGTTATTAGTATGTAGATATGGTCGACAGTATTAGTAATGTAAGTAAAGTCATTGGGGTGGCCTAAAGTCAGTATCAGTCAGACAGCGAGGGAGTCTATCCCCTTTTCAATAGTGCTAGACCAAGGAGATTGTTTTTACTTGTGTTTATTTATACCGAAGATTTTTTTGTTTTATTCATTCTTGATGGATATTCAATGTTTTTTTTTAAATTTAAATTAAATTAAATCATTTTTTCTATTTAATCAGTAGATGTGACCCTAGTAGATACTACCACTCCGGGTCAGAGTGGAACTGGGAACAATGGCGTTGAAGGGGTACTCTACACTCTCCAAAGGTTAAAAAAACTGTTCTTTTGATTTGTTTACTTTTAAGATTTACAAATGCTGGATATTCTGAAGTAGAATTTCAATGCTATTTCTATGTATATTTTAATTTTTAAAGGCGGACCTGAACTTTCAGAACTAAAATTTTTGTTTTTAATTTGTTTTCTTTCAATGGATTATTATCGATTGCACACCAAATTATCAGACTGTGAAAAAGAAATTCAAAAAAGTTATTTATTTTCGAGTTTTCAGGGTGCTCATTTCCCCGTATAAGTTTATAGTAAATTGATCCCCCATATCGGAGCTGCTCGAAAGGAAACTGGCGCAAAGGTGTCAAAGTTAGGGTGGCCCAGAACAAACAGAACCCAAATTATTTATTATCGAGCGGTTCCGATATGGGGGAACGATTTACTGAAAACTTATACGGGGAAATGCGCACCCCTGAAAACTCGAAAAATAAAGAACTTTTTAGAATTTTTTTTTTTTTTTAATAATCTGATAGATTGGTGTGTAAACGATAATAATCCATTGAAGAAAAAGAAAATAAATTACAAAGAAAAATTTTTTTTTCAGCAGTGTGATATGGGGGATCGGTTTACGATAAACTTATACGGAACTGAGCACCCCTGAAAACTCGAAAAATGAATAACTTAAAAAATATTTTTTTTTTACAACGGATAGATTGGTGTGGAATCGATAATAATCCGTTGAAAAAAAAATATTAAAAACAAAAATTTAGATGGGGGGGGTCTGAAAAGTTCAGGTCTGCCTTTTAAATTATTTCGAATATCAATGAAATCTTCATAATTTTGACAGAAAAAGCAAGAACCGGTGATATTTAATGTATACATATATTTACTTATTCATAGTTTTATTTTCGTAGTATCATCGGACACACATACACACATGCATACACACCACCTGTCCTTTTAATATCAAAAAGATTATCTTATATTTACATCATATTTCATCGTTCAAAATTGTTTTATGAAAATAACTTTTTAATTAGAATAGCAGCTGTCACCTAAATGAATGTCTGAATCGTTATCAGCAGTGACGGATCTTAGTGTCGTCACAGGAACCAGAACGGCGTAGATGACGAGCCATTTTCATTCGTAAACGCTACAAGGTCTTTTTCTATCCTCAATTAAACTTTGACTGGGTTTTCAGCGTTTGGGTCGTCGTTCTCCTGAAAATCAAGCAGGGTCACGATTACATTCTAAGAGAAGGGTATCTTTCTCATTTCGTGAACGCAACTGACACGAACGTAAGACATTGTACTTCACTGCTCACTTCATTCTTGGTCACTTTATATTCAACTAGAAGTGTCTACCCGGCGTCGCCTGGGAAGAGTGGAGATAAAAATGTTAGTCTCGCAGATCCATTATTATAGAATCACAAGTTGGATCTTCGCAGAATGCCTCATTAAAATCCCTAGGTAAAAAGACTTTGCGTTGAACCGCCCTGGTGAGACGTCTGTAAAAAATAAAAAATAAAAATAAAAATAAAAGTGCGGTGACACTCTGAAAAGAAAAATTAAAGTCTCCTTTTTAAAATATTGAATGCAACAAAAGATTCAATGTTGTAACTATTTTATTTTTATTTTTTAAAATTATCTTCACTGATATGAACCAAATCTTCACTATTTTTGCTCAGAAAGCAAGATTTGGTGATTGTGAATGTGTATATATATTTACTTTTTCGTTAATTGTTTTATTTTCGTAGTATGAATATACATACACACAGCTGCCCTTTATATATGTACAATTACAATTGAAAGAGAGAGAGAGAGAAGATGAAGAGAGAGAGAGAGAGAGAGAGAGAGAGAGAGAGAGAGAGAGAGAGAGAAGAGAGATTAGAATCCAACTTTATTTTCATTAAAATCAGTTTCAATGAAAAATCGATAGATGAAATATCTTTGATTTCAATGAAATTTTATCCAATGAAAAATCGAAAGATAATTTCGACGAAAAGTCATTCGTTGAAATTTCGTTCATTCAAAGAAACGTCGTTACAATGAAAATTCATCTGATGAAAAATCGTTTACAAAAGAATGTGTTTCGATGAAAAGTCAGTGCATATCGCATTCGTGCGTCCCGGCCTCCTGCCCTAAAAAATGCGAAGCGGTGCCTACTCAAAATCTGACCCGTGCTAGTTATGAACTTCTTTGCTGTTTGAAGACATTTTCCCCAAAAAGTTAAGATAGTTGTTTTGAATAAAAATAAAAATGATAGTTGTTTTGAATAAAAATAAAAATGAAAATACCGAAAAAAAATTTTTTAAGGGAGTGGGTAAAATATTTACAATTACTTGTCGATGAAAAACTTGGGGGTGGCTGTAAAATATCGCTTTCTTATCGCATTAACTTATTGATTTTAACGCATTCAAAGCACTAAAAAAGTTATTTGTCGATAAAAACGACTTCATACAGCTAAAAAAATATTTTAAAGAGTGAGGGTTAAATATTTATATTTACTTGTCGAGAAAAGACATGAGGTGAGGGTGAAATATTGCTTTCATATCGCATTAACTTTTCGGGAAAGACGTCTTAAAACAGCTTAGGAATTCATAGCTAACACGGATCACATTTTGAGCGGCCAAGGCTTAGCGTTTTTTAGGGCAGGAGGCGAGGAATCACGAGTACGATATGAACCAAAAAGTATTTGATTGAAATGTTGTTTCAATGAAAATTCATTCGATTAGATTTTTTTTTTAGAAGAAAGAAGGTTCAATGAAAAATCGTTTAATGAAATATCGTTCGATGAAATGTTGGGATAATGAAAATTATTTCGATGCATTTTCACCGTTATACTCAAACTCTCAAATCCTGGTGCCGAAGAGAGGCAAACATTATTAAAGTGACGAGGGAGTGAAATCTGTAGCCAAGAAGTGGCTCAAAGAAGTCAACGGAATTTTACATCGCTGGGATACATGCTCTGGTTTAAAGGAGAAACATTGCTATTGAGAGAAACGGTGACACAGAGGACCAATTTTATTTTGATGTAGGATACATGTTGGCAATTATACATGTCCGAAACAAAATGGCATTACTTTTTTACTCACCTACGTGTGTATGTCCGGATGAAAGTAGGAAAATAAAATAGATAACGAAAAAGGGAATATATATATATAAGTGTATTTTTGTAGCATTTTTTCTTTTATACAAGTTTTGTTGAACTGTACAGACAATTCCTGTCGGACAAGTTTTTCGTTGATCTGTTCCAATTTTCTGGCGATCTTTCTGGTGTCGGGGTGTAACTGGTATAACAGTCCACCAAAGATTTCAAAACGAGCGCTTTCGGCAATACAGTTTGCCATCATCAGGTAGGAAACGATGGTATGGTTTCGTGTCTCGTTTTTAACGAGAACGAGTAGTAGCAAGGAATTAGAAGTGGGAGGTAATAACCATTGGTAGTGGGAGGTTGTAGGAATGGTAGTGGTTCGAGCGAGCGTTGCAGTAGTGATTTTTTTGTGGGAGGGGCACAAGTTGTGAGAAGGGGTGGGTATAGTGGAGGAGGATAGGCGGAATATTATAAGCATTTGATTTATATATAATATATATGTTTTTTTTTTATATTCGACTATATTTAGAAATTAAAATATAGATAGACATATTGAAATTCTACTTAAAAATGTCCAGCATTTGTAAATCTCAAATGTAAAGAAATCAGTATACCATGCCCAGGCGTTGCTGGGTAGCTACTTTTAGTCTTTAATATTTCTTTTTTTTAATAAATATTGTTAAGTATGAACGCTTAATTGTAATTGACAGATAGGAAATTGCTTGCAAATACGGATATTATTGCCGAATTTAACAACGTATGAAATTCCACTTTTCTCCGTTGAAATTGCTAAAAATATTTCCTCTATTTTATAAGCAAACCTGTGATAACTGGTAGGAGGGGGGTGTTCAGCAGGTCTTGTCCCTTGACCCAATTCTAAAATATCAACACCTTTACAGATAGATCTTCCGTTTTTAGTAGATTTTTAGTAGATTAACTTAGGCATTTTCCACCAATAAGAGACTTTTACTATAACGCCTTTGAATCCCCATAAAATGTTATTATAGCCAATAAAAATGTTATGAACAGCTGTTAGAACAATAAAAAATAAAATCAGTAAACGTCCTGCCTTTTTCTTGTTGAGACTATGAGAATTAAATGTGGCTTTAGCGTTAGTAACTAAGCCACCTCTTATAATACGTTAGCAGGCTGCAGAGAAATCTACAAACGAAGGTGAATATATATGCAACAAAATTCAACAAAGACATACATAAAATACAGACATCTGAGCACATTTAACATACATTACAAATGCGATGGACCGGTTTAGCTCAGTTAGTAGAGTGCTCGGCTAAGAATCACAAGGTTCTTGGTTCGATACCGGCCCTCGTCAACTCAGATGCTAAAAAAACAATCTCCTTGGTCTAGCGCTATTGAAAAGGGGATAGACTCCCTCGCTGTCAGGCCGATACCGACATTATGTCGCCCCGACGACTTTACTTACTTTACCTTACAAATGCGAAAGGGTTAAGATGAACGTCCTAAAGAAGGAAGAAAGAGTTATTGGTTAAACTAAGATATTCTAGTAAGAATGTTCTCTGGTGGGGTGGGGGGCACAGTTAAGTCTGACGCTTTTACTCTCCCAACTGACCAAGTGTTCAGTCTTTGGTGCCGAAACCCGGGATTGAACCAGGGACGATTAGAGTATCAAATAAGAATGTTATCTGGGGAGCACAGTTAAGTCCGACGCTTTTACTCTCCCAACTGACCAAGTGTTCAGTCTTTGGTACCGAAACCGTGGATTGAACCAGGGACTATTAGAGTATCTAATAAGAATGTTCTCTGGGGGGCACAGTTAAGTCCAACGCTTTTACTCTCCCAACTGACCAAGTGTTCAATCTTTGGTGCCGAAACCCGGGATTGAACCAGAGACTATTAGAGTATCTGTTTTTTTTTAATAATTCAACACTGGAATCATTTCTATTTTAATAATGACAATTTAAACAAACAAACTATGAAATTACTTAAAAAGTCGCATTATTATTTTTTTCTCCCGCCCTTTTTTTCAGTAACAAGAAGTTAAATTAAAAGTTTACAAATAAATAAATACCTATGATTTTGTGTAAAGTATTCAAAATAATTATTTCATTAATAATTAATAGATGCACGCAACATTTTATTTGTGGGAGACAGAACTAAGTTTCATTTCAAATTGTCTTTTTTTTTTTTTTACTTCTTTAATAAAGTTGATGATTTATTTACTTTGCCATTGAATTTTAACTCCCACCCCCTCAGGCAATATTTCTCAAGAATTAATTTTTACAAATGGCGTTTTTTTTCATTGTATCATCAAATACAGTTAAAAGAAACTCTAGATATATATCAATAGATAGATAGATAGATAGATAGATAGGTTTTTACGATACATCAACCCACTTACGGTCATTTAATGCTGAACTCATGTAAACAAAAGATTCGGGTTGCTTACAGTACCGACTGTTGCTTAAAGTGATCACCGAATTAAGTATTGATCAGATGCGTTGGGCTAGTCATCTTGTTCGGCTTGATGACTCTAGACTACCAAAACAGCTTTTTTTTTTTTTTTTTAGCAAAAGACCAAAATACAAAAAAAAAACGGTTTCGTGATAGTGTAGAGGAGTGTCTAGTGTACTTCGGTATTCCCGTATATAATTGGCAGTCCTTGACAACTGATCGTGGGCAGTGGAGGGCTGCAGAACTGTTTGAAGCTGCAAGCGTGGCAAATCTAACGGGAACCAGTGCTTTTAATGTGACGACCGTAATATAGATAGATAGATAGCTATGAATTGCATGAAATGTGATATATATATATATATATATATATATATAATATATATATATAGAGAGAGAGAGAGAGAGAGAGAGAGATAGAGAGAGAAGAGAGAGAACAGAATTATTGATAGATATGAACAAATGATATATATATATACACACATTAATAATATATATATACACATAAATATATACACATAAATATATATAACACACACACACATATATATATATCTATAATATATATAATATATATATATATATATATATATATATATATATATCATTGTTAGAGCTTAATCTAGGATTAAAATAAGTACGTTTAAATATTATACATATTCGATTAAAAATGGACCATGTGTCACATCCTTCCTTTCGTGGAGAGGTTGGGTACATACATATTTATAATGGACAAGTTACTACGATTAGTCTAAAAAATGCTAAAAAGGGGAATTACTGTGTGCATTTCACATAGCGTTAATACACTTGGGAAAAGTATGGATTCAACTATTCTTTTTCCAGCAATGGGTAAATTGTAGGACCCTCTAAACGTGGGAAAGGAAACTGGTCTAGGAGGAGGCAAACTCTTAATTCAAACCTGTTAAACTCCGTTGAAGAAATTTACTTTGTGTCACATCCTACTCATCTCGAGGGGCTGGTAAATACATATATATATTTACCAACCCCTCCGCACGAGCAGGATGCGACACAAGGTCAATTTCTTGACCGGAGTTCAGTAGGTTTGAATTCAGAGTTTTCCTTCTCCTAGACCGGTTGCCTAACCAAGGTTAAAGAGCCCAGTCTGCCCTACTATTTACCCATGGCTGGAGGGAGAGTAGGATTCATACCTTCCCCAAGGGTATTAGCGCTAAGTGAAATGCAATTACCACGTCCAGGATTTGAACTCGGGGCGACGAGTCCATTTCCCATGATTTTAACCATTACACCACGCGGTAAATTCATATAAGGGAGATTACTCTATATGACATTTTGGTGATATATAGGGATGATTTGAAGCGGAACTGAAAAGGAAAGAAAAATTAAAATAATAAAGAATAAAAGCCGAGATTCATAAAAAACAAAAACAAGTATTTTAGTTTTAATATAATTAAATATTGTATTGAATTAGAAAGGGTAATCAAATTAAATAAGAACACAAAAAAGATTAGACTTATTTTTACTTTACTCTAATTGATTTCAAAATAAAATTATACATAGAATTGCATTAAATACGTTTGGGAATAAAACAGTATTATTAGAAATCAATAAAACCAAGTAATTATTTATTAAACACAGTTTTGTTAAAACTACTATGCAAATTATTCACACCATGTACTATGTCAACATGTACTTCCTAATGAAATATAACACATATAGCAGGATTTTAAAGACATTAATAATACGGACTGTTTTGAGGCTAAACGGTCTCAGATAGACCATTGTTGAGACATTGTTAAGGGAAAAGATGCTAATGCTAATTAAGTTTAAATAATGATTATTTAATAACTATTGAGAATATAACGTAAATAATTAAGGGAATTATGACGTTGGTGGTGACGTAGTTTCGCTCACTGACAGTCACATGATTTCTATTATAATAAGATAATATATAGAATGTCGAAAGAAAGATAACGACAAATCCTTATAGAAATATTGGGAGGAAAGAGAGAAAAATATAGAGGCAAAAAAATGGGTATCGCTATAAAATATGGCATTAAAAAAACTTTTCCTTCGTATTTTTGTTCCATTTTGTTTTCTTATACAATATATATATATATATATATATATATATATATATATATATATATATATATATATATATATATATATATATATGAAATATGTCCAATAGAAAAGAATAAAGCAAAATCTTGTAAGAACGAGAACCCTGTCTGCGCCAACACTGACCAATCCATTACTTATTAAGTTCATTTTTAATCTGATCACGAACACGTCTTGTCACTGATCACCCCCTTGGGACTTCATTCATTCTTTCAGAAATCGATAAAACTGTATAAATAAAAAGAAATCAAGAAAACAGAACTCGCCACACGGAACAATTTTTATGGTATTGCATGAACGGATATTGTGTAGATGAATACATCATATATGTTACTGATATTCTCATGATATGCGTATATATGTTGGCTGGTTGATTTTACGGCATGTCAACCCATGTTGGGTTATGTAATGGTGAAGGCGTTTGTTTTTATTGATCTTGGTGGGTACCCCGATGTTTTTTCTTTTTAAATTCAATTTTTTTGAAACGCATTAGTTTAGACTATTTTTTTCTATTTAACCCAGAGATAGTTCCCAAACAGGCACTACCACTCCGGGTCAGAGTGGGCCTGGGAGTAAAGGTAATGAAGGAGTGCTGCACATTCTCCAGAGCTCCTGAACTAGAGCTTCATTAGTTTAGATACAGTTTAACGTCATAACCAGCATATTAAGGCCCTCAGCCACCGCCTTCTAGCACATATATGATAAAAAATGGAAATGGACTTGTCGCCCCGAGTTCGAACCCTGGACGTGGTAATTGCATTTCACTTAGCGCTAATACCCTTGGGAAAGGTATGAATCCTACTCTCCCTCCATCTATGGATAAATAGTAGGGCAGACTGGGCTCTTTAACCTTGGTTAGGCAACCGATCTAGGAGAAGGAAAACTCTGAATTCAAACCTGTTAAACTCCGCTTAAAAAAATTGACCTTGTGTCACATCCTGCTCGTGCCAAGGGGTTGGTAAATATATATATGATAAAAAAGGGTTGGGTTTTGTAATAAGGATAATAGGGGACTATATATGCATCTAACCGAAAACCCTAAAACAGCACCTCCAGCCGAGATAACCATTAGGGCATTTCCATTATTTCATGGTTGATTGCTTGATTTTAACGGTATCTCAACCCGTCTTGGATCATTTCATGCCTAGTTTAGACACTTTTGTTCAATGTTTATTTATATTACTATTTATCGTTCAATTGTTGTTTTTTGTTGTTTTTTGCTACATTTTTTGTAGATGAGGCTTGAAATCTCAACTTTGTTTTTAATCTTTTCGTATATATACAAAAGAGTTTTAGAAAAAAAAGCCTTTTACAAAAATAGGTAGTTAAATTATGTAACTACTTATTTCGTAATTAAGTAAACATATAGTTGTATTGTAATAAAAACAAAAAAAAGTAATAAACATATGATGTAGTTAACATTTCGTATATAAACAAAGCAGTGTTTCAAATGTTATGTTAAGCTTACATTAAACTTAATTTATCATAATTCTAATGATAAATAAATAGGCAGATTTTTAAAAAAATTAAGTCACCACTTTTTTTCTCTCTCTTTCTTTTTTTTACTAAAAACTGTCAAAAATGGACTTTCGAATTTATCTCGGCTGAACTTGAAAAACGGTCGGGAAATTAGGGTGACCCAGAAAAAACAGAACCCACAAAATTTGTAATAAAACTGTTAATTTTAACTAGGGGGAAGTTAGGGTTGGGGTTTAGGGTTACTTTAATGGGAAAATAAATAAATAATTTGGGTTCTGTGTTTCTGGGTCAACTATATACAGGGTGACCCAGAAAAAACAGAACCCACAAATTTTGTAATAAAACTTAATTTTAACTAGGGGGGTCTAGGGGTTAGGGTTAGGGTTGGGGTTTAGAGTTATGGGAAAATAAATAATTTGGGTTCTATTTGTTCTTTTGTTGTATTTTTTTGGTCACCCTAATTTTCCGACCGTTTTTCAAGTTCAGTCCTTATCTCGAGATTTCTTTTAATCATTTATTAACAGTTTTTTAAAATTTTTAGAAATCACTTTTTAATTTTCATATTAGTGTCATCTCGAATATAATATTTATTTCGACCGTTTATTCATTAGACAATTCTTAGCGATTTTTAAACAAAATTTGATAATAATTTATAAGTTACCACAATTTCCCAGTGAAATTTACCCCACCCTTCTATTTAACACAATGAAACTTGCATCAAAATTTATATTATCTTGAAAACATTTTTTCAATTCGAAAGAAGAAACATTAAACAAACTACTGATGATTTTTTTTAAAAATTCAGCTAACGGAAATAATGAAAATTATGATTGAAATACAACGTTTTCGTTTTTGCACTGTTAAATCAACTGAAATTTTACGTAGTCAAAAAAACTTACGACAAGAGGATTTTCAAAATATACTATGAAAAATCAATTAATGGTCCGATTTTCACGAAAATATATTAGGGGAAATATTTTTACGAGGTCTATCCCCATCCCCTTTTTTTATTTTATGAGATATTAAAAAAATGAACCGAAATTGGGTATACCTATCTCTTATTTTCTCGCCACTCACTCTTTGGTGTTCCTATTTTTTCTTTAGTCCGGTCATGGACCGGGTACTTTAGCTAGTATATATATATATATATATATATATATATATATATATATATATAAGAGTGCTACTGGCACTATGTTAGTCTTTGCTCACATAGTCGGCTGATGAGCGACTAAACTGGTTTCCCGATGAAGCTTATCTGATGTGAAGGTTGGCTTAACATCACGATTCTGATCGCACTATATAGAAAATTCAAAAATTAATTTGTTATACTTCATTTCTGTTTGCTTTAATTTCTTTACATTTCAGTGTCACATTATCAACAATAGAATAATGCCTCACTTTTTCTACTCCCTCTCGTTCCCCCTCTCTCTCCTCCCTCTCTCAATCCCTCTCTCTTTCTCAAGCGCCCGTTCTCTTACACACACACACACTCTCTCTGCCTCTCTCTCTCACACACTCTCTCTTATCCTCTCTCTCTCACACTCTCTCTCTCTCTTCCTTTCTCACCACAACTCTCTCTCTCTCTCACACACACTCTCTCTCCTCTCTCTTACACTCTCACTCTCTTACTCTCTCTCTCTCTCTCTCTCTCTCTCACAACACACATACCCTTGTACACACAGACTATCTCTCTTTTCCCCTCACTCTATCTCTAACCCTCACACTCTCACACAGACATACACACACACCCTCGCACACACATAGACTTTATATCTCCCTTTCTCTGTCTGTCTGTCTGTCTGTCTCTCTCTCTCTCTCTATATATATATATATATGTATATATATATACATGTATATGTATATATATATGTATATATATATATATATGTGTGTGTGTGTGTCTGTGTGTGTGTGCAATGAGTACAATTAACTCTAGGCATAAAATAACCCTAGACGGATAAGTATGCCATAAAAATCAATCAACCAATCTTTTTTTCATTTTGATCAATTCTGTTTTTCTCTTTCTTTCATCGTTCTCTCCTTCATTGTTTTTTTTTCATTCATTTCTTTCTTCGTCGTATTTTTCCTTTTTCTATATTTTGTAATTTCTTTCTTTCTTTTTTCCTTTCGTTAATATTCTTATACATTTCTATAACTCTCTCTCTCTCTCTCTCTCTCTCTCTCTCTCTCTCTCTCTCTCTCTCTCTCTCTCTCTCTCTCTCTTCGTTCGTGATTTCTTTCATTCTATTTTTCTTGCTTTGTTTTCTTTTTTGTTTATTTCTTTTTTTATTTCCTCAATCTTTTTAATTGTTTCCCTTCTTTCTTTTTATTCGTTTCTTTTTATCTTTTTCTTCTATTTTCATTCCTCTGTTCACTTTCTATATTATTTCTTTCTTTCTTTTAATTCTTTCCTCATTGTCTTTCTTACTTTTTCTTTTCTTTTCTTTTTTTTTTTGGCTTTTTTATTCCTTTTTTGTTTTGTATTTTTTTTTATTTATTTTATTGTTTTTCTACATTTTCTTCTTTTTCTTTTCTTCATTTCTTTCTTTTCTTATTATTTTCTTTTTTCTTCTTTTTCTTTTTCTTTCTTTCTTTCTTTCTTTCTTTCTAGTATTTTTTTCATCCCTATAGTTTTTTAAGTCTTTCTCTTTCTTCCTCGTGTTTTCTTCCTTTCTTTTTTATTTCATTCAGTTGTCTTTCTGTTTGTTTTTCATTCTTTATTCCTGACTGTTTCTTATTTCTTTCTTCTTCTTTCTTCTTCTCTTTTCCTTCCTTTCTTTGTATCGTTTTCCTTCGACTTTTTTTGTCGGTCTGTTTCGTTTTTCTTTCTTTCTTTCTTTCTTTCTTTTCATGTCTCAGTTTTTCTTTCCCTGAGTTTCTTTCTATCTTTCACTCTTTCTTTCATTTTCTTTATTCTTTTTCACTTTCGTTTATTTTCCCTTTTGCACTTTTCTCTTTCTTTCTTACATTTCTGACTTATTTAATTATTTTGTTTGTTTGTTTGTTTTTTGTTTTTTTTGTTTTTTGTTTTTCGTCTTTGTGTTTGTTTATTTGTTGCTTACCCGTTTTTTTCTTGCATTTTTCTTTTTTTCTTATCTTTCTTTTCTTTTATTCATTTATTCTTCTTCTTTTTTTCGTTTACTCTCTTTCATTAATTCATTCATTTCTTTCATTCATTCTTATTTATTTTCTATTCCTTTTACCTCTTTCTACATTTTTCAATAATTCTTTCTTTCCTTATTTTGATCCATTTCATATTCTTTCTTTCTTTCGTTTACTTTCTTTCATTAATTTATTCATTCTTTCATTCTTTCTTTCTTTATTTCTATTCCTTTACCTCGTTCTACATTTTCCAATAATTTCTTCTTTTCTTTCATTCATTTTATTCTTTCTTTCTTTCTTTCTTTCGTTTACTTTCTTTCATTAATTCATTCATTCTTTCTTTATTTCTATCTCTTTACCCTTTTCTAAGTTTTTCCAATAATCTTTCTTTCTTCTTCTTTTGATCCATTTCATATTCTTTCTTTTCTTTCTTTCTTTCTTTCTTTCTTCTTCTTTCACGTTGTTTTTACTTTCCTTATTATCTCTTGTGTATCTTTTCTTCGGAACTCTTTTTCTTTCTTTCCTACTTTTTTCTCATTGTTTTCTCTCCCCCCCCTCTCTCTCTCTCACTCTCTTTATTTTCCTTCTTTTCCCTCTTTCTTTCTTTCTTTTTCACACATTATATCTATCTATCCATCACTCTTCCTTCATCCTCATCAAACCTCATTTCTATGCTTCCACTCTTCCTCTATATTCCGATTAACAGGCTAATATATTTAATATCAATAAATTTGGACAAAAAAGCAAGATTTATAGTCAAAGGATATTCGCTTATTAATTTTTGGTCATTTCTTCTTCTCTTCCTTCAATAACATGTCCTATTCATAAGGGTCTTGTTTATAGCCATGATTGCCCGGCTTTAAATTAAGATCAAACTAGAAAAAAAAAACGGAAAAGAGAAAAAATATTGAATAAAACATGTCGATCTTTGGATCACACAATATACGAAAATTAATAATAATAAAAATGTAAGATTAGCAATAAAAAAGAAATCGTTGCCCATAGACAGAGAGATATGAATCACGCAACGTTGCTCATATCTACCCGATTAATCAGATATATGTTTTTTTAATCATGGTAATTAATAATAATTAATAATAATAATAATAATATAATATAATAATTAATAATAATAATAATAATAATAATCATAATAATAATAATTCATAATAATTAATAATAATCATAATAATAATAATAATAATAATAATAATAATAATAATAATAATAATATAATAATCATAATAATAATATAATAATAAAATAATCATAATAATAATAATAATAATAATAATAATATAATAATAATAATAATAATCAATAATAATAATAAAATCATAATAATAATAATCATGGATAATAACATGGTTTAACATAATAATAATCATAATAATAATAATCATGGTAATAATAACATAATAATCATAATAATATAATCATGGTAACAATAATAATAATTATAATAATAATATCATGGTTTAACAATAATAATAATCATAATAATAATATCATGGTTTATAATAATAATAATAATAATAATAATAATAAATAATCATGGTTTGATAATAATAATAATAATAATAATAATAATAATAATATAATAATATAATCAATAATAATAATAATAATAATAATAATAATAATAATAATAATAATAATAATAATAATAATAATAATAATAATAATAATAATAATAATAATAATAGTGGTTCCCAAGGGTTTGGGAAAAAAAGACTGGGGTATTTGGAAATCGGAGGATTGATCTGGAGCATAGAGACGACAGTATTGTTAAGATCGGCTATAATACGCAGAAGAGCCCTGGAGACCTAACGAGACTTGCAGTCACTCAGAATCCTGTGAAAACTCGAAAAGAATGTTATAATAATAATAATAATAATAATAATAGTAATCTGCACAAAATAATGCCATTAGGACAAACTACATCAAAGCGAAAATTGATAAGACCCAACAAAATAGTAAATGTAGACTTTGCGGTAATAGAGATGAGACTGTTAACCATATACTCTGCGAATGTAGCAAACTAACACAACGAGAATACAAAACTAGACACGACTGGGTTAGGAAGGTGATCCACTGGGAATTATGCAAAAAATTAAATTTTGACCATACAACAAAATGGTATATGCATAAACCAGAATCTGTTCTTGAGAACAAAACGCATAAAATTCTCTGGGACTTTGAAATAAAAACGGATCACCTTATCCCAGCAAGAAGACCAGACCTAGTGTGATAAACAAAAAAGAAAGAACTTGTCAATTGGTGGATTTTGCAGTGCCAGCAGATCACAGGGTGAAGCTAAAGGAAAATGAAAAAATAGACAAATATCTGGACCTTGCCAGAGAACTAAAAAAGTTATGAAATATGAAAGTCAAAGTGATACCGATTGTAGTTGGTGCATTTGGAACAGTCCCAAAAGGATTGGAAAAGGGCTTGGAAAGTTTGGATATCAGAGGAAGGATTGAAACCATTCAGAACACTGCACTGCTGCAATCTGCCAGAATACTCAGAAGAGTCCTGGAGACCTGAGGAGACTTGCTGTCACTCAGACTCCAGTGAAAGACCATCAGCTAATGCTGATATGAAAACTCATAAGGAGCAAATAATAATAATAATAATAATAATAATAATAATAATAATAAATAGAAGAAGAAGAAGAAGAAGAAGAAGAAGAAGAAGAATTTTAAAAAAACAATGGCAAGGATACGCCATGTAGAGAGAGAGAGAGGGGGGAGAGGGAGAGTGAGAAATGAGACAAAAGAGAGAGAGAGAGAGGAGGGAGAATCAGTAAAACATATATTAAGTGAATGCTTCAAAGTGACCGAGAAAGTGTACGAGAGCAGGGATACTTGGATGGGGAAGGAATTCAACTGGGAATTGTGCAAGCTGTTAAGACTTGAACATACAGACATACGACTTTACTTGAATAGAATCAGTTCTACGGTGAATAGATAGTTAATTTTGATATATCCCAGTAAAAAATAACAAGACATTTTGCTACAGCTGTGGAGGAAATTCGGTAGGCAAATAGTTAAAAGGACTGGATTCGAAGAATTCAAGAAAAATCATGCGTGATTATTTATATAAACGTTGTTTATAGTAATAAATATATCTGTAACAATTATGAAAATTAGATGACTTACCGGGGAATATAATATCGAGTTAATCGCAACGTCGACCGTCGATACAATAATTAACCGAATAAGTCGGGGCTATAAAGGGTTAGCTCAGTCGGTAGAGCGTTCGGCTTGAAACCATAAGGTTCCTAGTTCGATACCGGTCCTCGCCAACTCAGCGTATGAGTATCACAGGGATCTGTGCGGTAAAGTAAAGAGCTGATGGTAGGTGTAGCGCTCTACCTCAGTTGCTAAATAAAACAACAATCTCCTTGGTCTAGCGCTATGGAAAAGGAGATAGACTCCCTCGCTGACTGGCTGATACCGACTTTAGGCTGCCCTGTCGACTTTACTTTACTATATATATATATATATATATATATATATATATATATATATATATATTAATGTGTATGGTTGGCACTAGTATACTAGAAAAAGTAATAGTAATCCAACGTACAGTGTTATTAGAAGAGTGCTCAATATATATGATAGAGCGTTGATATTTTTTTTTTACTATAAAGAATATAAAAGTGCACAATACGTTAGTAGAGCGGATTTAGTAGAAATATATAGATAGATAACCTACTTAAGTTTCACCTGAAATGGATCATCAGTGTTAATCTTAATGAATCAATCAAAATGATTGATTAATTAATGACAATCGTTTAAGTAAATAATAAAATTATAGTCTCGCAAAAACAATAAACGCTAGGTGGCTATCCGTATCATTGAGAATTAAACAGCCAAACATTAAACACGCTGGTTGCTGATAGAAAACAGATGATTAGAACTGTTAAATCGCACATGTATAGAATAGGCTTCTTCTTACAACAGTTGAAAATAAATCTACTCTACTAATGTATTGAGCACTTTTATATTCTATATAATCCCAACTTATTCGGTTAATAATTGTATCCACGGTGGAAGTTAAGATTAACCTGATTTCCCGGTATATATATATATATATATATATATATATATATATATATAATTATATATTATTATTATTATTATTATTATTATTATTATTATTATATTATTATTATTTTGCTGAAAGCAATTACAATGCGTATATCGCATAAAATGCGATATACGCATTGTAATTGCCTTCAAGCAAAAATATAAATAATAATATATACCTTATCAACAATGCTTCTAAAAAATAAACAAACATAAAAATCTATATATATATATATATATATATATATATATATATATATATATATAAAAGGGTTTTATAATTTGCTTGAAGCATTGTGTATATATTGGTTTGGAGGTTGATTTTGAAGGCTACCACAATGCAGGTGTAAAGAAAAAAGAAGGTAACAATGGTGTTGTTTGTTAACCGTGATTTATTCTTAATATTTCAAGATAAAATCTTTTCTTCAGAAGAACACTGGAACTGAAGTCTTGTTATGGCATTTTTAGTTAAATGAAATTTTTTTTTTTGAAAATGTTAAGATGGTATTTTTTTATAACTGTATTCTCGTGTTGCATGTTTACGTGAATGCGCTTTTTTGTTTGTACGTGTGCGTATGCTGTCATGCGCGTGTGCATGAAAATGCGTGTAGACTGTGACGTTATGACCGTATCCACGTGCGTGTGTGCGTATGAATGACTGTATCCACGCACGTGTGTGCGTATGAAAGAGCGTATATGTGTTTGGTCGCCATGGTGATGTATAATATTTCGTGTTGCTTTTTCCGGAATTGTTTTTTATTATTATTTTTTTATTCATTTTTTATTTAAAAAATTGTAAGAATCTTTTGTAATGAACGCTATTCTTTGATATATACGAGGTGTGTCAAAAAAGTATGGATATTTTTGTATTTTTGGACACACCTTGTATTCTGAAAAAATAGCGTTCCATTCAATATATTTTTTCAGAATACAAGGTATGCCAAAAAGTACCAAGTTTAAAGCTGTAGGTACCGAGATAGAAATCAAGAATGAATGGAAGGTTATTTTTTCAGAATACAAGGTGTGTCAAAAAGTACAAAAAATCTCTATACTTTTTGACACACATATATATGTGGTAAGGATAAAGGATAAATGGACGAAAAGGAATAACTCAAAACAAATAGACGTGGAGTCCATTTTTCATTCATCCTTACCACATTCTGTTGGATTTACTCGAACCCTCCTATCTTCATATATATATATATATGACTGAGGTCCCGGTTTCGATTTATGTCGGAGGGAAGTCGTTAGTATATATCGCTGATGAGACTTAATAAAGTCGAAACAGTCTGTACGATATTCTACACACCGATCGATCCTTTGGGATTACACTTGTCAAGTTCATTTTCTATAAGAAAAAGTATCGAATTTTATGCGATACATGCATTGTAATTGCCTTCAAGTAAAATATAATATACCTTACACAACAATGCTTCTAAAAAAACAAACATCCAAAAATCTTTATATATATATATATATATATATATATATATATATATATATAGAGAGAGAGAGAGAGAGAGAGAGAGAGACTATAATAACAAAGTGTTCCAGAGAAAAAAAATGAATTTATTTTTATATTGATGTCGATGCTTAAATGTTACGGTTTCGTTAAACCTTCCTCAGGACAATATAATATAAATTCGCTTTTAAGATTCCTTGAGGTTTGCCTATGTATTTTAATCACAGTCCTTGCAAGGAATCATATATTCGCCCGCTCCGATTTTATGTGTTGCCCGAAATGTGTGTCAAGTATGTCGCAGATAATTTTCGAGGCCAGGGTGATCATTTTGATACCTAGGTTATTTAAGTTTTTATCTATGACGTCATAGGCAAAGGTGTTCACTAAACTTATGTATCTCTTGGTGAGTGTCTATTATAGCACATATCCGAAACTAACTATAACTATAACTATAAAGACGCTTCGATATTAGCCCACACTAACAACAAAAGGCAAAGACAAATTTTTGAAGCAGGTGTCATAGTTACTTTACATACTATAAACATTAGACCCGGTTTTTTCAACATGTCACCATTTATTGGACAAAATAATCTTTAGCTTTAAGGCGCCAAATTTACTGGTACCAATTTACTGGTACCAAGGCAGAATAGCGCGCAAGAAATAATATAATTAGAATCGCATTTTACGTATAAATAGCATTAGATTAGGGAAACTACCGAAGTAGCCTAACACTAACCCTAATATTTGCCCTAACCCTAGTGTCTGAAAGGTTTTGGGTACTTCCGTGAAATGTAATGCTTTTTATATGTAATCTAATAATATTATCTCTTGCGCGCTATTCTGCATTACAACCAATTTACCATTCGATAAATTTACTGGCGATAGAGTTACCATACTGATGAATTTAGCACACGATGAATTTGTGGGATACGATTGAGCTGCTATCGATAAAGCAAAGCCAATATGGTTTTTCCTAAATTGAAGAAAACAAGTCTTTGTGTCAGAAACTATTTTTTCGGGGGTGGGGAGTTAGTTTTGAAATGACCAAATTCTTTTGTTTCTATTCCATTGTTTTTTTTTCTATTTTCTTTCTTTTCTTTCACAAATGTCGTTGGGTCCGTAGGGAATTTTTTGACAGGAAAGGAACGTGTTGTCGTTAAGTATTTAATAGAGTTCTGAATGGACAAATAAGTTACTTTACACACTATAAACATCAGACTCGGTTTTTTCAACATTTCACCATTTATTGGACAAAATGATCTTTAGATTTAAGGCGCGAAATTCAAACCAAGCCACTATTCCAAACTCTAGACAAAGCATCCCACCATACAAAACAACATTTTTCTCCGATTACAGTTTAAGCCAAACCATTATTCTACTTAATAAACTCCCACATCCTAGCACGCGTCATGGAATCAACACATGACCTACATGATCTCTTACTACCTTTCAGTTTTACCAACCCATCATCTTAGCTCCTAGCCTCGTCCCTACACCGCAGATTCAAGGTCTTTGCTGCGTCCAGAAATCTATATAGCTAACACTGAATACACACTTCATATACGACCAGCACTTTTCCTATTCTGCAAGTCTCCGACCATCACGTGTCCTGATGAAGGTTGCAAAAACCGAAACGTTATAGCTTCGACATTCATCTTTTGGAACACTTCATGTTTTTCTAATTTTTCTACATACACACACACATACACACAACCACGCAATCACACACACACACACACACACACACACACATATATATATATATATATATATACATATATACATGGAAAGGGAGGGAAGGAGAGGGAGATATAGTTACATATATATATATATATATATATAATATATATATATATATATATATATATAGAGAGAGAGAGAGAGAGAGAGAGAGAGAGAAAGAAGAAAGAGATATGTAATATATATATATATATATATATATATATATATATATATATAAATGTGCGACTGTTTACAGTCAGAGAGAGAGAGAGAGAGAGAGAGAGAGAGAGAGAGAGAGAGAGAGAGAGAGAGAGAGAGAGAGACGCACAGAATATTATGTCTATCTAAATTTATTCATATTTTCGCACATGCGCACACGTATTCAATCAAATAAACTATTAACTTATATTTAATACATATATATATATTTCGTCACTCTAGTGTTTTTATGGGATTCTTTACAAGATAAATATATTTACTGGAGCGTATGTTTATTTACATGTCCGTCGTTTTGATGTTTATGACTTCGTGCTTACTTTAATATTTATCGGACTTCAACACACATCAAAAAAAGAAAGAAAAAATGAAAGATATATAAATTAATATAAATAACAATTATAACAGGTTTTTCAACGAAATCATCTGCCAACATAAAGTGCTTGTCTCTTTATTTTGCCCGCTAACCCAGTGCACTTTTCCCCATAACGTCTCTCTCTTGTAGACCTTTTGTTAGTTGCACACGAATGCACAGCGAGTCATTTTCTCAAAATGTCCGACACATTCTCCATCAATCTTTTATCACTCAGTAGGTCAACTAAAATTCGGCGATTCACCTCAAAGAACATAACTTGGCGCTTTAAAAAAAAAAAAGATCTTTCGTATTCATTTTACAGTTTTCTAGTCTATCTCGTGCCCTGTGACAATTTTATTTCATTTTTCTTTTCCAATGAATTTTTAGTTACTTCTGGAGTATACGAAGTATGTCTAAAAAGGAACCGACTTTTGAAAAAAAAAGTCATAGCTTTAACTGAATAATTATAATTCGACGATTTGCCGGAGATGTGAGGTTTTAACTCCCCCTGACAGTACCTGACAAAAAAATTACCTATTTTCGTGCACATATAGGTGTCTGTTTTATTGTCTTTATGTTACATAATTATTAGCTCCCTAATACTTATATAAGGTAGTATAGAAACATAATGGCGATTAGTGCAGCTGATGGCCTTGAGAGTGAGTGACGGCGCTTGACCTCACTCTCACCTTGCCTTCCGGGGATAAATCGTGAGAACCGGAAGGCATAGAAGACCCTGTCTTCCGGTTTAAGGATAGTAAGTCTCAGTCAGTTAGCAGGTAGGAGCCGAGACCGTTAGGATGTAAGTCGAACTGCGCAGATGTCTGGGTTGGAGATTGAAAATAAAGTAACATCATTATTATCTAAAAACTAACAATGACACAGGGCTTCTGATAACGAGAAATCCCTAACAAAAAACCAGACCGAAATCACCAAGTCAACTCCAGACGCTAGACCAGACCAAGTCAAGATGATAGAAATACAAAAGACGATCAGAATAGCAGCCGGCCAGAATAGAAAAGACGACTAGAAGTAAGAAGTAAGAAAGGCTATGCAACATTTACTGGTAGATTTCGATGCGTATATTGCAATGATACCAATGAAAGTGATCAATTCAACGAATTGACGGAGAAATGAGGCTTTAAATCACCCCTGATTATGCCTTTAAAAGTACCTATTGTCGTACAAATGTTAGGTGTTGATTTTATTCTTTTCTGTTAAATTTCGATACGTAGATTACAATGATACCAAAAAAAAGCATCCAATTCGACGAACACTTTAAATATACGCTCCTACATTTGGGGCGATAGTAGGTGTCGACAGTGTTATTATATGCATGGGTCACTGGGAAGTTTCGGGTTTTTCATCATCAAACTCCTCTCGCCAGGCTTACCCTATCAGAGAGGATCAAACTCTGCTCCACCTACTAACAATTGAGACACTAACAGATGTTTGAATTTTATTGTTTTTGGACTGGTATAAAACCCTCCGCCGAGCCTGTGATTGGCTGGTGCTAACAACCAGTCAAATGCACGGTACGATATATCTAAGTGGTGTACGTGGACTATAACACTTTTTTTCCAAAATGGATTAAACTCTTTTGAAGGCAAAAGGTAAGTTAACCCTACATTATTACAAATATGAGAGGCCTATTGTTTTCCTTATTAATTTACCGTTTTTTTTCTTTCCTTTTTCTCTCGCAATTCTTGTATGTTTTCAAATTGAGGAACTTTTGAATTTAAAAAAGAAGTAAATAAATAAATAATATACTGGCTGACCTTCTTACTGTAGAATTACAAAAAACAACCGATAACGACAGAGCATCCTCAAACCAGTTGTAGCAGGACTATTTTGCTGGTAAAGATATTCCCTGCAAGACTACATAATACAAAATAGATGCATCTCATCTGGAAGGGCTTTAAAAAAAAAAAAAAAAAAGAAATCTTACAGCAACAACAACAATTATATCTCTGCTCTAAAATATGTCTGTTTTCTAGTCAGTCTTTATTATATCTCTGCTTTTCTTTACACTTTCATAAAAATTCCTCTTATTCAATCGGAGATTTTAAAAAAAAACCACCAATCCCTCCTCACCTCTCTTTGGGATTCAAACTTAGGAAGGGAGAAACAAAAAATGTTTCGTTTAACTTTCGATTCTCCTAAGAGGATTATTACCCCTTGCTATTCCTAGTTTGGCTTTTCAGCCACTAGGTGATCAATGTGAAGACTTTATTGAGAGTAGTTAAGTCCTATTTTCCTTTTTTATTTCAGTTAATATGAATAACTGAACTTAACATTCTGAATATTAGAATTGTTGTATTATATTCTGTATAAATCTGAAGAAAGAAAATGTTTTGCCTGATTTATTTTTACACTTAATCCTCCCTGTTATGTTTAATATAAACTTGATTATTAACATTCATTCCTTTTCTGAAAAACTTAAATAGAAAGTCCGCCCTGTCGTCTGGGCCGTTAGAATGCACCGACTGCACCTCTGCACAGGGGTAAGACTCCCCCAATGGGGCCACCTGTTGGTCGTGGGTGGCGACCCGTGATGCTTAAGGATAGAGCCCAGGTGGATGAGCAGTTCATGATTTGCAATACTCCACTTTGGCCATATCTTGGGCTAGACGGGCGGTCGGAGAGGCCCCCTCCGATCAATCGGCTGATCACGTCAAGCCCTGGCACCTATATGATTTTCCCAACCCTATTTCCCTTAGGGCAAGCCCCAACCCCTTTTTATCATATGGGTGCTAGAAGGCGGTGGCTGCGGGTCTACATGTCCTAGGAGTGACGTTAAACTCTATCTGATGGTGAGGTTCCAGTTTTGGAGGTTTGGGGAATGTGGAGCACACCTTCATCACCATTGCTCCCTGGTCCACTCTGACCCGGAGTGGTAGTACCTGTTAGGGTCCCATCTATGGGTTAAATAGAAAAATGTATTTATAAAAAAATTGTATTATCCATTAAGAATTGATTTATTTCAAAACTTTATCGGCGTTAAATGACCCACTGAGGTTGATATGCCGTAAAACAAAACAAATCAAACCAAACTTAAATAGAAAGAAAATAATTTTTTTTAAACTAAATAAAAACTAATGGAATGTTTTGTTTTCTTCTCTCTGTAATTTAAAACAAAATCTTACCTATCGAACAATGACTATTTAATTTGAGTTTCAACTCTTCAAAACGATCAACTAGAATTAACGCTTCTCTTTGTTCAAATACTTTTGGAACGTATTGTATATACACTATACGGAAAATACCTATCTCATTGCGTATACTTATATCTATCAGTCTATCCATCAATTCATCCATGTCTACATAGCGTAAGATCTTTTCTTGTTTTACGAATATTTTTTTCTATTCATTCTAACTTGTATTTCGAAGAGCAAATTTAAAGAAAGAGAGAAAATTAAATAAATACGTAAAACCCTCTGCACATAGAAGAGAAAAATACGTCAATTTGATGCATGTTCTTCGATGGTAGAAATAACATCGTTGTTTGTGGAGATCTCGCAGCATTAAACAAACGGAGAACACAGGTCGATTGATATGACATCACTGATATAAAATAAAACAAAAACAAAAAAAATCAAAACAAAACAAAACAGAACCAATAAAACAAAAAAACAAAAAAGGAACAAAACTAGGTTATGTAAATAAATGCAGTAAAAACAAAGATCGTTTACAGAAACCGGGAGAGCGAGTTGCGTGTGGTGAGAGCCCATCCCTTCAGATAGAGAACCATTTATTTGGTGTCTACGTGACCCAGGTGCGCTGAGTTTGAGACTTGAACGATTACGTTCATCTTATTCATAACTTTTTTTTTAACCTATCCCCTTCTACTTATTTGTTCTTTATACAACGATGCAGAGAGAAAATATTGTGATTTAATTTCACTTTTTCACACACACACACACACACACACACACATATATATATATATATATATATATATATATATATATATATATATAATTTAATATACCAAGCGTGTTGGTAGATCCTTGCGGAGAGAAAAAAAACCAGCAGAAAGTTTGATTGTAAAAATATACTACCAAACATCAACCAGGAAGAAAAAAAATTTTGAAAAAAAGAAAGGACCAAGATATTCGTACCAACAAAAAATAATCTATTGGTACAGTATTTGGCCAAAAGAAAAAACAATTTATATGTATATATATGTATATAAGATATATATATATTCATATAACCGCTAGGAGAAGCTAATGTGTAAAAAGTGCTCGATACCTAAGTAGAGCCAAGTAATATAGAAATTAAATATTTTTCATTAAACAATAAACTTATAGTGTTCTGTGTTTTTATTGGTCAGTCTGGTTTTGCTAATTTAAATGATTACTGTGGTTAGTAATATTTATTTGTCTTGCTCCTTTTCTTCTTTAGTCGGATTTTAGCCCTGAAGAGCTTTATGCGAAACTAATAGTAGGTTCGTCTGACTCATTAGATTATCTTTATATATATATATATATATATATATATATATATATATATTTGTTAATGTATAAGTAGTAACTTACCGGTGGGTATGAGTACGATCGTTGGAAGCGCACAGTATCCAGGGGTTAAGATTGAGAAAAAACAAATACAAAGTGCTCAATACAATGTAGAGCAAAAATTTATTTTAACAATGGAAAGGAGTAACCTACTCGAGTTTCATCGATTGATTCTTCGGGGTTACATTAGTTAAATTAATCGAGTTTTCGATTAATCTTAGATGGTATAATACATGCCCGTTGGAATATATTTATCTATTTATATATTATATATCTATTTAGATATTATTTATCCAAATTTATTGGATAAATTCCATTCCAACGGGCATGTATTATACCATCTAAGATTAATCGAAAACTCGATTAATTTAACTAATGTAACCCTGATGAATCAATCGATGAAACTCAAGTAGGTTACTCCTTTCCATTGTTAAAATATATATATATATATATATATATATATATATATATATGTGAAAATAAAATGGAAATTAATCCGACAGTATGAATAAGATATAATGAAAAAACAAACGATGTTTACAACTGAAATAGGCTCATCAAAAAACAAACGATGTTTACAACTGAAATAGGCTCATCATCTTCTTTAGTCGGATTTTAGCCCTGAAGAGCTTTATGCGAAACTAATAGTAGGTTCGTCTGACTCATTAGATTATCTTTATATATATATATATATATATATATATATATATATATATGTATGTATATGTAAAGAAAAAAAAGCTTAAAGACCGGGTATATAGCGATTATGGTCTATTTCTACCTGTAGGTATCTGAGAGCTGTACGAGTTTCTTCAGATCAATTTTTTTAATAAAAAATACAATAAAAATAAAGAAAGTGATCTGAAGAAACTCGTAGAGTCTCAGATACCTACAGGTGGAAATGGACCATAATCGCTATATATCCGGTCTTTAGGCTTTTTTTTCTTTACAAATTATTTTGCTCTGTTTATAGAAAATTAAACATTGATTTCTCAAACGTGACCTGAAATTTGTAACACATAACTGTTGGAGAAAAGGACCAATTTATAATCATCCTAATACCAAAAAAACGGGGTACCCCACCAAATATATATATATATATATATATATAGAGAGAGAGAGAGAGAGAGAGAAAGAAATATATATAATATATATATATATATATATATATATATATATGTTGAAATAAAGAATAAATGAAAGAAAGTGTAGAAAGGATAATAAAGGATAATTTTAATCAATATCATTTACACGTGTTTCGGTCAGGAGTTTATCTATGTGTACAATATTTAAACTATTATTATTTCTAAATAAACAAATGAAATGAAATAATAATAATAGAAAAAATGTAGAAGTGTTCCACACACAAAGAAATGGTCGAATTTTCTTTGTGTGCAGAACACTTCTACATTTTTTTCTATTATTATTATTTCAGTTCATTTGTTTATTCAAAAATAATAATAGTTTAAATTTTGTACACATAGATAAACTCCAGACCGAAACACGTGTAAGTGATATTGATTAAAATTATCCTTTATTATCCTTTCTACACTTTTTTTCCTTTATTCATTCTTTCAACATACCGTCGGATTTACTTCCAGTTTCATATTTACATATATATATATAACTATTCCATCGTTTCCCACCTGAGGATGGCAAAGTGTATTGCCGAAAGCGCTAGTGTTGAAAACTTCGGTGGACTGTTATACCAGTTCCACCCTGACACCAGAAGGATGGCCCGAAGATTGGAACGGATCAATGAAAGACTTGTCAGACAGGAATTGTCTGTTCAATTCAACAAAATATATATATATATATATATATATATATATATATATATATATATATATATCCTCGGTGGCCTAAAGTTGGTATCAGCCAGACAGCGAGGGTGTCAATCCCCTTTTAACTTGCGCTAGACCAAGGAGATTATTTTTAGCGTCTGGGGCGGAGCGCCACACCTACTATTTGTACTATTTGTCATTAGTGGTGTTAATATTATTGGCGGAGAGTGTATGTTTTAGAGTTAAATGAAATGGATAAAGTAAATGAAAGACTCTAATTATTATTACCGCTTCTGTCCTCTCCTCTTCTCGACAAATGTGCGCAAGAGAATAAGATTTTTTTTAAAATGAACGGTAAGTATAGTTCGAGAATAGGGAAAGTGAATTACGCATTTGATATTGTCCAGGAAAATTGTTGTTTCCAAGTCACGTTTTCTTGTTTACGTAGTATTCACGGATTGTTTTATTTGCTATGAGTTGCGATAGAAATGATTGATCGGTTGGTTGTTTTGTTTTGGGTTACGGCATATCAATCCCTTTCGGGTCATTTAATGCCGAATCACGCCATTTTGTGGATGAACTTCGGTTATCAAGCTGGAACAGGCGGTCTTCCTATCTATAGCTCTGCTGATGAGGCCTAATAGGCCGAAATGTACATACAGATTGATTTTTCACGATTTTTTTAGCCTTAAATTTAAATAGGTATGCCCGCCTAATTAATGAATTATTAATTAACTTTCAAAATTAGGTACGATGTCAATTAAGAACATATTCTCCCAAAAATTGTCGGCTAAAAAAAGCCATATCATAAACACACCACGTGTGTATTTAATTCTCATATATATATATATATATATATATATATATATATATATATATATATATATATTACCATATACTGCACCAGTTTAGAGGGTAAAGTTTCATGAATTGGGCCACCTGTTGAGCCTGGGATGTGACGCGTGATGTTTAAGGAGAGAATCTTGGTGGCTGAGCAGTCAATGACATGCAATACTCATCTTTTGCCTTAACTTAGACAAAACGGGTGATTGGAAATGCTCCTTCCGCTCAATCAGCCGGTCACGTCAAGCCATAGCACCAATAATATTGCCCCAACCCTTTTACCCTCATGGCAAACCTCTAACCATTTTTATTCTATATGTGTTCTAGAAGGCACTGGCTGATTGTCCTAATGTACTGTGTATGAATGACGTTAAACTGCATCTAATAGTGGTGTTTTAACTCTAAAACTCTGGGATGTGTGGAATACCCCTTCAACGCCATCACTCCCAGGTCCACTCTGACCCGGAGTACCTGTGAGAAAAAAAACGAGTCAATGTGTTTAATTGAGTTTGATAAAACATTTGAATACCATCAATTTAAACCAACAAACCAGCCACGATCAGTTAACTAGCTCAGTCTAGCCTACCGTTAAACCACGCTTGATTATTAATATATGAATCTACCTACACAAGCCAAAGCCACAGCAGAACAACCTTGAAAAGTCGACAAGAGGCATTGGCCTCTGTGTGAACTAAAAAAAAAACGGAGTTCATGAGCTTTAAACAAGATAGACACATCTCCACACAGGATGGTAAACCTTCAAAATTAGTAGACCAGTTTACATACCTAGGTGGTAATATCCCAGAAAGCGATTTCAATATACGCATTGTAAATGCATGGGCTGCTATAGATAGATCCTTGATCATATGGAAATCTGATCACACTAGTCAGATAAACAGCGAATTCTTTGAAGTTGTATCCATGTTAGGGCTACTGTAGGTCTGCACCACTTAGACTGTAACGAAGCGCTAAGAGAAAAAGATGATAGACACATAAGTATACTGCATGCTGTATTGAACAAATCGTGAAAGCTGCATCCCACAAGAAATATAATCCATACCTGGGCAAAATTTCAAAAAAATTGAAGAAGGTGGGTGACATGGCCTGGATTATTTGACATGGAATTACCCCTAAGTAAGGTCATATTATCCACTAATCAAGAAGGGTTATGATGTTATGGCAACGCAAGATGCTCACCTACTGCTTCTTTGAGGGACACATCAAAATGTTACTTTATTTTCTAAAAATACCAGGACTTTATTATTTCTTTGTTAATAGGCTCCAATCAAAACAGATATTGTTAGGTATTTTTCATTGCCAAACTCAAAAGCATTGAAACAATTAAAAAAAAATTAAATTGCAACATCTCGGTAACCAAAACTTAAATCCTATGAATATTAATTATTGCCAGACTTACATTTGAACTGCTAGATAATCCTATTTCTAGTTAGAGAGTTTCAATGTCGTAGAATTTGAAAATGTATAATACCTAACGATATCTGTTTTGATTGGATAATGTTCGACCAGATATGATAAAATCCTTATATCTTTAGGATAGAGTGAGGTTAACTTTTTTAAAAATTGCTTGCGATGTACGAATTTATGAGTGATACGGCACACACACACACACACACACACACACACATATATATATATATATATATATATATATATAGGTATATGTAAAAACAAAAAATTTTTTGCGATGAAACAAAGAAAATATAGTGCTCAATCACAGTTTGTAAGAGCTAATATTCTATATATATATATAGATAGATAGATAGATAAGACAAAATACAAAACATTATTCTCTATCAGATGTAGTTTAATGTTATAGTAAGGACGACTATATTTGGAATATCTCACCCTAAGGGGTCGGTTTAGCTCAGTCGGTAGAGCTTTTTGCCAAGTTTCCGAGTTCGATATCGACCCTCGCCAACTAAAAACGAGTATCTCAGCCTGGGTAATCTGATTGCAGCATCAGGGAGTTGATGTTATGTGTAGCGCTTCAACTAAGCAAAAAAAAAAAAATCTCCCCGGTCTAACGCTAGCAAAAAGAGACGTGACGCCCTCGCTTTTCAGATCATAGTGGCAATAGGCAATTATACCGACTTTCTTTTCATTGGGATCCATCCGTCTATGGGAGACGATGGCGTAGTGTCCCAAAACCAGTGGAACTCCGTAGCCTGGGCGGCTTGATACAGAGGAAGTGCTGTCGCCCGATTAGCAGGACCCCCTCCTCACACTGCCATTGTGGTCGCAAGAGTTCCTGGATGGTGGTGAAGTTTAGCATCACACCACCTTAACGACTCAAGCTCTGGATTTTATTCAGGGGTTTACTCCCCGAGCCTTTCCTTGGATCATGTATAGCCACTAGATAGCAGAGGTTTTCTAATAGACTTTTCTTTGTCTAGATGGAGTGCTGTCCAAGACTAAGGGTCCTTATCTACCCCGTTTGAGGATTTATGTGTGTGGTAAGTAAACCAATTTTACTACTGTCGACTTTACTTACCCCTATTCAGGGTATAGAGCCAGTTTATTCTAAACTGTTGATGAGGCGAAATTCATGCTAAAGTAATATGTCTTTACCGAAATATTTCTTAGATATATTAGATACGATAACTTGGAGTAAAATTACAAAAAATAAATAAATAAATAAATAAAACATTTAAACGTGTCCGTTTTTTTTTCTTCTTTATTTTTTAAAGTTGAAAGTAATGTTCGGGCAACATGAAGAGTTTTTAATTACTTTATTTGTCTATTAGATGTAATTTCTTT
The DNA here is from genome assembly GCA_023376005.1 of Doryteuthis pealeii. Taxonomy (NCBI): domain Eukaryota; kingdom Metazoa; phylum Mollusca; class Cephalopoda; order Myopsida; family Loliginidae; genus Doryteuthis; species Doryteuthis pealeii. The sequence goes on from CM042146.1 coordinate 28,884,397, forward strand.
TTAGATCATCAGTAAAATAATTATGAATTGAAATTTGCTAAACTTTTAAAATGAGATTCATCCATTAATTTTTATATCAGCTTAATAAGATAAGTTTTTTTATTAAATAGTTATTAAAATATGAATTTTAAAACTTAAAATCATGGGAATTATATTTTGAATCAATCTTATGTATTAATTAAGAATAAGAATTATTACTCTAGAAACTCCTATGGACAGAGCTAACTTGATTTATTTGCCTTGGCTCATATAATAATCAGTTTTAGAAATATTTCTTAAAAGATACGATAGCTTGTAGTAAAATTACAAAAAAAAGTAGAACTTGTCCTTTTTTTTTCTTTTCGTTTTTTTTAAATAATTTTTTGAAATTATAATATTTTATTAAATAGAATTATAATTAAAATTAAAATTTATATAGATTAAATTTATTAAATAAATTATAATTAAATAAATTTATTATTTATTTAAATAAATATAATTTATTAAATAAATTATAATTAAATAAATTATAAATTAAAATTATAATATTTTATATATTATTTTTTTATTTTTAAAAATATTTTTTTGAAATTATAATATTTATTGCCTATGGACAGAGCTAACTTGATTTATTTGCCTTGGCTCATATAATAATCAGTTTTAGAAATATTTCTTAAAAGATACGATAGCTTGTAGTAAAATTACACAAAAAAATAGAACATTAAAACTTGTCTGTTTTTGTTTTGTTTTTTTCTCGTTTTTTTTTATAAGTTGAAAGTAATGTTCGAGCAACATGAATCTTATTTGACACTGAGCGTAACTGGAACGTGTATGATCTTCAAAGAACCGAATGCATTAACATCCTATTTTTGTGTTATTAGCAGCAAATATTGAAAGAGATAGAGACACGTGAAAAGTAAGTAAAGCCGAAAGTTCGTGAATAGAATAGAATAAAAAAAAAAAACAGTGTTAAAGAAGACGTGTCTTATATCGTTTTTTTTTTCAAGTTTTTTTTTTAACGGGCGATGTATGTTGTAGCTACAAAGATAAGGGAGTGGTTCCTCGACCGTAAGCCACGAAACATCTTAGAAAAACATTCTATGTCAATGTGAACATAACAACTCACTTGTATTTGTCTATCTTTCTGAACAATTATGTCATCAAATAATGGAGGGTCGCACATTTTCTTTTAAATATCAAATCTGCGATTAAGCGACACCAGATAATCTGTATTCACATTTTTGCATTGCAACGTTAATATCTAGGAACAATTATGTCATCAAATAATGGAGAGTCGCACATTTTCTTTTAAATATCAAATCTGCGATTAAGCGACACCAGATAATCTGTTGCAACGTTAATATTTAGGAACAACCGTAATATATAGATTATATATATCAATAGTCTTGTTTCTTAATCTTCCAACCGTTATCCTTTTGAAACACCCATGAAAAATTATTTTTCTTCATTACAGATTTCACTTCCTCGTTACTGGAACAATTCTTGCCTCTGAAAACTTTTTTTCATGGGGCCGAAGAAAGGCAAGCATTATTCCAGTGACGAGGAAGTGAAATATGGAGTGAAGAAATGGTTCAAAGAACAGTCAGCAGAATTTTACGGGGCAGGGATACATGCTCTCATTCAAAGGTAGAACATTTCTATTGTGAGAAACGGTGACTATGTTGAGAAGTAGGGATGTGATCCACAGAGGACCAGCTTCATTTTGATGTATGATATATGTTCCTGTGTCGGTAATTATATCTGTACTAAACAAAATAACATTACTTTTTGACTCACTCTCGCACACACACACACACACACACACACACACACACATATATATATATATATACATATATATACATATATATATATATATACATATATATATGTGTGTGTGTGTGTGTGTGTGTGTAAAGGGAATGACATACCGGTAAAAATATTGGGTTGGTCTCAATGTCTGGTTGGTATAAGTGTTAAATCAGCGTTTTAACAAATATAAAGCGTTCAATACGTAAATAGAGTGGATTTAGTATTTTAGTGTGTACTGTAATAACCTACTCGAGTTTCAAGATAAGGTACTTCATGGTGAAATCCACTGAATTATTTAAGATATTGATTAATTACAGTTAACTGAGGGAGTTAATATTGTAATTGTGACCGTTGATATATATATATATATATATATATATATATATATATATATATATATATATATAGTATGAACAAAAAGTAATCAGACAAACAGGAATATTTTTTATATATGTTATTTATTCTCAACTAGTTTCGACCTTAGGTCATCGTCAGGAGAAAATTTCTTATTTGAAGAAATTGTTTTTAGATTTTTTGAAAGGAAGCATTATGGGAGAACTATAAAAATTGGAGTATTTTTGAAGGTTTGACATGCTATTAAAATCCGGGTAGAAGAGTGTGTTAGTAGTAGCAAGTCCATCTGTTCCGTGAAAAACCTCTTTGGGGGTGGGTTATTTTTTGAATGCTCTTATATATGTGAGGGAGGGTTATTGGGAGTTGTGTATATGCCCATATATGTATACACATAAATGTATGTGTGTGCATACATATATGTGTGAGTGATGGTGTGTATATATCTCGGTACTGTGCACATATATATATATATATATATATATATATATATATATATGCTTAAAATCCTCCAGCTACGATAATTTGCGATTATGTAAGGGTGTTATATATACGCTGATATAATTATTTGTCTATGTTCCTTTGCACACAACACCCCCCCCCCATATATATATATATATATATACATACACACGCACACTCATATATATATATATATATATATATATATATATATATATATATATATATATATAATGAATGTGTGTGCGTGTATGTTTGTACACAAAGGACCATATACATTTCATTATATCAGCGTATTAAATACTTTTAGATAATCGCAAATAATCGGGGTATGTGGGTGGATTTTAAGCAGCATACCCCTGGGTAATAAGAATGTGATGCATTCTACGAGTACACTGGGATATGTTCTTGAAAGTATCACCCTAAGGACGTGCCTCATGGACCCTTGTATACTTCCGGCCCTAAAGTGCAAATGGATCTCAGCTAAAATATGGGCTAATGATATAAAACTTTTCGTAATGCTTACAGGACGCGAAAGTGCCTTCGGTTCTTAATAACAATCTTTTGTCACCCCTTGAGTCATTAATGGTTTTAAAATGGTATAGAATTACATCACGTTGGTAATAATAACGCCTTGATTAATAAAATTTAGTTTCAATCGTACACTTTAAAAGATCATTAACATAGCGGTTGACAGGTACACGTATATATATATATATATATGTATGAAGAATTTTAGTGCTAAGTTAATTAGATACTAACGTCAATTTGTAAACATTTAGAAGTCGCATCGAATTTGTCGTCATCGTCGTCGTCGTTTTAGTAACAGGTAATTAAATCATTGCTTATGGACATTTACTGAAAATTAAATTAATGAATTCAGCTCGCTCGATAGGTCTTTAAATATCAACAACCTTTTTAAATGTATATTCTAAACTAGTAGAGCTACCCGGCGTTGCCCAGGATTTAAAAAGTTAAAAATTAATCTCTTTGTAACTTAATAGGATAGGAAAAAGCAAGGAATGCAAGACGTTACGTGTAAGTAACATGGAAAGTTTTTGATGCCAATGCACTAGGAAATTTGCCATATTTAAATCTTTACTTACTTTTTTTGGGTAGCTGGCTTTATAGCTAGGTTTCTTATCTTCTGTATCATTCTTCATGGCTTTTTCTAACTGATATTTTGCTGATTGGCCTGGTTCTGCTATAGGTCTGGTTCTTTAAGATGCTGGTCTTTTGTTGACTACTCTGATTATGACAAGGATAATGACAGTGATAATGAAAGAGATATATTTTTGTGATCACAATTTTATTAACTTTATGAACCAGAACTTTTCAACCGCGCGCGGGAAGTGAAGCCCGTCCATGCTTACATTAGGACTTCTTCGGCTTGACTGACTCTAAGCTAACTGAACCTTTTTTTAGTATTATCTGCATTATTCGGACTATTGTCCGCATCTTCATTGTTATTTGTACAATGTTTTGGCCGATATGCCCCCCGGCCTTCTTCAGGTATTTCTTGTCGGACTCGGGAACCTTCACGCATCACGGATGGCTCCCGATTACAACAAGAAAGTTCCCGAGTTCGAAAAGAAGGTTCCCGAGTCCGAGAATGTTCCCGAGTCCGACAAGAAATACCTGAAGAAGGCCGGAGGGTATATCGGCCGAAACGTTGTACAAATAACAATGAAGATGGGAACAATAGTCCAAATAACGCAGATAATACTAATCTTCAAGCCTCATCTCAATCATTCAGAGAAATGAACCTTTTTTTCTCGGGACCTGTTCCAGAATGCTTCGGCGTCTGGACCGGCTAAGTAAAATTAACAACGTTGATCCCAAGGGGCTTTCCCCACAGGCAATATCTGTCCCCTTGATTTAATGGGGCAGGGCTGGGTTTATTGCCCAGTGCTGGAGACGCCCTCCGTATGGGGGAAAGCAGCCGGGATCAATAAATTTTTGTGCTTACTGAGATTTGGTGGGCCGACATAAAAAAGTCCTTGTGTCACGCCCTCATAAGTGGGATGAGAGGCAAATACGCTGAGTCAAAAAAGTATCGAGATTTTTTGGTACTTTTTGACACTCGCTGTATTCTGAAAACATTAACGTTCAATTCATTATTCATTTCTATCTTGGTAAATACAGCTTCAATCTCGATACTTTTATGACACACCTTGTATTCTGAGAAAAATAACGTTCCATTCATTGTTCATTTCTATTTTGGTAAATACAGCTTTCAATCTCGATACATTTATTTATAACACACCTTGTAATATATATATATATATATATATATATATATATATATTGAGAGAGAGAGAGAGAGAGAGGGGGGGAGAAAAAAAGAGAGGGAGAAAGAAAGGGAGAGAGCGCTAAACAGAGAGACAAAGAGACAGAGCGACAGACAGACTGAGAGAGAGAGAGAGAGAGAGAGAGAGAGAGAGAGAGAGAGAGAGAGAAAGAGACAAACAGAGGGACAGAGGGACAGAGACACAGAAAGAGAGAGAGACAGACAGGCAGATGGACAGACACAGAAAGAGAGAGAGGGAGAGAAACAGACAGATAGACAGACAGAGGGATAGACACAGAAAGAGAGAGAGAGAGAAAGAGACAGAGAGAGAGAGAGAGAGAGAGAACAGACAGACAGACAGGGGACAGACACAGAAAGAGAGAGAGACACAGACAGACAGAGGGACAGACAGAAAGAGAGAGAGAGAGAGAAACAAAGAGACAGACAGACAGAGACAGACAGACTGGGAAAGAGTGAGAGAGAGAGAGAGGGGGAGGGAGAGAGTGTGTGTGTGTATGTGTGTGAGAGAGAGAAACAGACAGACAGACAGAGGGACAGAGCGACAAACAGACTGTGAAAGAGAGACAGAGACAGAGACAGACAGAGAGATGGGGGTAGAGATACAGACAGAGAAAGAGTAAACAGCGACGTTGAATGATTCTATCACAATCATAATAGACATATACATTTGTATACATAAACATTTAAATTGTTTATTGGCTGTTAAACCTTTGCAATATCGTCTGTGATAGCATTGTCATTGACCATTAGAATTATTTTGAAAGAATGACTTTTAAAAATACATTGCTTGAATGAATAAATCTATATTAAGAGAGAGCAACTACTCGTGCCTTCCTTATAGAATTAGGACAATATCCTCTGTACTTCAATGCATAATAAATGTTCACATCAACAGACACAAGTTAGCACATAGATTAAAAACAGGATGAACTGATGCACAGAGCTGCACATGCGCAGTCGCATTCATTGCTTTGCAAGGATTGCACGAGCCAATGATCTAAAAAGATCTTTGGTTTGAATTTGACGATGCGAGGAGGATTTTAATGTAAAATGGAGTTTTTTTTTTAAAATATAGCGATAAAGAAATATGAAAGGATGAAAATGCATTGAATAAAGTCAAACTTTTTTTTAATGTGACTTCAATTGAAAATAACCATCAAAAATATACACGTAAATATTTACTTATTTATCTATCTCACGCATATTGTAACACACTTTTTAAACACATTTTTCAAACTGATTTTTGATCTATGTAACCTATTGATGGTTCCCTAACAGGTACTACCATTCCAGGTAATAGAATCTAAGAGTAAAGTAAAGGGGTCAACGCTGATGATTTAGGGATTGAACTCTTGTGGCTGAGCATTCCATGGCGTACAAAACTCGAATTTGGCCTTTACTTAGGCTACGTGAACGCTTGGAGAGCCCCCTCCGATCAATCAGCTGGTCATATCAAGCCCTATCATCTATAAGATTATCCCAACCCTATAGCTATTATGGCAATCCCCAACTCTTTTAATCATATATGTGCTAGAAGGCAGTGGCTGAGGTTCTTAACGTCCTGGGTTTGACGTTAAACTCTATCTGATGGTGAACTTCTCATTTTGGAGCCCTTGCGAATGTGAAGTGCCCTTTCATCACTATTGTGTTGTATACTCTCTTTCTTTAGTTCTATTATTCTTCTGCTCATCTTTGGTATCTTACGTTCTTCTTCTAGCGTCTGGACTTCGTCTTGGGGACTTCGTGTCTGGTCTTCCATTTGGGGATTTCTCTTTATTAGAAGCCCTGTGTCATTGGTAGTTTATAGATAATAACACAAGACTTCGATTTACTTAGATCCTATTTTATTTCGAAATCCCCACCAGACTACCTGCACAGATTGAGTACGGTAGTGCGCATAACGCGACTTGCCACCTTCGTGGTTGGGCCGATACTAACTAAAACTCTATCTAATCTAAACCGGAAGAGGGTCTTCTCCACCGATTCTCACGGTATCCACCGGAAGGAGAATCAGGACTGAGGTCAAGCCTTGTCATTCAGTCCTTTAAGGCCGCCGGCTGCACTTATAACAGCCATTTTGGTTTCTACACTACTGTACATAAGTATTAGGAATCTAATAATTATGTAACAATTGCTCCCAGTTTCAGTCTAACCGAGAGTGGTAGTACCTGATATAGTTCCATCTATTAATTAAAGTGATAAAAAATGAGTATTAAATATATGTTATGAATTGAGTTTAAAAAAAATCTGAACTCTAAACAAGCATGAATAAAACAAAACGACTTTGCATGAAATAACCCAACAAGGATTGACATGCAATCCGACCCGGAATGCTAGTACCTGTTAGGGTCCCATCTATGTGTTAAATATAAAATAATAAGTTTAAAAATTGATTGGAAAATCGAGTATCCATCAAGAATGAATAAAACAAAACATTTTCGGCATAAAATAACCCAAGTTGTTTTGACATGCCATAAAATCGAACAAACAAATCAACCAACCTCTATAACCCTAATCCCATGAAATTTTCAACTTGTTCTGTAGTATAGATAGGGGGAGGGTTTTATATGAAATTCCTCTTTGACATTCGTCCTTGAAAAACTGAAATTGCTGAAACAACACAACGAGAATAAGTGAGGGAATGACGAATTCATTTTAACTGTTAAATATTGGTGTCCCTGACAACACTGTTGCTATGCGACTAATATATAGCATAACATTTACGTAATCGTAAATTTCACCCTCTTATCCTAAAAGTTGAGTCTTTTATGACCAACTATTGCACACACACACACACCACACACACACACACACACACACACACACATATATATATATATATATATATATATATATATATATATATATATGTATATTGCACATATATATACATATGTATACATGTATATATATCTATATCTATATCTAATATATATATATATATATATATATATATATATATATAATTATATATTTATATATAATCCAAAAGTCTAGAGAAGAAATCTTCCTTACGACACAAGAGTTTTATTTAAAAAAAAACTGTCGCAGTTTGAGAGCTCAATGTGTGCTCTTAATGTTAGAGTCACAGAGCAAATATATAAGTAAAGAAATAACAAAAGACTTAGAGATTTAGCTTTATAGTCTATTTCAGGGAGCTTAGACAAAGTGTCTAACACTCACGACTCATCAGATGCGAAATCTCTAAGTCTTTTGTTATTTCTTATATATATATATATATATATATATATATATATATATATATATATATATATATATATATATGTGTGTGTGTGTGTGTGTGTGTGTGTAGCATTGTATAAACAGGTGAACATGTACAATTTTTTATGAAAATAAGTTCCTTACTGTACAGCATTGTAAACAAAAAATTGTAACACCATTATTCCCAAAAACCAAAATGTATACACACACACACACACACATATATATATATATTATTATAATGGCGATTGTGTGTTTTACTGTCTGTAACCGAAACTATATTACTAATCGAGTCACAATTAACATAGTTATTTACATCACATTCTCCATGATTTTATTTATATTTAAACCTGAATTATTAATAAAATTGCTTCACCTTTTTATTAGTGTTGTCCATATCTACATACAGATAATACATGCAATTGTATTTATATATACAAAAAATAGCGGTTTGCAGTGTGAATCGGAAGGCTAATTTGCATATTGATATTAAAAATGTGATTTTATTAAATGTGTGCTTAGTATTATTGATTTCTAATTGTTTGGTTTTATTTTAATGAATATTAGCAAAAATCTCTTCAATGAATCTTAAATGAAATCCATTAACAAGAAAAAATAACTGTCATTTTATTCTTTATTTCCTAATTTAACTAAATAAGTAAAATTCAGCAATGAAAGACGGGAGTGATGGAAGAGTAAGTTTCATTTCTATTTTTCTATTATACCCCCACTCTGTTACATATTTTTTTCTGCCTTCTTATTAGACTTTCTGATTTAATACGATATTTCATTACATTAAAACTTAAATACTTGCACCCGGAGGGTGCATATATTTGCTAGTATATATAATATGGATGTAACTCTAATTTCGGTTTCTTAAAAGGATAACGACAAACTGTACCTAATAGTGAGGTTTTAATTCTGGAGCTCAGTGGCGTGTCGAGTACCCCTTCATCGCCATTAGTCCCAAGTCCACCCAGACCACGAGTGGTAATACCTGTTTTGTGTTCCATCAATGGGTAAAATAGATCATAAATAAGTTTACAAAAATCTGTTGAATAAAGAATTGAATTTGAAAACAGATTGCACATCCAACAAGGAAACATCTTCGGCATAAAATAACCCAATGGGTAGACATGCGATCAAAACCAAACCAATTCACCAACCAACCACCTATTAATAAATACAGCATTTGGGAAATAAAGAATATAATTCTGAATAATAGAATGTAAGATTCATTGGGGAATTATGCCTTATTATTAAACAACGTTAGTAAGTCGTTCCTTGTAGCTGAATTAGCTACACATTTATTATGTAGTGTTAAAACAAATATAAAATAGCATAACCAAGAAGACAATATAAATAATAGGTTTTTGTTTAATGAAATTTCTATTGAATATTAAAAAGATAACGTGTAATATACAAAATGACTCGACTATAGAGATTCTTAGGTTTCTTTAGATTTGCATGTGGTTGACTGAGGAGAGAAAACGTAATCGTGTCTCGTGGTATATATATATATATATATATAGGTATATGTAAAAACAAATTTTTTTTGCGATGAAACAAAGAAAATACAGTGCTCAATCACAGTTCGTAAGAGCTAATATTTATTTATTTATTTTACAATGTTTTCATAGATCAATGTTCATTCTCAACGACCGCGGTTTCATGCTAAATAGCACTCATCAGGTTGAGGAGTAAGATCCTATGGTGTTTGTTGGAGTTCTTTACTCGATGTCATATTTAGTATTGTAAATAACGTCGGTTAGAAAAATTACGGACGCTGATTTCAAATTTAAAAAATTTGAATTTTTTTGAAGTAATGCCAACGAAGTTGCCTCCCTTTATTCGTCAAAAAAAAGGGCTTTTATTAAACTTTGAAAAAAAATAGGGCGTTTTTAAAAAAAAAAAAAAAAAAAAAAAAAAACGTTTCATTTTTTATTATTTATTTTTTATGTTAATTCCGTTTGGCAAAGGATGCATATGTCTTCAAAAAACCAAATTTTAATGTATCTTACTCCTCAACCTGATGAGTGCTATTTAGCATGAAACCGCGGTCGTTGAGAATGAACATTGATCTATGAAAACATTGTAAAATAAATAAATAAATATATATATATATATATATATATATATATATATATATATATATATATAAAGTAAAAAAGTAAAGTCAACGGGGCGGCCTAAAGTCGGTATTAGCCAGTCAGCGAGGGAATATATCCCCTTTTCAATAGCGTTAGACCAAGGAGATTGTTTTTAGCATCTGAGGTGGGGCGCTACACCTACCATCAGCTCCTTACTTTACCGCACAGATCCTTGTGTTACTCATACGCTGAGTTGGCGTGGACCGGTATCGAACTAGGAACCTTATATATATATATATATATATATATATATATATATATATATATATATATATATATATATGCTTGATGTGATTTGGCAAGAAAATAAATAGAAGACAACCTGATTAATACAGCTGATTCAAATCAGCAGTTCCCTCAAAATCAGGGATCACCAAAACTTTTTTACGGTGGGCTGAATAATTTAAAAATACCGAGTGTGGGCCATATTATTGTGATCGCTTCAAATTAAACATTCTGATCAAATAGAATCTTATGAAAATCTTATATATATATATATATATATATATATATTAAAAATGTAGGGTTTGCTCCTTTCAAAAATGTTTGTCTCATAACTTTTCACCTATTTGTTGCTTCCCAGTAGCTCTTTGAATATAACCTGTGTTTTTCAAGCAGTCGTAACAAGTGAACATTCGAGATCACGTGCATGAAATTTTGTAACCCACCTACAGTAGTCAAGTCAATGAAGATTTAATGAGCTTAACATGATATGTAAATTTAAATGGTATCAGAACATATCGGGTTTCGTATGTTTTTAATAAACAAATTCATGTACCGTCGGTGGGCCTCAGAAAATGCCTTCATGGGCCGGATCTGCGGCCAGTACCTTGGTTACCCCTGCTCTAGATCATATGAGCCTGTTTAAAACGTAATTAGGTGACTACCTAAGCAACTGTGAGTATTGTAAGCAACCTGAGTCATTTATTTATCAAAATGACTTGATTCAGCATTAAATGACGCGAAAAAAGTTGATATTCAGTATTCAACAATCAACCACTTTATTTTTTCTCTCTGTTATTTTCTATATTCATCTTCACTTTATTCATCTTTCTTTCTTTCTTTCTTTCTTTCTTTCTTTTCCATTGCTTTTTTCTGTTGTAGCGATTGTCTGCCCCTACTGGTATGGACTTGTGTCAAAAAAGGGTTATCGTCCCTTGCCGACAGGGTTTCTCCAATAGGTGACACTACTAGCTTAGTATTTAAACTCAGCCCGAGAAGCCCCCACCTCTCTCTCTCTCGGTGTGGAATCCACAAAAGTTGGTCAAGACGCGTGGTGTCTCTGTCAATTAAGTAGGGGGCTCTGTCCCCCAACTATCAGTAAGTGACTCTCATATTCTCCATGAACTCTTTTTTTACTTCTAAAGGATTTTCGTACTATCTATTTGTATCTTGTCATGTTGTCATGTTCCAAATGCTCAGACAATAAAGTCTGTATTGTTGTTATGTTGTACTCCTTTGTTCAGATTTATTTACATATATATTCACCTACGTTGGAAGGTTATTCTGAGCCTTCTTACGTATTATACGTACCTCACATTCAAAACTTGAATATACAAAAGTTATGCACAACCTAAAATCTACCTCGCCCCCCCAAAAAAATTGTTTCCTAAATGAATTTAAAAACAATAAAACCAACTCATCCTTATTTCAAGTCCTCGTTGTCTTTGATTCAACATTTTAACAAAAACCAGAAGGTCATACTTCCAAGGAAAGACATGCGAGTTGTATTTCGTTCTAATCTTAGCGTTCGTCTTAGATCTCTGACCAACGAAAAAAATGAAGTATTTGATCATATCAGTACAGTTATACCACAAGTAATTTACAAGTAAAAGGGGAAACTTTAGAGAGGTGAGATCATCACGAAGGACACAAAACATTGTATCAAGTAGAGAAGGATATTTTTTTCTATTGTACAAGAGACGCGAGGCAGAAGGCTGGCTTTCAATATTCAATCTGACGCCATGATAAAAGTAAGTAGAGCAGTACCGTCACGTACCGCGATCAAAAGAATAGAATGCACGTACCCAATTAAGACCATGGTTCACGTAATTGGTCTGTTGAAGTTGATTCCGTGTGAGCAACACACACATACACATACACACACAAACACCCTCATATATATATATATATATATATATATATATATATATATATAGCGTGTGTGGGTATAATTTATAGTCACATAGAAGTATATTGAAATAAGCTTACTTGTACACATGTATGTGCTTACTCAACAAAAAAAAGAAACGGTACCTATCGAAGTTTCCATTTTTATGCATGAATTATCCAAGGTAGAATAAATTAATTCACGGCTGGTTAGCATTGGCAATCTTATGAGTGGAAACTTAACTGCATAACTGGCCACAGTAATCAGTGATAACGTTCAAGGATGAAAGAGCTCAGTAAAATCTTCTGGAAAGATCTTATATTTATAGTATAATATATTCGCCTCTATGAACAAACGCAAAGACGCGTGTTGTAATGCTTAGAGTAGAAGGAAATGGACTCGTTGATGCGAGCTCAAATCCTGGACGAGGTTGTTTACATTTCCCATAGCGCTAATACCCTTGGGAAAGGCGTGAATCCAACTACACTCCCTCGAGCTATGGATAAATAATAGGGCGCAATGGGCTCTTTAACCTTGGGTTGGTAATCAGTCTAGGAGAAGGAAAACTCTGAATTCAAACCTGTTAACTTCGCTTAATAAATTGACCTTCTGTCACATCATGCTCGTGCGGGGGGGTTGGTAAATATGTATGGACAAACGCACAAACCAGAGGCACAAATACACACGCCTATATTACTTTTATATATATGTTTATGTAGACAGGAGCACTCACATAGTTACACACACACACACACACACACACCACACACACACACACACACACACAGAGGGAGAGAGGCAGCTGCTAAAAATTGTATAACTGCACTGATGAGAGGTGATACCTCGAAACACGTGTCTGTAGTTTACTCTATTATACGCTCCTAATTTCAGTTGAGCACTCTATTTAGGAGGAATTTAATTGCAAATTCCCCGTATTCGGCATTAAGCTAAATCTCACTTTGTTTACAAAGTTTGAGAACTCTTAGTGAATTCATTTCCGCTTAGAAATGTAGCGATTAAATAGCCTGCTATACTTGGCAGCTGATTATGGCCGTATGGGTAAGAGCTTTGGCGAGCGTAAGTTCGTTCGGGTCACGAACCCGACCAGAGGCAGCTGCTAGAAATGGTATAACTACACTGATGAGAGGTGATACCTCGAAACACGTGTCTGTAGTTTACTCTCTCTCTCTCTCTCTCTCTCTCTCTATATATATATATATATATATATATATATATATATTGAAAGTACATAAACAGTTAGTTTGATATGGCTATGCCGACTATTTTTGGGAGAATATGTGCTTAATTGAAGTCATACCTTTGAAAATTAATTAGTTGATAATTAATGAATTAGGCGGATATATCTGTTTAAATGTGAAGCGTAAACAAACTTTGTTTATAAACTCATATATCCTACATTTTGGAGGACTTGCTGCACGACAGTATGAATAAAAAGCGAGAAATCTGAGAAGACCGCTAGTGTAACGATTAGAATCTCCGATTGTCAGCCAGGCAGTTAGGGTTCGAATCACACGCAAAGCGGCTTCGGGTCTGTAACTCTGCTGATGGGGCATAATAGGCTGAAATGTACATTCAGAGAATGACTTTTTCTCGGTTTGTTTACGCTTCACATTTAAAGAGATATATCTGCCTAATTTATTAATTATCTACTCATTAATTTTCAAATTAGGTATGTCTTCAATTAAGCACATATTCTCCCAATATATATATATATATATATATATATATATATATATATAAGCTAATGTAGCGTGAATATGGAGTCAATGCCTGGTTACTGACATTTGCTCGCCTATGCGATCCTCATACCAAAATGAGAAATTGCTTTCCCATTTGGTCTGAAGATCGCATAGGCGAGAAACTGACTGTAACCTGGTATGGACACCATATTCCCCCTTCCTTAACTTGAATATAAATGCTCTATCAATGATATTGAGCCCAGTCTACGTACAAATATAGCATCCACATCTACAATATATATATATATATATATATATATATATATATGTATGTATATATATATATATATATATATGTGTGTGTGTGTGTGTGTGTGTATGTTTATACTAGCTACAATATCCAGTAATACCTGGAAAAGGTGGGGCTATTCGTAGTACCTAG
>CM042146.1:28903935-28908935 GCA_023376005.1 Doryteuthis pealeii
AGAATAGTTAAGAAAAATATGTTGTTAGGATCGGAAGAAGGAATTAATGAATTAAACCGTAATGTACCCAACCGTATGCAGTCTTAGGCTAGACTTTAATATCAAGGGCGGGACAATCATATAGGTGCTACGGCTTGATGTAGATAGCCTAAGTAAGGGCCAGAGTGGTGTGTTGCTGCTTTAGACTAAACTATTTTATCAGTATCCTACATTACTTAGTAATCTCTAAATAAATATGAATATTTTATATCCAATAAGGTTCATCTAGTGCAGTGAATAATTGATCATCCCTTGAGGAAACAAGACTACTTCATATCACGGAAATGGTATACTTCTGTTAGTGTCTTTTATCTCATTAAAAAAATCCCCACACGTTTTCTTTGAACAGGTAATCCTAGACGGATACACACAAATGCACATATATGTACCTGCCAATCCTCCTACACGAGGTCAAGAGGTCATCTTTTTAGGCGGTGTATAACAGGTTCGAGTGCAGAATTTTCCTTTTCCTTGACCGGTTGCAACAGTAAGGTTCAAGAGTCCAGTCTACTTATATCTTCCCAAATGTATTAACGCTAAGCAAATGTTGCATAGGGGCCAAAGTCGAGTTGTAGTAGTAGTCATTAACTCGAAGGAACAACACACGAAAATCGTATAGTCAAAAAGAGGCTGTTTATTTATTTCTAGGCTCGTGGGTTCTTTTTCAGGGAGGAGAGAGAGAGAGAGAGAGAGAGAGAGAGAGAGAGAGAGAGAGAGAGAGAGAGAGAGAGAGAGTAAGGTCGAGCTGTTCTATCTTAAATCACGTTCATGCGTGCTGTCGTTGCTACCCTAGATATGTCCCGACGGAGCCCACACGAACGTGTCCGACCCTTCACGGGTCCGGCGAAAGAGAGAGCGAATGTTATTTACTTCCATTTGTGGTGCCGGGGGTGGGTTAAGGTCACATCCGCTTCCGCTCAAAACCTCGGAACTTCCGTTTTTATTTTCAAATCTGGTTCCATGGTCATTGGTCTGTCAATAGCTGGCCCCCGTTGAGTGTTACCCTTCCAAACTTCTTTGATCTTATTTCTTTTTCTTCTCTTTCTCCAGAAATTCGATTACCGTTTTCTTTTCAATCCCCCAAATCCCCGTAGATAATTACGCTACACAAACAGTTAGGCCTAGTATTTGAACTCGATTCGCTAATATATATATATATATATATATATATAAACTTTCTACACATATTGTCAGATTCATGTCCATTTAATCTTTCATACTGTCTACAGAAAAAACAAAATTGGAATTGTTTAAATTACCGGAGGCTAAAATTTCGAATATAATAAGGATCCCGACACTACGAATTTGTCATCCTTACTGATTCCTGAAATTTTCCATCTTCATCAATTGCACTGTTGGACTTATTATATTTTTAACTTTCTTTTGTAGCCGGAACATTTTCCTGAACTTTTTGATATTTATATACGCTTTTACTGCAAACTCTTTTGAACTTTTTTAATCATAAAAATGCTTATAATTTTTAAAAATTAGGAGAGGGAGTGTATATGTATATGTGTGTATGTGTGTGTGTGTGTGTGTGTGTGTAGAGAGAGAGAGAGAGAGAGAGAGAGAGAGAGAGAGAGAGAGTTAAATCAAAATTATTATGCATTTTACATATACATCTATTAGCAATAGCTCCTACGTAAACATATCAATCGCTGTAATAATTAAATCATCATACTCTGGTATATCCACAGGCCCTGCTAGTTATTATTAGTATTATTATTACTCGTAGTAGTATTTTCTAGAAAATGCAGCATCATCAGCAGCAGCAACAGTACAACTTAAAAAGGCTAATGAAACTAAATAAGATGCCGATAAAAAGATTTGAAACAGAGAGGGAACAACTAAAACTTGCTTTTTCTTCACTCCCGTCTTTCATTGCTAAATTTTCATAATTTAACTATTTAGTTAAATTAGTATAAAGAGTAAGAATAGAATTAGTAATATAGGAAGTAAAGAATAAACTTACAGATATTTATTCTTGTTAATGGATTTCTTTTAAGATTTATTCCCGAGACTTTTATAATATTCATTAAAATAAAACCAAACAATTAAAAATCAATAATACTAAGCACATATTTATTAAATCAAATTTTTAATATTAATATGTAAATTAGCCTTCGCATTCACACTGCAAACTGCCATTTGTTGTATATATAAATACAATTGCATGTAATAGAATGTAGATATGGTCAACAGTATTAATAATGTAAAACAATTTTACTAATAATTGAGGTTTAATTAAAAATAAAATCATGGAGAATGTGATGTAAATAACAAATGGAATTGTGACTTGAATAGTAATATAGTTTCGGTTACAGATAAACAGACCCACAATCTCCATTATAATAAGATTAGTAGTAGAAATATTGGTGGCGTTTATGTATATATTATTATCTTACCTTATACAACGCAAAGGACTGTTTTAAATAAGTTATATTCTAAAGACTGCGATGAGTATATGTAGTGAAAAAGTAGTAGCGTTGGTATTAGAGGCAAGGAGGAGTATTATTGACTTTCGCTTGTTTATAAAGTCCTCTGTAGGTATAAACGTGCAACAGGATGGCCATTTCGTTTTCCCTTTGATTTTCACGAATCCAGAAACCCGATACCAACAGGTGTTTTTTGATTAGACACGCAATCAGTTACCCTATCCTCTGTATAAATGTTTGCCAACGTCAACGTAAACTTTGCCTGATGACGATTTCGGAACGGAAAGGACAGGAGCAACTCTGAAGAAAAAAAATAAAATAAATACACACTCAAATAAGTATTAAAGACGTGGCTGAGAAAATAAGAAAGGGAAGTTAACTGTGTTGATATTTCGATGTCTATTTACATCATCGTTATAACCAGAGAAGCGGAAACTAACTTTAAAATACAAATTAAAATCAGGTTTTAATGTGGTAATATGATTTTTATTGCTTTCAAAGTTATTTTTCAGATTATGTTCCGGCTAGGCACCTTGAGGTTCCTGGTTCGATTCCGGACCTCGCCAACTCTTCATATGAGTAGCACATGGATATGTACTGTAAAATGAGGAGCTGATGGCTAGGAGTGGCGTTCCGCCTCAGACGCCCAAAGAATCCCCTTGGTCTACAGCTAGTGGAAAGGGGATAGACTTCCTAGCTGTCTGGCTGATACCGACAATAGGTTACGCTGATGAGGAGAGATTACGTTGAAAGCATCGGTTTCCGAAAAATCACCAAAGTTAAGCAGTAATGAGCTTTTACAGTACTTAATTGGGGAACCACTTAAGCATTCTTCCCTAAGAAACAACCAAAGAGTCTGCTTAACACTAATGAACAACCAAGGATTCTTCCCTAAGGAACAACCAAGGATTCTGCTTAACACTGATGAACAACCAACGATTCTTCCCTGAGGAACAACCAAAGATTCTACTTAAAACTCAACAACAACCAAGGATTCTTCACTAAGGAACAACCAAAGATTCTGCTTAAAACTAAGGAAAACCCAGGATTCTTCCCAAGGATTCGTTTTAACACTAAGTAACACAAGGGATCTCCACTGTAAAATGCTCTTACCTGCTGTCTAACAATGACCACAAAAATCGAAACCTTTATTTATGTTTTATTTGATATCAAAACACTGAAATGCGTTGTTCAATTAAAAAGCTTTTTAAAAGACAAGACTTTTGTCGGTGAGGCGTAAAAGAATCAACCGTTTTGTCGCCATGTTTTCTTGTCTTATTTTTCAACGAACGAGTAAGATTATCTGTGATTATTATCGGAAGGAGAATCTTATCAAATCGAAAGCGGATTAATTGTTCATTAATCTATCCACAATGCATTATCCCACGGGAATTTGGCAGTTTTTCGACAAGGCTATTCATGTACTTGTTACTTCTTTCGAGAGAGAGAGTCATTTTAACACTTCAAAGAAGGAGAACTTGCGTATGCCATGCTAAAAAAATGTTCAATATATCTGCCTATCTATATCTGTTCTCTTTATCTCTGTATCTATTCATGAACACATAGAATTCTCATTGTATCTTTTAAAAATAATGGCTTGTTGTATATCTATCTATCTATCTATCTATGCACAGACACACGCAACACGCACAGACAGACAGACAGACAGACAGACGTCAGACACACACCACACACACACGCACACACACACACACCACACATATAATATTATATTATATTTATATATATATATATATATAAATAAAGGCCATTTGAAGTCATTTTGACATTCGGGTTCGTACAAATACCTGTTGTTAATTTAATGGTTCATCCAGAAAATGACCCTTATATATATATATATATATATATATATATATATAATAATATATATATATATATGCAGATTGATTTGTACCTCTCTCAATCATTCTATCGGCTTAAATTATTTCAGTTAAGACGTCTATCTATGTATCTATGTATCTATCTCTATCTGTTTTTTTTTCTATCTACGCATCGGTTTATCACCTTTTGACTATTATATATACTAGCAAATATATGCACCCTCTGGGTGCAAGTATTTAAGTTTTAATATGATAAAATATCATGTTAAATTAGAAAGGCTAATGAAACTGAATAAGAATTCAGATGAAAATATTTGGAACAGAGGGGGTATGATTGAAAAATAGAACAACTTTGAAACTAACTCTACCATCATTTTCCATTACTCCCGTCTTTCATTGGTAAATTTTCCTAATTTAACTATTTAGTTAAAATGGGAAGTAAAGAATAATATTACAGTTATTTCTTTTTGTTAATGGATTTATTTTAAGATTTAAATTAATATAAAACCAAAACAATTAGAAATCAATAATACTAAGCATATATTTATCAAAATCAAATTTTTAATATCAATATGCAAATTAGCCTTTCAATTCACACTATAAACCGCTATTTTCTTGTATATATAAATACAATTGCATGTTATTAGTATGTTGATATGGTCAAAAGTCTTAATGATGTAAAACA
>CM042146.1:28916435-28941435 GCA_023376005.1 Doryteuthis pealeii
TTGTATGAATATAAACCCTACAAGAGCATACAGTATTCTTGTACAGTGAGATTTTGAAGATCCCTGGAGGAATCGTCCCTTACTACCAGTCATTTGGATACCTTACATTTACACACACACACGCACACACACACACACACACACACACACACATATATATATATATATATATATATATATATATATATATATATATATATATATATATTATATATATATTCTAAAGCTGAGCGAATCAACCTTTGTCTCCTAAAGGCTTTTTTACTGTTTAGTTTAATGACACGAATATTATACTAAATTATTCCTTATTTTTAGGATTAAGTTATATTTGAGAAAATCCATTTTAATTAGTTCAAATTAGTCGTAATTTGCAATTAAGTAAAAAACTGACACATTTCTTACTTTACATTCTGCCTATCACATTCTTCCCCTCTTTATATATCTTGATTATCTCCTTGTTATATAGGTTACTTTCTCTGGTAGAGTACAAGGAGAGAGAGAGAGAGAGAGAGAGAGAGAGAAGAGAGAGAGAGAAGAGAGAGAGAGAGAGATGTGAGAAATTGAAATGTATTTCTATGTTAAATTCGTAAGCAGCTACCGTAGCTTAAATTAGGTCAAACATTCACCTTCTTAGAAAGCTTACAAAATGATTTTAATATTTTGTCTGGCTGTATCTGTTTTTTTTTAAATAAATTTAATTCCATTTGCAAATTCACTTATACCTAATCTCAATTATCTACCAAGAGCTAAATGGGTGACACGATGGGTCACCTTTTCTCTAATATATATATATATATATATATATATATATATATGTGTTGTGTGTGTGTGTGTGTGTGTGTGGTGTGTGTGTGTGAGAGAGAGAGAGAGAGAGAGAGAGAGAGAGAGAGAAAGATAGAAAGACAGAGAGAGAGTTTTATAATTTGCCTAGAATTGTATCTATATTGGTTTAGTGGCTGAATTTGAAGAAAAATGAGGGCACTCGAACGTTGTTCATTTACATGTTATTCATTTACAAAATATTTCAGGATTAAAAATCTCTTTATTAGAAGGTCTCAGAAAGTTCGGAAACCTCTGGAGAGATGTTAACTGATACCTGGATCAATCCATTGTTTGGTTGTATTTATAATGTCTTATTCTTCCCAATTCTTCGTGTCGCTTCTTTGTATTGATTATGGCAATGTTGTGACCCATTATTGGGGTGAGGTAGGTACCATTCATTTGTATCATTTCTTATTCCTTTTATTTTATTTAGCTCTTGGAGTGATCTATCTATTTTGTGACTTATTTGTTAATAAATCTGTGTGTGTGTGTGTGTGTGTGTGTGTGTGTGTTGTGTGTGTGTGTTTGTTGGACTGTGGTTCTTTGAAAATTTATTATATTATGAATTCTGCATTGAGTTCAGTTCTGTCATTGATTTATGATGTTAAATGGTCAATCATTTGTGCTTCTTTAATTCGTAGATTGCCCAAATTTCACTCTCTGGCCTTAATTGGAACGGCTACGTTGTTTTCTTTTTTCTTTCTTTTTTTCATGTTTGTGCATTTATCCAGGAATAACATTAATATGTTTCAATCAAACACAAGGAAAAGATGAAAAGAAGAAAAGAAAGAAATAATAAAAACGAGTGAGACACGTTTAGATCAAGATTATTTTACTTTTTACATATAGAACTATAGCTCTCAAGTAAACACATCAAACGTTGTAATACTTAAATGATTATAGTGTGGTATATCCACTGGATGTAAATAAATATTCCCTCATTATGGTCAGGGCCCAGTAAAAACTTTTGAATATTCAAAGCGATTTCTAAATTCTTTAGGTTTTGCAACCCCTGAGTTTGGTTTCATTTCTTTTCGGGAAAATACATAGAATTTTGTTATCAGTGGAACATTTTGTTACCCAAAAATGTGTTTTCCTTATGCTGCATGACGGATAGGCATAACCTATCGTTTTTAGCAGTTAATGTAGTAGAAAATCATTGAGAGTTTGATTGATAGGTCTTGACCTCAGGTTCGCCTGGGACCATGGCTTTGTTGGCCTAGGGTGTCAATCGAAGCTGCAAAAGCAGAAGTAGAATGGGTGTTGTTGAGTCCAGTCGGCTTTTTTGGACATACGTGAATGTCTGTCTCTTATTTCGATGAGTGGGCCTGGCAGTAATGGCAATACACAGATACTACTCTTCAGAATTCATCGGAACTGGAGCAGCTGCATCACATAGTTTAGTGACATATCAATCCATACCCTATATCGGAGGTCTAACGCTTCTGCAGGGATAGAATCAGCATATTCTAAGCCCCACTGTTACGGTGGCCCTTACTTCGGGGGAACAGAACGAGACTCACCCTCCATATCTGAGTGATATTTGTTTGCGTTCTATAGTCGTGACGTACTATACGAAACAAACTTGCTTTCACCATTGTTCAAAGTTTAAATTGATCCGAATATGTTTCAATTAAGGTTGCCAACCAGAAAAGTTGTCCTAGTAAGATATTAAACTGTATCTAATGGCGAAATTCCACTCCTAGAGCGCAAGGGTGTGTGGAGTATCTCTTCTTCTCCATTACGAAAAAGTAAGCCCTGACACAGAATGGTACTATCTCTAAGGGTCCAATCTATGGTTTAAATTGATAAATATGTTTTAAAAACATTTTATTGAAAAAAAAATGAATTTAAAAAATAATTTTCAATGTCCATCAATGAATGAATATAACAAAATATATTCGGCATAAAATAATCTAAGGCATAACATGTGTTGTTTGGATTATTCGGACTATTATCCCCATCATTATTGTCATCTGTACAACGTTTCTGTCGATGTGGCCTCTTCAGGTATTTCTTGTCGGGCTCGGGAGCCTTCTCAAACTCGGGACCTTCTTTTCGAACTGGGGAACCTTCTTGTCCCGATTACGAGAAGAATGTTCCCGAATTCGAAAAGAAGGTTCCAGACTTTCGAAATAGCTTCTGAGTCCATCAAGAAATGCCTGAAGAAGGCTGCAGAGTATATCGACCGAAACGTTGTACAGATAAATATGAGGACTATAGTCCGAATAGTCCATATAATACAAATTATCAAGCCTCATCTCAAAAATCTAGTGAAATAAGGGCTAACATACACTAAAATCAGATCCACAATTTAACCATCCAGCCTGAAAAAAAAAAAACAATAACAATCTTGATCATTTCAAAACTGGCCTTGTATTAAGTAATTGGCAATTGTCATAGTTGGCTGGTTGGTTGGTTGGATTTTATGGCATGTCAATCCTTGCTGGATTATTTTATACTGAAGATGTCTTGTTTTATCCCATTCTTGATAGGTACCCGTTTTTAAACAAATTTTTAAACTTATTTTCTTCAATTTAACTCATACATGGGACCCTAACAGATACTAACACTCTTGGTTAGAGTCGACCTGGGAGTAATGATGATAAAAGGCGCACTCCACATTTCTTAGAGCACCAGAATTCGTGATCAGATAAGTTTAACATTATACCCATATCACTAAGACCCTCAGCCCGCTTTCGAGCACATATGATAAAAAGGGTTGAGGATTTACCATAAGGACAATAGGCTTAGGACAACCGTATTGGTGCTAGGGATTGACATGATCAGATTGATCAGAGGTGGATTAAACAAATGCTCATCTAGCCTAAGTAAGGTCCAAAGTAGAGTGTTGCATGTCATGATCTGCTCAGCTACAATCCTTAAGATTCATGGGTCACCAACCTCAGCCAACAGGTAGCCCCATTAATGAGGAGCTTGACCCTCTGCATAGAGGCAGTCAGTGTATTTGAAAGCACCAGCTGACAGGGTTGTAGTTAACCTTGATTTTATTAGTTTTTGTTTTCTTTTGTTTTTTGTTTTCTTTTGTGTTTTTTGCTTTTTTTTACTTGTTTATATATTTATATAATAGGACCGGGTTAGCACAGTCGATAGAGCGTTCGGCTAGAAACCCAAGGTTCCTAGTTTGATACCGGCCCTCGCCAACTCAGTGTATGAGTAGCACAGGGATCTGTGTGGTAAAGTAAGGAGCTGATGGTAGGTGTGGTGCCCCACCTCAGACGCAAAAACATCTCAACGAGGGAGTATATCCGCTTTTCCCTAGCGCTAGACCGCTAGGGAAAAGCGGATATACTCCCTCGTTGATTGGCTGATACCGACTTTTAGGCCACCCCGACAAATTTACTTATTATTTATATTACTTATATTAGACTTACTAGCAAATATATGCACCCTCCGGGTGCAAGTATTTAAGTTTTAATGTAACGAAATATCGTATTAAATTAGAAACGCCAATGAAACTAAATAAGAATGCAGATAAAAAGATTTGAAACAGAGGGGGTATAATCGAAAAATAGAACAACTGAAATTTACTCTCCCATCACTCTCGTCTTTCATTGCTAAATTTTTCTAATTTACGTATTTAGTTAAAAGAGGAAGTAAAGAATAAAATGACAGTTATCTTTTCTTGTTAATGGATTTCATTTAAGATTAATTGAAGAGATTTTTGCTTATATTCATTAAAATAAAACCAAACAGTTAGAAACCAATAATACTAAGCACATATTTATTAAAATCAAATTTTTAATAACAATATACAAATTAGCATTCGCATTCACACTGTAATTTTCTATTTTGTTGTATATATAAATATAATTGCATGTTATTAATATGTAGATATGGTTAACAGTATTAATAATGTAAAACAGTTTTATTGATAATTGAGTTTAAAATAAAAATACAATCATGTAGAATGTGATGTCAATAACTAAGGGAATTGTGACTTGAGTAGTGATATAGTTTCGGTTACAGACAGAAAAACACACAATCTCCATTATAATAAGATTAGATTCATTTATTTATTTTGGATTATTTTGTTGCACGTTAATTTCTTTGGATATTTTTCTAATTAGATCCCTTTTTTTGTCAGAGTTTGTTTTATGCATTATCCACATTGCCTCTATTTTTTCCTTCTTTCTTTCTTTATTTCATTTTTCACTTATGTGAATGATTGTCTCCCTTACATTTTTTTATCTTTCATTTTGTGCTTTATCACTCAGGGTTTTTATGAGACATCATTCGTTTAACGATATTTTGTTGCCCATACTTTCTTTTTATTCAATCTTTATATCTTTTTTTCAGTCTATGTTTCTTTTTCATTCTATCTTTTTTTTCATTTTTTTCGTTCTCTTTTTCATTCTTTCTTTCTTTTTTCTTACTTTCTATCTTTCTTTTATTCATTAATTTCTTCCATGATTTCAATCTAATATTTTTCCATTTTTCCGTTACTTTTTCTTTCTTTATTTTTGTCTGTTCTTTCTTTCTTTCTTTCTTTCTTTCTTTCTTTCCTTCCTTCTTTCTTTCTTTCTTTCTTCCTTTCATTACTTTCTTTCTTCTATGATTTCTATCGAATATATTTCCATTTTTCATTCACTCTTTCTTTCTTTCATTTTTAGTTTTTCTTTCTTTCTTTCTTTCTTTTGTCTTTCTTTCTTTCTTTCTTGAAATCATTTATGGGTTTTTATTTTACTTTTTATTTTCCTATCATTTTTTTTTTTTTTTAAATTCATAATGTTTTAACTTTCTTTTTTTCTTTCTGTTTCTTTCTGTTCTTATTATCTATTTATCTATTCATTTTTCTTTCTTTCTTTCTTTTCTTCCTTATTTATCTATCTATTATTTCATTTTATTCTTTCTTCTTTCTTTCCTTATTTATCTATTTATTCTATTCATTTATTCTTCTTTCTTTCTTTCCTTATTTATCTATTTATCTATTCATTTATTCTTTCTTTCTTTCTTTCTTTCCTTATTTATCTATTTATCTATTCATTTATTGCTTCTTTCTTTCTTTCTTTCTTTTATTTATTTATCTATTCATTTATTCTTTCTTTCTTTTCTTTCTTTCCTTATTTATCTATTATCTATTCATTTTTCTTTCTTTCTTTCTTTCTTTCTTTCTTTCCTTATTTATCTATTTATCATTCATTTATTTCTTTCTTTCTTTCTTTCTTTCTTTATATTATATTATCTATTCATTTATTCTTTCTTCTTCCTTATTATCTATTTTATCATTCATTTATTTCTTTCTTTTCTTTCTTTCTTTCTTTCTTTCTTTTCTTTCTTTCTTTCTTATTTATCTATTAATCTATTCATTTTTCTTTCTTTCTTTCTTGTTCTTTCTTTCTTTCTTCCTTATATTATCTATTCTATCTATTCATTATTTCTTTCTTCTTTCCTTATTATCTAATTTATTCTATCATTTATTTCGTTCTTTCTTTCTTTCTTTCCTATTTATCTATCTATATATTCATTTTATTTCTCTTTCTTTCTTCCTTATTTATTCTAATTTATTTCTATTCATTTATTCTTCTTTCTTTTCTGCCTTACTTATATCTATTTATCTATTCATTTATTCTTCTTTCTTTCTTTCTTTTCCTTATTTACCTATCTGATATATTCATTATTCTTTCTTTCTTTCTTCCTTATTATCTATTTATCTATTCAATTTATTCTTTCTTCTTTCTTTCCCTTTATTTATTTATTTATTATTATCTATTTCATTATTTTTCTTTCTTTCTTCTCCCTGATATTTATCTATTTATCTATTCATTTATTCTTTCTTTCTTTCTTTCTTTCTTTCTTTCTTTCTTTATTTATCTATTCATTTATTCTTTCTTTCTTCTCTTTCTTTTTTCTTTCTTTCTTTCCTTATTTATTCTATTTATCTATTTATTTATTCTTTCTTTCTTTCTTTCTTTCTTCTTTCTTTCTTTCCTTATTTATCTATTTATCTATTCATTATTTCTTTCTTTCTTTATTTATTTATATTTATCTATTTATCATTCATTTATTCTTTCCTTTCTTTCTTTCTTTTCTTTCTTATTTAATCTATTTATCTATTCATTTATTCTTTCCTTTCTTTCTTTCTTTCTTCTTTCTTTCTTTCTTTCTTTCTTCCCTTTATTTATTTAGTTATCTATTCATGTATTCTTTCTTTCTTTCTTCTTTCTTCTTGGATGTTCTTTATTTTATTTTCTTTCTTTTCTTTATTTCATTTCAGTTTGCTCCACCATTATTTCCCATTTCGTGCCCATTAGAGGTCACGCGACGACCGTCTTTTGCAATTTTCGATTACAACTAAGAGAATCGAAATGAACAAAAACATTCAGAAAAACGAAACTTTGTAAAAAAAATAAAAGTAACGCAAAAGAAAAAATGAAACGCACTAAAAATACAGGAAGCCAAAGAAAACAAAAGAAAGAAAGAGAAAAAAAAAATCAGAAAAAAGAAAAAAAGAAAAAGAAAAAAAGAAAGAAACTCTGAAGTTAAGAAGATGAAAATGTTTCTTAACGAATCGAAATGTTGAGGTTCGATTAAGAGAATATTTTTGTCAGAGGAAAACGGAAATGTGGCTTTTCGAGGCCAGCCAACAACCGGCATTGTATTTTTTATTCTTTTTTTTTTAAGATTTTTTTTTTATTTAAATATAATTTTCATTGAGAATCATCATCATCATCATCATTCATCATCATCATCATCATCATCATCATGTCACTCTAGTAGCATTGATATGCCGTGACAGTCTCTCGCCAAACGTCCCTATCATTCATTGCCATCGAGAGGTCCTCTGCGCAGCATCCAGTGTCCGCTGTTCAATGCACGCCTTTACTGGACAGCCCACACTGACGTGCCCTTGTGCTCGCTTCTATCGGAGAACGTCACTTCTGATTTCTCCAGCAGTGTTCAGCGTGTCTTATTCGTATTACTCGGATAGTTTGGATGATATGCGTCAGATGGCCATACAATTGTTTTCTCGTTGGGTGTTGTTTCCACGTCTTGGTTAGGATTGCACGCCAGCATTTTTGTGCAGCTCGCATCCAGCTTATTCCCTAGTCACTTTTTAGCGTTCAAGTGGGGCAGCCGTACATTAGCACTCATACAACTACAGCTTGGAAGAATTAGATTATCTGTGAGATCGGATTTCTATATGACTGATAATCTGTTTATAGCAGACAATACCTTTCCCAACTGAGAATTAATATCACTTTAAGTGGATGAGATATTACTGCCTGGGTACGTGAATGGTGGCAATGAGTTTCAGAGTATATTATCGAGTTTGGAGATGTCACCTTATACAAAGAATTAGATTTAAAAATAAACAGAGAAAGAAAAGAGAGTGGAACAAAGAAAGAAAAAAGAAAAAAAAATGAAGAAAAAATGCAAGAAAGAAATGAAGAAAAACCGAAAGAAAGAAATGAAGAAAAAAAACGAAAGAAATAAATCAAGAAAAAAAGAAAGAAAGAAATGAAGAAAAAGAAGAAAGAAAATGAAGAAAAAAGAAAGAAAGAAAATTATGAAAAAAGAAGAGAAATGAGAAAAAAGAAAGAAAGAAATGAAGAAAAACCGAAAGAAAGAAATGAAGAAAAAAGAAAGAAAGAAATTATGAAAAAAGAAAGAAAGAAATGAAGAAAAAACGAAAGAAAGAAAAGAAATGAAGAAAAAAGAAAGAAAGAAATGAAGAAAAAAGAAAGAAAAAAATGAAGAAAAAAAGAAGAAAGAAGGAAAATGAAGAAAAAAAGAAGAAAGAAAGTAAAAGAAAACGAAAGAAAGAAAATGAAGAAAAAACGAAAGAAAGAAGAATGAAAGAAGGAACAAATGAAGGTAAGAGAGAATAAAAGAAAGCAGGAAAGGGAGAAAGAAAGAAAGAAAGAAAGAAAGAAAGAAAGAAAGAATTACAGCTCTTAAGTAAACATATAAAACGTTGTAATAATTAAATTATCATACTATGGTATATCAATAGTTCCCGCTAGTTACTATTGAAGTATTTAGCAATAGCTCTTAAGTTAACATATCAACGTTGTAATAATTAAATTATTATATTGTGGTATATGCACAAATCCCGCTTGTCAAGATTATTATACTTTTTACATATTGAAGTTTCTTGTAATAGCTCTAAAGTAAACATATCAAACGTTGTAATAATTAAATTATTATATGGTGGTATATGCACAAATCCCGCTTGTCAGGATTATTACACTTTTTACATATTGAAGTTTCTTGTAATAGCTCTTAAGTATCATATCAAACGTTGTAATAATTAAATTATTATATGGTGGTATATCCACAGGTCCTGCTAGTTTGCATTATTTTTGTCTCTTGAAGTTTTTTGTTTTGCACACGGTTTTATCGAACTGGAATAATTTTTAACAGATTTATTCTGACTTATTGATAGGACCTTAACATATACTACGACTTCAGATCTGAGTTGACCTGGGAGTAATGGCAATGAGTAAATTCTCCATACACCTCTAATTTCTAGAACTAGGGCCTCACCATCAGATTCAGTTAAGTGTCATATCCATCAGACCAATTTGGTGTCCTATCATGGCTTAATGGTAAGCAAAATAGTCTCACATATCCATTACTACTGAATAGCGAGTTCGATCCTCGTTGGATGTCCCATATTTTCGAAATATGTCACATCCTACACGTGGTAGACAGGTCGGGTAGATATAAAAGCTGACTGATCGTGGTATATTGGTTTGTAAGTAACACTCGCTGATATATTACTACTGAACAGCAAGTACGATCCTCACTTCCGACTCATGAGACGGTTTTTTTGGGGGGCGGGGGTCTTACTATTTGGTTGGGAATGCACTCAGCATGATGTAAGCCATTTAATGCCAGGGCAGAACAAGACAGGTGTTCTTTCTTACATGCAACAAGTTCCATATAAACTAGTACAACCTGTTACATGGTTGGGTTTTCTACGATTAAACTGGTACCCCCTATCAGACACACCTCGGTGACGTGGGTGTGTGGACACCCAGCATTATTAAAAACAAGAATTGTCAAAGGGCGGATGAGCTCTCGAGGAGAGCCAACAGCCATCCACGTCGATAGTAGTAGAATTGGAGAACTTACTACTCACATGAATCCAAAATGGGGTAGATGGGGACCCTTAGCCTTGGACGGCAATCCATCTAGACAAGAAAAACTCTATAGTAAAACCTCCGATGAGTAGCACCTATACTCCATTCCATTATGGAGGCGCGTGAACTAATGGTTAACGTCGTAGTAAATGGACTCGTCGACCCGAGTTCGATTCCTGGACGAAGCTGTTTGAATTTCACATGGCGCTAATACCCTTGGGAAAAGCATGAATCCAATTCCCCTCCAGCTATGGATAAATAGCAGGGCGGACTGGACTCTTTAACCTTGGCTAGGTAACCATTCTAGGAGAAGGAACACTCTGAATTCAAACCTGTTAAACTCCGCTTAATAAATTGACCTTGTGTCACATCCTACTTGTGAGGAGGGGTCGGTAAATATATATATATATACCCGATTCCAAGCAAAGGCTTGGGTAGTAAACCAACGAAATCAAATTTGGAGCTGGAGTCCGTAAGGTGGTGTGATGCTGAACTTTGGATTACAATGGTAGTGCAGTGAGATTGTTGCTTGGGCGACAGCGTATTCTCCATATCAACCTGCTCATGCTACGTGGTTTCACCTTTTTAGAACACTACGCCATTGTTTCTAATTGTCGGGGGGATGCCAACGGAATCTGAGCCACACCGAGAGAGGATTTATGTTCCACTCGTTGACAACTAAGCACAAATACTGCTCACAAGCATTTGAACAAGCCGACACTACAGTGGACAGGCAGATAGATCGACAAATGATAGCGAAAGAACAGAGTTGGAAATGGGTGAATAACAGTGTAAATGATGTCGTCAACACCTGACCTGATTGCGTGACTCTAAATGATATTTTGCCAAAGACGAAAAAAATGCGGGAAAAAAATCATAAATGTTAAGCAAAAGAAAAATGGCGGTGTCGTTTTTTGTTAGATTTTAGAAGAAAAAAAAAGTCTTATAACAAGATTCTCAAAGAAATAAGAAAAGAAATAAAAGAAAATGAGAAAAAAAAAAGAAAGAGACAAGATAGAATAAAAACTGATATGTGATTTGAAGTGTAATTACAAGTACTTTTATTATTTTTATTTTTTTTATTTATCTATTTTTGTTACTGGTGTGCAATCTGATTATAAGAGAGGAAACGTGTTCAGAATCGCCCTCTTTCTCTATCATGTCTCTAATGATTAGATTACGACACAATGATATTTTTTAAGTCCGGTCTGCCATTGGCTATCTACAAGGTATATAAAAAAAGTATCAAGATTTTTTTTAACTTTTTGGCACACCTAGTATTCTGAAAAATAATGTTCCATTCATTTTTAATTTCTATCTTGGCAAATACAGTTTTAAATTTGGTACTTTTTTCACACACCTTGTGTTACCTAATCTATGCATAGATTATTGTCAACCCCCTGTATTTCTGAAGGGATGGCCCCTTTTTATATCACGGGCGGGACTTTCCATGGAATATTACAGACTGTCGCGAAATACGTGAAGTCACGTGGGAGCTGGTTGGCTCTCAGTTCCAGCTTGGACGTCAGGCAGAGAAGATATGTCTGCTTTAGCGGGGACTCACTGCACACGCGTGTTGTGTTTAGTTAGAGAAATATGTTTAGTTAAGTAAATAAAGGTTTAAATAAATAATATGGTTTTGTGGTTGATGAATGTCTTGGCAAAGGCTGACCTTGAAGAAGAAATGAATCAAGGACGACCAACCAGCAAGAACAGAGAAAGACGTCCAGACGCTAGAAGAAGAACGTAAGATACCATAGATGAGCAGAAGAATAATAAAAGTAAAGAAAGGGTATACAGCACTTGTATTCTAAAAAGATTAACGTTCCATTCATTCTTCATTTCTATCCTGGTAAACACAGCTTTAAACTAGGTACTTTTTGACACACCTTGTATTCTTAAAAAATCAACGTTCCATTCATTCTTTATTTCTATCTTGGTAGATACAGCTTTAAACTTGATACTTTTTGACACATCTTGTATTCAGAAAAAAAATTAATGTTCCATTCATTCTTCATTTCTATCCTGGCAAATACAACTTTAAACTCGGTACTGTTTTGAGACACCTTGTATTTTGAACAATAATCAACAAGAGAGTGACTTCGGTTTACGTCATGCGCCAGCCTGTCGGTGGGGGTTAGAATACGCTGCATGACTCCCCTGCAGATGGGCAAGAATACCCCTCTAAAAAGGGGATGTCCTGGGTGTGACACTAAACTGTATGTGCGGTTCCAGTTTCAGATATCGGAGATTTAAAGAGACTGGGCTCTCTAAACTGGTATAGCAACTAGTTTAGAAGAATGAAAACTCTGAATTCCAACCAGTTAAACTCTTAAATTAGGCGTCGCATCCTACCCGTGTGGATGGCTTTCGTATTAAATAACCCATTATGGTTTATATGCCATTACACAAAGAAACCAAACCAAACCAAACCCGTTCCTATCTATTTTCGATCTACATGTATCGCATTGGTGTAATGGTTAGCGAGATAGATTAGCAGCCCATTCTTAGTGAATTCGATTATCACTGGGTGCCCCATACTTCTGGCCTTGTCCCACATTTAAGCTAAGTAAATAACAATATAATTTTCATTCTATTACTTAAACTTTTGACAGGTCCAAAAATTCGTCCGGATTTCCCCTCAAGGGCGGTACCTCAGGCACTGGGCAATAAACCCATCTTTGATCCTTTAAAACAAGGAAGCAGGTGTTGCCTGGGGGGGGGGCTTCCTGGGATCAAACCGTTGATTTAACAGTGGCCGAAATATGCTGACCCGAAGACGGGTTATTAGTGCGAGGACAGATAGGGACGGTTGGTGCGAGATTGTCATGGATATCCATGGCGCGACATTATGATGATTATGATGATGACCCATCTATCTGAGTAGAACTAATTTTCATAAATAGTGTTTGCTTTGACCGGCGTTATATTTGTTTAATCTCAATCTGATCGCTTCTCGTAGTCACATTAAATCAACGATGTAGAAAAATGCTTCCCTCTCAAAGGAACTAAATACATAAAACGCCAATGATAGAACAATAAGATAAACACCATAAAAACTCACACCCCTCCCCAACCTGCTTACTCACCACCAACTACCTGTGACTGTGTGTGTCTTTTTTTATCTTTTACACTCACGTTGTAGATGTATTTAAATAGGAACACATGTTTATATAAATGCACATCGTTTGCAAGTGAATTGTTAGCAACAATCAATGAGTAAGCAACAATCGAGTGAGATTGTCGCGATTATTTTTAATTAGGCCTATGATCTGTCATCCTCTCTGATTTAATCGGATGAACTATTTATCGGATTTTATGCCCTTTTTATGAGACCAAACAACAAATGGTGTGGAAAAAAATTAACTCAGCTCTTTGGTTAGTTGGTTGGATTTTACGGCACGCCAACACTTGTTGGGTAATTTTATCTCGAAAACGTTTTTGATCAGTATTCATTTTTTTAACTCATGCATAAAGACCTAGCAAGTACTACCACTCCGGGTCAGAGTGGACCTGGAAGTAATGGAGATGAAGTGGTACTTCACACTCTACAGTGTTCTAAAATTAGAACTTCACCATTAGATGCAGTTTAACGACATAACCAGGACAATAAGCTCTTTGAAAATTTAGTCGAATTTTATTTGATTGAGTCAAAGGTTTTGCAATATTTTAATAGCGTGGGTAGGCGTATTTTAATGGTAACCGTTGTAGAAAATGGAATTCGTGGCACGAATTTAAATCTTGGACGAGGCTGGTTGCATTTCACATGGCGTTAATTGTTACGATTCTTGTCGCCATTTTAGGCTGAACACCTAAAATGGCGACGAGTGGTAGTAATGTGTCCGTCTTATCATCTTTCACTCCCATGCTGTACATATATTTAAATAGGAACACATTTTTATATAAATGCACATCATTTGCAAGCGGAGTGTTAGTAACGAGTAAGCAACAGAAGGCTACACATAAAAAATATAACAAGGAAGAAAGAAAGAAAGAAAGAAAGAAAGAGAGTATGGGAAGGATAGAGAGAGTGGGTGAGCATAATCTGTTTCAATCAAACAATGAAAATATTTAAATGAAGGAATCAAAGAAAAAAAGAGTGAAAAAGAGTTAAGTCAAGATTATTGCAAGTAAGTAAAGTCGACGGGGCGGCCTAAAGTCGGTATCAGCCAGTCAGCGAGGGAGTCTATCCCCTTTTCAATAGCGCTAAACCAAGGAGATTGTTTTTAGCATCTGAGGTGGAGCACCAAACCTACCATCAGCTCCTTACAGATCCCTGTGCTACTCATACGCTGAGTTGGCGAGGACCGGTATCGAAATAGGAACCTTGTGGTTTCTAGCCGAACGCTCTACCGACTGACGTTTTACATATTTAACTATATGTCAATAGCTCTTAGGTAAACATATCAAACTACATTACATCATCAAAAATGGACTTGGCGCCACGAGTTCAAATCCTGGAAGAGGCTATTTCTTTAAGGCATTTGGTTCCAAATTGGTTGATTGAACAAATACTTCTAACATATCAATTTCCATATAATTATGGCTATCGTCCACTCACCTAATGGTGACACTGACTAATTTGAGATTGTAAGTAGATTCTTTCAAATGAAATATATTAACAACATTTCGATTTTAATATTAAGATTGAGTAGTATGAACTGCACTAGATCTAATGAAAGAAAATTGTTTTACAAGTGGAAACTATTACTGATGCAGACTACGTGGATAATCTAGTGCTTCTTGCAATTAGAATTCTCAAGCTTAATTTCTACTGCATAGTGTGATGCAAAAATGTTTGCTAATACTATTTTGAAATTTTTGGTTCATCCCACAGTGCCAGTTCTGCCTACCAAAAGTGCCACTTTGCACTCGCATTCGATTGTCGTCCGCGGTGACTGACGAAAAGGGACGGTTACGTTATTTCGGTGAGTTGACCGTTCCACCCGTTCCGAGTTCGAGAGTAGGTCGATGTTGTGAACGGCCCCGGATCATCCAATCGTTCGCTTTACCGGATGGAATTGTGACGATCGAGCACCAGCTGTCCCGATGGAGACTTCTGAGGGAACCATTTAGTAGACGGCTTGATTGGTCTTTCGCCCCAACACCCGGTTCCGATGATTGATTTGCACGTCAGAGGCGCTTCAGAGTTTGCACTGGCTTCATCTCGTCCGGGCATGGATCGGCATCTTTCGGGTCCCTGGTCGCTTGCTACACCAGAGTCGTACTAAAAAAAACGACTCCTGATTTAAAGGATGCTCCCTAATGACAGTTCTTGTCGGAAGAAATGGTATATGCGACAAGAGTTCAAACCCTAGACGACGTTGGTTATATTTCCCTTTTTTTTTTGCTATTGTTAGAAATGCATCAGTCTATCTGTTCTTCCTCCAGATATAATTACACAATAGTATAGACTGGGTTCTTTAACTTTATCAACCAGTCCTGGAGGAGGAAAACTCAAACTCACACTCAAAAGGAGAATTCAAACTTGCCGTACTACTACTACTACTACTACTACTACTACTACTGCTACTTGCTGTCTATCGTATCCGATGACGACACCACGCGAATCATTTTCCTCCAATTTAATCGGTCTCTGGTTGCGTCTTGTCAACTGCCTATGGGGTTTCAGGTTTCTCTTTATGTTGTCTTTGTATCTGAGCTTTGGTCTACCGATTCTACGTGATCCCTCTCCAGTTGAGAGTACAGAATCTGCTTTGGTAGTCTGTCATCTCCAAGTCTGT
This sequence comes from Doryteuthis pealeii, assembly GCA_023376005.1. Taxonomy (NCBI): domain Eukaryota; kingdom Metazoa; phylum Mollusca; class Cephalopoda; order Myopsida; family Loliginidae; genus Doryteuthis; species Doryteuthis pealeii. Next base: position 28,932,112 of record CM042146.1, read on the forward strand.
TTAAGTGGCCAGACCATCTCAGATTGCGTTGAACAAGTATTTCATGCATGCCAGAGAGTCCAGATCTCTTCCGGATGGTCCAGTTTGAAACATGTTGCCACCACCTGACATTTAATATGCTGCGCAAGTGACGCATGTAGTATACATGTAGTCTATGGGTATCTGCTTTGTATATCGTCCAGGAGTCTGCACCATATAGCAGGGTTGAGAGAATTATGTCGCGGTATACTGCACATTTAGATTTCAAGGTGATGACTGTTGAACCAAACTCGCCTCTTCAGCCGAATAAATACTTTGGAAGCATTTGAAATTCGGAGATCAAGCTCTGCATTGATTCTATTGTTGATGGCAACTGTGGAGCTCAGGTGCCTGAAGGTATTTACCTGAGCTAGAGTCTGACCTATCCTTATGTCTACACCGCTAAAATTATAACCTTTTTGGTACATCCTGCATGTAGTGAACATGGAATGTTCAAACTTCTTCCTGGTAAACTACATTGTTAAACTGATTCAGTCATAAAATTACCCAGGTTTTGACTTGACATTAAAAAAAAACAACCAACCAACCAACCAACTCACTAGTAAAGCACTCACTCAACGTTCCGACTTTAATGGACATTTAAATTCACGCATGATGTTCAGCGAATGCAGCTACGTAACGTTCAGATTGGTTAAGTTTTTTTCCTGTTCGTAATGTCTTTCTGGACACACCTATTGTGGTTTGTGAAATGTATTCAATTTAATCATAACTTAATATTTCCTTTTTGTAATTCTCCAATCAAACATACTACTGTTTACCTTTTATATTGTCCTTCACCCTACTATCTTTATCAATGCTGACTAAAATTCCTGACCCTATTTAGCTTTGGTAAATATGAATCTAGAAGAAGGAAAACCCCGAATTCAAACCGGCTGTACTCCACTTAAAACAATTGTTAGTTGAAACGCATAACAGTCAATAAATGTTATACTAGAACTGGATTGATTAATTCAATACGGTTAACATTTATTTTTAGTCTTTTGAGTATTATGGTTTTATAATATTAAGCTTTCTCGTTGACAAGTACTTCTCATTTATATTCCAATTAACCAAACAATATTATTTTCCCACCAATTTGTTTTATTTCTCTTTACTGTAGATCCTCATAAAACTAAAAATGTTAAATCATATAAAAAAAAAAACACTGAGAGAAATAGCTACATGAGAGACTACCAAAGCAGATTCTGTACTCTCAACTGAGAGAGGGATCACGTAGAATCGGTAGACAAAAGCTGAGGTACAAAGACAACATGAAGAGAAACCTGAAGGACTGGAACATTCCCATAGGCAGTTGACAAGACGCAACCAGAGCCCGATTAAATTGGAGGAAAATGATTCGCGTGGTATCATCATCTCATGTAGATTTTCTCTCAGTGCTTTTTATATAATTTTACATATTTTTAGTTTTATGAGAATCTACAGTAAAGAGCTAGAGTCTGACCTTCTATCCTTATGTCTACACCGCTAAAAATTAGACCTTTTTGGCGCATCCTGCACGTAGTGAACATGGAATGTTCAAACCTCTTCCTGGTAAACTACATTGTTAAACTGATTCAGTCATAAAATTACCCAGGTTTTGACTTGACATTGAAAAAAAAAAACTTTTCTAAAATTTGTTCAAGAATATTTTGTCTTTTAAACTGTATGCCGTACATTGAACATGAACAAAAAAGTTTGTCTCTGGTTAGGGATTAATGTGTCCTATTCTGCTCGTTACGGAGGGGTAGGGTGAATACCTAACTGATTTAAGAATTTGGACACGTACAGCTTTGTTGTTATCAAAGAGTCTGTGAGGGAGCCATCCAGCCAATTTCCATACTTTCCTGAGATTTTTGAGACGATGACGATGTTTGATTGGTTCACTTAGAAGTCTTCAACCAACATTTCTCTTCAAGTGTTCGTTCTCTTCCGCAGCTGCCAAAAGTGCCTGGTCTTAGAAACTTTTGATGGTGGCCTTCTTCCTTCTTCATCTTCGAGATTTGTACTGCCCGATTTGAACTTCGTCAACCATTTTCAACTTGGCTTTTGCTGATTTGAGTTCCTTCACATAAAAGTTCATGGAAATCGCGAAATGACTTTGCTGACTTCCAAATTTATCGAAGTGGTAAAGCAAAATATGACGAATGTGGATATGATTTTCGATACGCATTCTGAAAAAGAGAGTATTATTTTTATTAAACAAATTAAACAAACTGCCAATTTTTATTGGTTTGGTGTGGTTTTACGGTATATCAATCTCAGTGGGTCATTTAATACCGATAAGGTTTTGAAATAAATCAATTCTTAATGGATAATACAATTTTTTTTATAAATACATTTTTCTATTTAACCCATAGATGGGACCCTAACATGTACTACCACTCCGAGTCAGAATAGACCAGAGAGCAATGGTGATGAAGGGGTGCTCCACATTCCCCCAACCTCCAAAACTGGAACCTCACCATCAGATAGAGTTTAACGTCATTCCCAGGAAATGTAGACCCGCATCCACCGCCTTCTAGCACCCATATGATAAAAAGGGGTTGGGGCTTGCCATAAGGGCAATAGGGTTGGGAAAATCATATAGGTGCTAGGGCTTGACGTAACTAGCCGATTGATCGGAGGGGGCCTCTCCGACCGCCCGTCTAGCCCAAGATAGGGCCAAAGTGGAGTATTGCATGTCATGAACTGCTCATCCACCTGGGCTCTATCCTTAAGCATCACGGATCGCCACCCACGGCCAACAGGTGGCCCCATTGCTGGAGTCTTACCCCTCTGCAGAGGTGCAGTCGGTGCATTCTAACGCCCCAGCCGACAGGGCGGCCAATTTTTATTGTTTTTATTGAACAAACTATACTGAAAAAAGGCGCAAAAATTTTACACCAAACCAACAGACGTTGTATAGAGTCCATCATAGATGGCTACTGCCTAAGACTAGGACGGTAATCTTTTATATCATTTTCTCATTTGTATATGATACGATATCTCTCTGAACCGAAATGGCTTTTATGCGCTTCGAAGATCTTTGACTTTTGAAGACTCTTAGAAATCCGAACGGGCTTTCTGAGAGAGCATTCTGATTTTTTTTCAGATAGAAGGCCGAGATGTAATGGTTAGAGTCGTAGAAAATGATTCGCCGACCCAAGTTCAAATCCTGGACGAAGCTACAGTTCACATAGCGCTAATACCTTGGAAAATGTATGAATTCAACTACTCTCCCTAAGCTGGGCTCTTTAACCTATGTTAAGCAACCAATCTAGGAGAAGGAAAAATTTGAATTCGAACCTTTTAAACTCTGCTAGTAGTTACCACCCATGGTCACCACTAGAATAAGCTCAGTTCTAGTTAGTGATCTGTTTCTTTAATTTTTAGGGGACTTAGGTCTAAGCTCATTTTTTTTATTCATCTGAAGATATTTTTGTCATTCTTATCCATCGATTGTTCATTTTTATTCATTAAATTCAAATATATTGTGCATTCATCAAATCTTTCTTAAACTTACTTTCTTGTTTAAAACATTGCTGTTGAGACCTCGTAGGCTACCGTCACACCAACCATGCAGGCGCGCCGTCTACTCCCTGGCGTATCGAGACTAGCCACCTTTTCGGCCAAAGGTTCCCCTCCCGGTGCCTGGTGTTTGGCAAGCTGAATGTTACTGGTAAAATTAACAGATATTATTAATTTATCAAGTCTTTGTTTAATTTTTTTTTCATTTAGAGTGTTGCTGTTGAAACTTCGCAGACATGAAACCGTCACACGAAACATGCAGACGCGATGTCTACTCCTGGTATGTCAAGCCTAGCCGCTTCTGCAGGTAACTTTTCCAATATGTTGGGGTATATCATAATTGATATTATAATTGATATTATTTTATGGCTTCGCATCCCACTGAAGCCAAAAACAAATCCGTAATTTCGTAATTTATGCAGTAAAAAAGCCGGCAGGAATTTGAACTCATTTTATATGTATCGTGCCGAAAACCATTACGGAATCCTCATCTCCAGGTGCGCTGAGCAATATCATTAGATAATACTAAGAACTATAAACTGACAGATCATCTGTTAAATAAAGAGGAGGACAGCTGGTTTAATGTTGTTTATTAGAGGCTTAGCTGAACAAACAAAAGTCCTGCGGTAAAGTGAAAGTTCACTTCGAACATACATCTTAAGCAACACACGAAGAGAATGTTGATTAATTTACCGGGAATCTTGCTTACCATTCCACGCATCTGAAAAATCAAAGACAAATTCCCAATATAAAATCGCGAACAATTAATTCACAAAGTTACGTGGGATAACAATGAAATGTTCTACTTTTTTTAAATTTTTACGCGCTAAAAAATCTTCAGTAAGAAGTGACAGTATGATGACCCTAAAACAAGCAGCTTATCAGCAATGATGGGCCAAATAATCTTGGATAAGCCGATTAGAGAAGGGAGCAACACATTGTTTGTTTTGTTGTTTTTTTTATTTATTTAAATCCTAGACATGCAGCCGGACTGGGATTTGTACTTGATGATACGCGATGAATAATTGTCGGATTTAATCGTTCGAAATCAGTTGAAAGACCAATTTCGAGAAGAAATCGAACTGTAAAAAGAAAGAAACTTCGATTTAAAAAAAACAACTGATTAGACATTATTTGTTTCTAGCAAAAGCTGTTGATACACCACTGTATTATAATTTAATTATTACAATGTTTGATATGTTTACTTAAGAGCTATTGCTAATACTTCAATATGTAAAAAGTACAATAATCACTCTCTCTCTCTCTCTCTCTTTCTCTCTCTCTCTCTCTCTCTCTCTCGCCCTCTATCTATCTATCTATCTCACACACACACACACACACATACAAACAAAACACACACATGTAGACCCGCAGCCACTGCCTTCTAGCACCCATATGATAAAAAGGGGTTCGGGGCTTGCCATAAGGGGCTTGCCATAAATTTACCGTCAACGTCATACACCGGACAATAAGATCCCCAGTCACATATATAGGACATGTATAATAAAAAAGGACATATATGAAAGAAGCGCGTGGTGTAATGGTTAAAGTCTTGGGAAATGGTCTCGTCGCCCCGAGTTCAAATCCTGGACGTGGTAATTGCATTTCACTTAGCGCTAATACCCTTGGGAAAGGTATGAATCCTACTCTCCCTCCAGCTATGGGTAAATAGTAGGGCAGACTGGGCTCATTAACCATGGGTAGGCAACCGGTCTAGGAGAAGGACAACTCTGAATTCGAACCTGATAAACTCCGCTTAAGAAATTGGCCTTGTGTTGCATCCTGCTCGTGCGGAGGGGAACTCATCGCCCCGAGCTCAAATCCTGGATGTGGTGATTGCATTTCACTTAGCACTAATACCCTTGGAAAAGGTATGAATTTTACTCTCCCTCCAGCTATAGATAAATAGCAAGGCAGACTGGGCTCTTTAACCTTGGTTAGGCAACCGGTCTAGGAGAAGGAAAACTCTGAATTTAAACCTGTTGAACTCCGCTTAAGAAATTGACCTTGTGTCACATCCTGCTCGTGTGTAGGGGTTGGTAAATATATATAAGATAAAAAGGGTTGATTTTCATGAGGGCAATACTGTTGGGACAATCGCATAGGTGCTAAAGCTCAACATGAACAGCCAATTGATCGTTCGAATATGAATATCCCTTCCTCAGTTGATATTAATGAAAGACAAATTTCGAGAAGAAATCGAACGGTATAAAGACGGAAAGATAAAAAATTTATCTTATGAGGCATTTTTTATTTTTTGAATACTGTAGTATCATATCCAATGAGATAATGCTATAAAAGAGTACCACCTCAATAATAGACAGTCGGCTTCTACAATTGATTAAGACAACGTCTTTTCCAGACACTGCTTCAATTTACAACAATGTGGTGTCGCAGATAGGATTATATATATATATATATATATATATATATATATATATATATATATATATTGTGCTTTTTGACACACCTTGTTTCTGAAAAATAACGTTCCATTCATTATTTTTTCAGAATGCAATGTGTATAAAAAGTACCATGTTTAAAGCTGTATTTACCAAGATAGAAATGAAGAATGAATGGAACGCTATTTTTTCAGAATACAAGGTGTGTCAAAAAGTAGAAAGTGTTTTTGATACACCTTATATACATATGTAAGTCTCTCTCTCTCTCTCTCTCTCTCTATATATATATATATATATATATATATATATATATATATATGTGTGTGTGTGTGTGTGTGTGTGTTTTGTGTCTCTGTGTGTGTGTGTGTGTGAATGTGTGCGTATTATGTAGATAGATAGATGGATAAATATACAGATATATACGGGGAGAGAGAGTGAGAGAGAGAGAATGAGTGAGAGAGAGAGAGAAGAGGCAAGAGAGAGAGAGAGAGAGAGAGAGTGTGTGTGTGTGTGAGTGAGAGAAATGATAGTCGGGATTATTATTCTGTTGGGAATTGGCTCTTATAAAATACTCGCTATGATGTGCCATTTTCGAGCTACGGTTACAAATTAGCATAATGATACACCTTGTAGCATATAGATCATATATGGATTTTGTCATGCATGTATACTTACATGAATATCAGCAACTTTATAAGACTTACTTACATGTGTATATATACGCATCTATGAATTAATAAATAAATATGCAAAAAAATCCATATCGGGAAACTTAGTTATGGCAATGATCAAAGACCAACAGCAAGTCTGCTTCCGGGTTTTCTCTTTTCTTCCCATATTGAACCGGATGTGGCTCTCCTTTAGTAATTCCACTTCCTGTTTTCCTGTTGGTCTTGCAGAATACATCCGGGTAGTTGACAGAAGGAAAAAAACCCTTACGAGTTGCCATTTCCAGGAGAGGTGTTTCGCAAAACTTTTGCTGAATGACCAAGTTGTGGTTGACGAGCCAACTATTTCCCTCCTCGTAAAAACATGTTCAAAAATGCACAAGAGTCCTTTTGGCGCATGCGTATCCGTTTTTAAGTTGAGATTCGATCGGTGTACTTTTCCGGTACAAACATGAAACCTACCATATTTTTTAATGCAAACGTAGTTCAGTATATTCGTTGCGCTATGGGGGACGGCGCTTTGTGCTAGGCTGTGCAGATGGCTTCGTCACTTCACGATAGGCTCACTACGCTCATACCGAAAGGAAGGTTGTTTTCTTTTTTTTTTTAATTTTTAAAACTGAAAAAGATCACTAAGTAGGCCTGAGCCTATTCAAGTAATGACCAGGTTTGAATTCAGAGTTTTTTCTTCTCATAGACTGGTTGCCTTGTCTAACCAAGATTAAAGAGCCTAGTCTGTTCTACTGTTTACCCATAGTTGAGGGAGAATAGTTGGATTCATGCCTTTTTCTTTGTACGCTATCTAAACTGCGGCTTCATTCAGTAATTGAATGGACCTGTATGTAATGGTGATGAAGGGGTTTTCTCATTCCCCTGAACTTCACCGTCAGAGTTTAACACCATACCCAGGATAGTAAGACCTTCAGTCACCACTTTCTTGCACATATATGATTAAAAAGGGTTGAGGCTTGCTATATTGTAAACATTTCTAACAAATAAGTAAAAATAGTTAAGTTAGAGTAGCCGCCATTGGATCAACCCTTTTTGTATTTTTTGTCCTTTTGGGGACATGGGTGCCGGTGGTCTCACTTTGGTAGTAGCAGCAGCAGTGGTTGTGGGAAAGTGTGGATGACTATGCTATTTAAGTAACATTTTGGTGGGATTTAGCTCATTTTTTAAAATGATTTCGTGAGATGAGGCAGGTGTTTCTGATACATGCGTGGGATGTGGGAAAGAAGTTAGATTGCTGAAGTATATACAGATAAACACCGGTGAGAAATCAAACATTGGATTGCTTTTAATATGTTTCAGAATGAAATGATAATTTAGAAATTACACAAAGTAATTATTTATTTAAGCCAAAATGAAAATTTCCACATCATATACTATCTAAATTCAGGTCGACGAGTTGTGCTTGCATCCTCGTTAGACACCATTTAAAATATACACTTATAATCTCATGGATATTGCGTCTTCACAAAATTTAAAAGAACTTACATGTCTATATTCTATTGTCTATATTCCATTCATATAAAATATTTTCTTAATTTTCTTTTTTGTATTTCACGGCCTGTCAACCCTTGTTGGATTATTTCATGCTGAACACGTTTTGATCTAATCATCCTCGATGGGTATTGAAAATTCTTTTTTGAACTCAATTTTTTTAACATAATTTTGTTTACTTATTTTCTTCGATTTAATCTACAGGTGGGACCTTAACAGGTACTAACACTCAGGTTCAGAATGAACCTAGGAGTAAGGACAATGAAGAGGTACACCCAAGAGCTCAAGAATTAGAAATTCAGAGAGTATTTGCTGTTGTGTCCATCTTGGACGTTTTAAACAATTGGAGATACGGTGTGGTTGCCTTCCAAATAGTGTCCACCTTGAACTTCAGAAATTGGAGGAAAAAATAAGATGTGTGTAGATTTAATGTGGGATAGATTTCAATGTTTGACCTAATTTTATCTATTAAGAACCAAAATGTTGGAGCTACTTGCTCGCTGCTTAAAAACTTAAAATGGAAAGCAATTTCGTTCTCTCAAATCTCTCTCTCTTTCTCTCTCTTTCTCTCTCTCTCTCTCTCTCTCTCTCGACTCACACACACACACACACACTCTCACACTTTCTTTACCTCTCTCTCTCTCTCTCTCTCTCTCTCTCTCTCTCTCTCTCTCTCTGAGAACTAACATATATAACAAGGAAGTAATCAAGATTATACATATACAGGGGAAAGTGATAGGCATAATGCAAAACGCACGAGTCAGTTTTGACTCAATGCAAATTATGAACTAATTAGAACTAAATGAAGTGGAAATTTTCTCAAGCACCACTCACACCTTAAACTAAGGAGTAATTCAGTATAACTTTTTTGTCATTAGACTAAACAGTTTAAACAACGCCATTGGAGACAAACATTAATTCTCTCACTTTAGTATAATATACAAATATAATGTATATATATATAATAAATATATATATATAATATATATAATATATATATATATATATATATATATTATTTCTACTTTCTTTTTTTTATTTCTAAACTCACACAGTATTAAAAAAACACCCAGCTTTTTAGTCTGTAATTACACAATACAAACTTTAGCCTGAAGAAAAAAAATCTAAAAACAAGAAAAGACCGAGATCAATAACACCTCCTCCAAAATTAATCAGATGATAATATTAACATGGCAAAAAAAAAAAAAATCTACAAAAATAGTCTA
>CM042146.1:28946435-28956435 GCA_023376005.1 Doryteuthis pealeii
GGAGTAAGAGGTAAGGGCATAACAGGAGCTGATGATGAAGAAGAAGAAGAAGAAGAAGAAGAAGAAGAAGAAGAAGAAGAAGAAGAAGAAGAAGAAGAAGAAGAAGAAGAAGAAGAAAATGATAATATTGAAATGATACTGAAATAATATAGGGAATGAGAGAAAAGTTAATAATAATAATAATAATAATAATAATAATAATAATAATAATAAGAAGAAGAAGAAGAAGAAGAAGAAGAAGAGAAGAAGAAAATGAATAATATTGAAATGATACTGAAATAAGATAGGAATGAGAGAAAAGTTAATAATATAATAATAATAATAATAATAAAAATAATAATAATAATAATAATAATAATAAAAGAAGAAGAAGAAGAAGAAGAAGAGAAGAAGAAAATGATAATATTGAAAGATACTGAAATAAGATAGGAATGGAGAAATGTAATAATAATAATAATAAAATAATAATAATAATAATAATAATAATAATAATAATAATAATGAAGAAGAGAAGAAGAAGAAGAAGAAGAAGAAGAAGAAGAAGAAGAAGAAGAAATGATAATATTGAAATGATACTGAAATAAGATAGGAATGAGAGAAATGTTAATAATAATAATAATAATAATAATAATAATAATAATAATAATAATAAGAAGAGAAGAAGAAGAAGAAGAAGAAGAAGAAGAAGAAGAAGAAGAAGAAGAAGAAGAATGATAATATTGAAATGATACTGAAATAAGATAGGAATGAGAGAAATGTTAATAATAATAATAATAATAATAATAATAATAATAATAATAATAAGAAGAAGAAGAAGAAGAAGAAGAAGAAGAAGAAGAAATAATATAGGAATAATAATAGGAACAAGAAATATTGAAACAATAGAGGTAAGAATGAAAGAAATAATGATTATAATAATAATGAGAAGAAGAAGAAGAAGAAGAAGAAGAAGAAGAAGAAGAAGAAGAAGAAATGTTTTTCCCAAATCGAGGCTGAGTATATCAGAGCAAATTACCGGCTCTATCTGTCACTCCGTAATTAAATGTGTCATGGCCGTCAACGCAGCTTTTTCGCCTGTCTTACCCTTTTTACTACTGTACAGTAATCACAGGACGTCTGTAAAACTCTGTGATGGGAATACGATGATGATATGAGCAACAGAGTGGTGGAGGCTTGAAAATAAAATCAAGCCACGAGACCTTTTTTTTTTTTAATCGGCAACATCAAAAGTCCGAAATAGTCAAAACCAAGAAAAGAAGTAGAAAATACTAATTGGATAAATCACTAATGTTCCGATGTTTTATACCTCATATAAAAAAGCAACAAATCGGTAATTTATGAGGAAGTGCGTCCCGGTCTCCTGCCTCAAAAATTGCTACCCGGTGACTATCAAAATAACAACCCCAGTTCGTCGTAATTTTTGTTTATCTATCGTAATTTGTCGTAATTCTTGTTTAGATATGAAGATGGATATATAGTTTGGAATAGACTGAGATAGATAGATAGATAGATAGATAGATAAACAAAGAAAATAATATAGATAGATATGAACAAATGGAGATAGATAGATATTTTCGACAAGTAAATGTATTTGGGGGGGCATCTTTTTTTCTCGTAATTTTTGTTTATTTAAACTAAAAACAAGACATTAAACAAACAGGAATAAAAAAAATCTTAGTATTTAAAGTAATATAGATAAATATGAATAAATTGAGATAGATAGATAGATAGATAGATATATAGATAGATATGAAGATGGATAGTTTTGAATAGACTGAGCTGGGTCGTTATTTTAATAGTCACCGGGTAGCAATTTTTGAGGCAGGAGACCGGGGCGCACTTCCTCATAAATTACCAACAATTCTTCCAGGCTGTGGTTATATCAGTACTGCTGTATGGCTGCACTCTTACGAAGCGCTTTGAGAATAAGCTAGATGGGAGCTGCAAAAGAATGATGCGTGCAGTCTTAAACAAGTCGTGGAAACAGCACCCGACAAGGAAGCAGCTGTATGACCACCTGCCCCTTATCTCACAAACCATCTAAGTAAGACGGACTAGGCATGCAAGACAGTTGGAGGAGCCAGTACGAGTTCATAAGCGACGTTCTCCTGCGGAAGCCAACACATGGACATGCTAATGTGGGCCGTCCAGCAAGGACCTACATTGATCAACTATGCGATGATGCTGGATGCTGGATGCTGCACAGAGGACCTTCCCAGGGGTAATGAATGATCGGGAAGATTGGCGAGAGATTGTCATGGATATCCGTGCTACTTGAGTTTGAGTTTGAGTTTTGTTTAACGGCATATCAACCTCAGTGGGTCATTTAATGCCAAAAGGTTATTTTGGATTTCAGTCTTTAAAGTAGGTTCTATGATAATTGTTATGTTCTTTTATCTTTTGAAAAGGTTGCTTTTTTTAATAAAATTTAAAATGTTTTCAGGGTTTGTATTCTTAAAGATGTCTTTCAGGTTTCTTGCTTGATAGTAATTTGCGCGGATATGTTTAAGTCTGTTACAATTTAGAAGGATATGCTTGGTTGTAAGTTGTACTTTGCATGTTGGGTACACTGGGGCATCCTCCCCTTTTAACAGGTATGAATGGGTAATGTGGGTGTGCTCAATACGCAATCTGGCGAGTATTACTTCTTCTCTTCTAATACATCTGTGGCCTGTCGGCCACTCTCCAATAACTTCTTGTATTTCGTGGAGTTTGTTTTCAGTCAGATTGTCCCATGATTTCTGCTGTCTAATATAAATTTGTTTATGGTTTGTTTCAGATCTGTGCTACTTGCGTGACATGATGAAGATATCGGGTATATAAATGGGAAAGAGAGAAAGACTAATAGATGATAGATGATAGATGAAGATGACTCTTGCTTGTTAATATTCGTCTAACTCGGCCGACCTCCATGTTCTTTTCTGGGCTGACTTCTCTTCTGGTTGTTTCTCCTTCTTATTGGTTCTTTCTTCTTTCTTCTTTTGCTGGTCATTTCTTGTTCTTAATATTACTTAACAAACAAGACTTGTTGTTTTCTTCTAACGCTTTATTCCAACAACCCAGCCCATGATACTACCGCGTCATTCTGAATCTACCAAACTTTATTCAAATATTCTAACTACAGTTACGTACATAAATCATAAGCTGTTTATGAATCTAACTACTCCCCCCCTCCAGGTATGGGTAAATAGTAGGACAGACTGGGCTCTTAAATCTTTGCTAGGTAACCAGTCTATAAGAAGGAAAACTCTGAATTAAAACCTGTTAAACTTAAAAATTGACCTTGTGTCACATCCTGCTCGTGTGGAGGGATTGGTAGATATATATAATATATATATTTACTAACCCCTCCGCACGAGCTGAATATGACACAAGGTCAATTTCTTAAGCGGAGTTCAACGGGTTTGAATTCAGAGTTTTCCTTCTCCTAAACCGGTTGCCTAAACAAGGTTAAAGAGCCCAGTATGCCCTACTATTTACCCATAGCTGGAGGGAGAGTAGGATTCATACCTTTCCCAAGGGTATTAGCGTTAAGTGAAATGCAACGTCCAGGATTTGAACTCAGAGTGACGAGTCCATTTCCCATGACATTAACCACTACACCACGCGCTTCCTATTGGGATTGGTAAAAATATATGTGAATGTCCTAACCCTAATGCCCAACTCTTCAGGGTCAGTCTGCGAGAATACTTCGTAAACACATAAAAAAATGCCTTTTAATTTATTTAATTTAATTTAATTTTAATTTGATTTAAAGATTTAATTTATGCATGTTCTTTTTGTTTAACTTTTTATTTCTATCTTTATTTTTAATTATTTGCCTTATTTTCTTGAGATCACAGAAACTTCAGAAGATCTTTCAGTTTTTTTTTGTTTTTTTCATCTCTCTTAATTTTTTTTTAATCTTGAGAGGATTGGAAGTCCTTAATCCTTGCTAGTAATCTTGTTTAATCCGATGTAAAAGCTGTTTAAAATTTGCTAATGCGAACGGGGGTTGACAAGGTCAACCACGTAATGAAGTGGTCTTTATAGGTCGACACTTTGCACTTGTAACGATAACAACTTGTTGAGTAGTTTTTTTCTTTTTCCTCGGTCTCTTTCTGCAAATATCAAATCATCACTAGAATTAAACGCTACAAGTGAATTAATTGTGTTGGATTTTAATTCTTTACTTTTTAATTCCGTCCTTGTAAGAGCGACTATTTTATTATCTGGTTTGTTTTGTTTTACGGCATATGAACCTCAGTGGGTAATTTAATGCCGAGAAAGTTTTGAAATAAATTCATTTTTAATGGATACCCCAATAGTACTTTTCTTTTTCAGTCTCTTTCAGCAAATATTAAATCATAACTAGCAAGAACGTACGAGTGATTAATCGTCTTTTCGTTACAAGTGAGCGATTAATTAGTACTTTTTTTACAGCATATCAACATCAGTGGGTAATTTAATGCCGACAAAGTTTTGAAATAAATTCATTCTTAATAGAGACTCAATATTTTTATAAACACATTTAACCCATAGATGGGAGCCAAGCAGGTACTATCACTCAGTCAGAGTTGACTAGGAGGTAATGGTGATGAAGGGGTACTCCACACACCCGAAAACCACAGAACTGGAACCGCACCATCAGATTAACGGCATTATCAGATGAGTTTTACGTCATTCCCAGGACATGAAGACCCTTAGCTACCGCCTTCTAGCACCTATACGATAAAAAGGGTTGGGGCTTGCTATAAGGAAAATAGGGTTGGGACAATCATATAGGTGCTAGGGCTTGACATGACCAGCCAATTGATCGGAGGGGAGCTCTCCGACCGCCCGTATACTCTACGTAAGGGTCTAAGTGGGTGCTGCATGTCAGGAACTGCTCATCCACCAGGATTCCATCACGGGTCCCTACCCACGGCAACAGGTGGTCCCAGTGGGGGTTTCTTACCCCTCTGCAGAGGTACAGTCGTTGTATTCTAAAGCCCCGCAACTGTTTTATGTACACGGCATCTACAAAAATAACTAGTAAGATTTAAATAAATATCAACAGGACCTGTGAATTGTTGTAATGGAATATTCCACACTCACTCTCACTCCTGTGGTCTGACTATATATACAGTGAGCACGGAATTATGCTGGGCTGGCCTCGAGGATTAGTAGCGTAACTCACAATTCTTCTTATTGTATCTCTCTGTAATAAAACCCTCTGTATTAAATCTACGAACGTGATGACTGGTTCTTCTATCTCGACTGCAATCCTTGTCTGATTGTATCCCTTTTATGGATGGAACATGGATATACCATAGTATGTTAACTTAATTATTACAACGCTTCATTTTTTTACTTAAGAGCTATTGCATAAATAGTTCAATCTATAAAAAATTATAATGATATTGATTTAACTCCTTCTCATTCTTTTTTCTTTCTTTCGTTCTTTTCTTCTTTTCGATTGAAACAGATGAGCTTTATCGCATCCATGCGCACACCCCCTCTCTATATCTTTCACCAATTCTCTTTCTATCTTTCATACTTTCTTATTATATTTTTCTGTATAGCATATTCTTTTTCTCGCCTTCATTCCTTTCTAATAAAAACGGAATGGTTCATTATTTAGATGAGGTGACGACACTCATAAGAAATAAAAATTTGGCGGATAGGTGACACCAGTTAATCAGCATTTAAATGTTTGCATCACATCTTGGATGATTTGGATTGTCAAATTTTCAACCAAAGGGTTTTGCAAGATAATAACGACCGTACGATTTAGGAACAAGAGTATTTATAGATATTTTAGGGTAGTGACACGATATGGTTTTGTTAGGTTTCTTTAATTAATAGCATATCAACCTTCATGGGTTATGTAATCACCTATGTGTTGGTTCATTTTATTTGTTTTATGACATAACAATATTTATGCCATCCTTGTAGAAGAACAGTAGTGGTACTACTTAACATATAGCTGACATGATTAAGGGATGTATATCTTTACTAAGGCTAGGTTAATTGGTTGGGTTTTACGGCATGTCAACCCATTGGGTTATTTTATGCCGAATACGTTTTGTTTTATTCATTCTTGATGGGTATTCAATTTTTTTACTCATTATTTTACCCCATTTATTTGAGCTCATTTTTAATATTTAACTCATAGATGGAGCCCTTACAGGGCCGGGTTAGCTCAGTCGGTAGAGCGTTCGGCTAGAAACCACAAGGTTCCTAGTTCGATACCGGCCCTCGCCAACTCAGCGTATGGGTAGCACAGGGATCTGAGCGGTAAAGTGAGGAGCTGATATTAGGTGTGGCGCTCCATCTCAGATGCTAAAATAATCTCCTTGGTCTCGTGCAAATGAAAAGCGGATAGACTCCATCTCTGATTGGCTGATACCGATATTAAGCCGCCCCGAAGACTTTACTTTTACAATTACTACGGATCAGAATGGACCTCGGAGTATTGGCGATAAAGGGGTTCCTCACACTCCCAGAGGTCACCATTAGATAGAATTTAAGGTCATACCCACGGCACCACCTTCTACTGCATATATGATAAAAATGGTCGGGGCTTGCTATGTTAATTGGGTCGGGACATATAGGTGCTTGGACTTGACTTTACCTGTCGATTGATCGAAGGGGGTCTCTCCGTTTAGCCCAAATAAGGGCCAAAGGGGACTGCTGCATGTCATGAACTACTCAACTCCCAGGATTCCGTCCTTAAACATCATGGGTCACGATCAACAGATGGCCTCATCCAGAGGTTATCCCTCTGCAGAAGCGCAGTCAGCTTATTCTACCACCCCAGCTGACAGGATGGAAAATAAATTGTAAGATTTAAAGAAATATATATTAGGATTTTGAAAATATAAGGTTTTATTTATTTTCTTTATTTAATGGCATATCAACTTTCATGGATTGATCTGGTTTCTTTGTTTAATGACATAACAATCTTTATAGGTTAATTCCTTGCAGAAGAACAGTAGTGGTATTATCTAACACATAACTGGCGATATGAGGAGCTTCATACTTCTACTAAAGGTATTATCCCGAAAGTAAACGTGGATGGAGTTCGATCTCGCTTACTACGATGTCATAAGCTAGTACGTTAGACACTATGCCGCGGAGCCCCTTTTGATAAGGTACATTGAATTGCAGAGAATATCTTTGATTCTTTATTAAACATTCATTATGGATTGGCTTCGTTTGTTTGTTTCGTTTGGTTAAATGGCATATCAAACTGTGTTGTGTATTTAATAACAAATAATTTTTTTTGTATATATGATTTGGTAATTAGTCATGAATAAGGAAATGAATCCGACGGTATATATATAGATGAAATAATATGAAAAAAAAACACGGATATTGTTTAATTGAATTTATTTTTACAACTTTGCATTGCTTGCTAATATTGCCAATATTTTGATTTCATCAAAAAATCTTCATCAGAGTATATTAGAGACAATTGTGACCATTTTAAGATAAGTTTTTTTTCTAGCGGATTCTCTCAATCATATCTTAAAACGGTCACAATTGTCTTCCAGTTGACATGCTATGTTGAAGATTCTTTGATGTAATCGAAATGCAAAGCTGTAAAAATAAATTCAATTAAACAACATCGGTGTATTTTTCTTATCATTTTATCTATAATATATCAGATTCATTTCCTTACTCTTAACTCCTCTCTCTCTCTCTCTCTCTTCTCTCTCTCTCTCTCTATATATATATATATATATATATATATTATATATATATATATATATATATATATATAAACTGAAAATGATCTTCTGAAGTTTTCAAGAAATCTTATTCTTCATTTTCAGTTTTTATATTCACGGATATAACAAACGCTGGTGATGAGGTTTCAAACTCTGCCCAATCCAGCCAAGCTCTTACACAGATAACAACATTATTGGATCATGTTGACATTGAAGTTAAAGAATTATTTAGTAAATTGAACAACTTTTTGTTTTTTCGATGTTCACATGACATTTTCGACCGGTACATTCTCCAATCATCTTCATACATAATATGAACTCTCCATAAGGAAAGGGACTATTGTTCTGGTCTCTTTTTGCACTAGTGTAAAATAAAAATGGTATTTTTTTTTAACATGGAATTATATTATAGATAATTGTGATCGTTTTAAGATAGGATTTTTTTTATGAAATCGAAATATTGGCAATATTAGTAAGCAATGCAAAGCTGTAAAAATAAATTCAATTAAACAACATCCGTGTTTTTTCGTATCATTTTATCTATATATGATTTGTTAAGTAATAGTTTGTAGGTAAGAAGTTTGTTTTTAAACCGATTTTTAGAGGAAGGGGCAACATATGGTAATCAATTTGGCTTTACAATTGTATTTATATATGTTGTATACCCTTTCTGTCCTTTCTTACTTCTATTATTCTTCTGTTCATCTTTGGTATCTTACGTTCTTCTTCCAGCGTCTTGGGGACTTCGTGTCTGGCTGGTCGTCCTTGATTCATTTCTTCTACTTGGCCAGTCTTGTTGCCAAGACATTCATCAACCACAAAACCATATTATTTATTTAAACGTCTATTTACTTAACTAAACATATTTCTCTAACTAACACAACACGCGTGTGCAGTGAGCCCCAGCTAAAGCAGATATATCTTCTCTGCCTTACGTCCAAGCTGAAATTGAGAGCCGACCAGGTCCAACGTGACTTCACGTATTTCGCGGGCTTTCTGTAATATTCCATGGAAAGTCCCGCCCGTGATATGAAAAGGGGCCATCCCTTCAGAAATACAGGGGGTTGACAATAATCTATGCATAGATTATGTAACATATAGAGTTAATTTTTTCACCTATTTAAAACTATAGATATGACCCTAACCGATACGACCATTCCAGTTCAGAGTAGACCTAGGAGTAATGGCGATGTAGGGATATTCCACACACCCAGAGCTCAAGAATTGGAACTTCGATGCAGTTTAACGTCATACCAAGGACACGATTATTATGTTATATAATAAATTTAGTTTTAAAAATAAAAACTTTTAAGTTTCCTTTAAATTAAAGTTCATATCCATCTAATTAGACGTAAGTTTCGTAATATGATCACAACAGACAAGCACATGTTCAATTTTCCTACATATGTCTTGTTTGAGAGCAACCAGAGGAAGAGACAAGGAAAATCAACCCAAAAGAAGATGGTCAGTCGGCGAAATAGAAGAAGGCGTCACTAAGTACCAGTTAAGACCTCAAGTTATATTTGGCTATATAACAGAAGCAGAATAGTTTTTAAGCAGATCTGTTTTAGATAGGTTGGTTTCGTTTGGTTGTTTTGTTTTACAGTATATCAACCTTCTTTAGATACAATATATACACTGAAAATTTAAGGATTGACATTTAGAAAGCCAACGCTAAAGCGTTTCGGTTTTAATTAGATCATCAACAGGGCTCAATTGAGTTAATAAATATGATTTTTGGGATTGGCGTTTCACATCCACTATTTGAATGGGATTGCTAACATTGTGTGACATTTCATTTTTACACTTTTCTTACATTTCAGGTGTTGAAAGGATCCTTTAAACATCATAAACAAAGGCTCACAAGCTTTTGCTTGTTTCCACAATTTTCTTTTCAGATGATTTATGATTATTTACCCAGTTGAGTCCTATTGATGGTTTAATTAAAACTGAAACACTTTAGTGTCAATCTTTGACATATTATATATACTAGCAAATATATGCACCCTCCGGGTGCAAGTATTTTAGTTAAATTTTATAATAAAATATCATATTAAATTAGAAAGGCTAATGAAACTGAATAAGAATGCAGATAAAAAAAGATTTTGAACAGAGGTATGATTGAAAAATAGAACAACTTTGAAACTAACTCTTCCATCATTTTCCGTTACTCCGTCTTCATTGGTAAATTTTCCTAATTAAACTGTTTAGTTAAAATAGGAAGTAAAGATTAATATTACAGTTATTTCTTCTTGTTAATGGATTTCTTTTAAGATTATTGAAGAGATTTTTGCTCATATTCAATA
>CM042146.1:28961435-28971435 GCA_023376005.1 Doryteuthis pealeii
CTTCTGGCTATCCTTTTTGAATCTGGTTCGAGTTGATTCATGATACTTTGCATACTAATTTCCCGAGCGCTTTCGACTGTTTCGCCAGTCATATTCATGGGGTTACGTATTTGTTTTTTCAACTCGATCCAGATTCAAAAAGGATAGCCAGAAGACTGGAAAAAATATCTATACAAAAAAATGAAAAAAGAATACTCCGTGTTGTTCAATAACACATGCCTTGAGAATATATATATATATATATATATAATATATATATATATATATATATATATATATATATATATATATATAAAAGTAAGGTAATTTGCTTGAAGCATTGTTAAGTATGTTATAAAATATTAAAATTCGAAGGCAATACAATGCGTATAAAAAATAAGACAAAAAGATGTTTTTTATGTCTTATCGATTTCGAAGCAAGAGCTTCATCATCAGAGTTTATTTTCAGAAATGACGTGCTTATGTTTTTATCTGTGTGGTTTATAATTTCTCTTCTTATTTCCTTTTCCTCTCCTTTTTTTTCCTCTCTTTCTTCTTCTCCTCCTTTATGAATGGAATGGCGAATAACTGTAATTTCTTATTTCTCTCTTTTTTTTTAAGTTTAAAAAGTTTTTTTAAAAAGTTTTAAAATATTTTTTTTTATTTTACTCCTTTAATAAATTTGATGATTTGATGATGTATGGTTCAAACTCTCCGACATTTAATTTTTAACTTCCACCTCCTCAAGCAATATCTTTCAAAAATGTATTTTTACATCGCCCTGGGGGTGTTTTTTTTATTTTGCTAGTACTATTAATGAATACACAATATAGTTTCAAGTAACTATACCTATTTAATGCTATTCATTACTGTTCACAGAATAATATGGTTTCTAGCATTCATATCAAATCTTATTATAATTGAGATTGTGGGTTTGTCTGTCTGTAACCGAAACTATATTACTATACAAGTCACAATTCCCTTAGTTATTTACATCACACTCTCCGTGATTTTATTTTTATTTAAACCTTAATTATTAATAAAATTGTTTTACATCATTAAGACTGTTGACCATATCTACATACTAATAATATGCAATTTTATTTATATATACAACAAAATAGCGGTTTACAGTGTGAATGGGAAGACTAATTTGCATATTGATATTTAAAAAATTGATTTTAATAAATATATGCTTAGTATTATTGATTTATAATTGTTTGGTTTTATCTTAATGAATATGAGCAAAAATCTCGGGGAAAAATTCTAAAAAGAAATCCATTAACAAGAAGAAATAACTGTAATTTTATTTTATTTACTTCCTATTTATACTAAATTGTTAAATTAGGAAAATTTACCAATGAAAGACGGAAGTAATGGAAAATGATGGAAGAGTTAGTTTCAAAGTTGTTCTATTTTTCGATTATACTTCCTCTGTTCCAAATCTTTTTATCTACCTTCTTATTCAGTTTCATTAGCCTATCTAATTTAACATATTTCATTATATTAAAACTTAAATACTTGCATCCCGAGGGTGCATATATTTGCTAGTACTAATAAGTTTCAATCATATTTCTTTGACCTTAAATGCGACCTTAAAAGGTACTACCAATGAAAATCGGGATGAAATTGGCAAATAATTAATAGCAATAAAGACGTACTTCACACTCCTAGGAACAGGAGCCTCACCACTCGATTAATTTTAGTGTCATAGCCAGGACATGCAATAAATGAAGTAGACATTTTAATTACAATTTGTGCTATTACTCTTTTGTTCTAGTGAATAGAAATAAAATATATGGCGATAATATAAAACAGATATTTGGAATGTTTTACAAACAAAAGAACGACGCCCATGAGCAGATTTTTGGTCTCGATGCTTTTTAGAGACAAAGTTTAAAATAAGAGATGACGAGAAATTTTAGTATTTTTAAGAAGAGATAGGATATTTAATATATGACACATATTAATTCATTTTTAAATATCTATATATGAATACTCGTGCTCCTTAAATGTACCAATTGTTTGGTTTGGTTTGTTTTGTTTTACGGCATATCAACCTCAGTGGGTCATTTAATGCCGATAAAGTTTTGAAATAAATCAATTCTTAATAGATAATACAATTTTTTTATAAATACATTTTTCTATTTAACCCATAGATGGGACCCTAACAGGTACTACCACTCCGGGTCAGAGTGGACCAGGGAGCAATGGTGATGAAGGGGTTCTCTACATTCCCCAAACCCCCAAAACTAGAACCTCACCATCAGATAGAGTTTAACGTCATTCCCGGGACATGTAGACCCGCAGCCGGTGAAGACTTTATTAAGAGTAGTTAAGTCCTGTTTTCCTTTTTTATTTCAATTGATATGAATAACTGAACTTAACATTTTGAATATTAGGATTGTTGTTTGTTTTGTTTTACTGCATAGCAACCTCAGTGGGTCATTTAATGCCGATAAAGTTTCGAAATAAATCAATTCTTAATAGATAATACCATTTTTTTTATAAATACATTTTTCTATTTAACGCATAAATGGGACCCTAACAGGTACTACCACTCCGGGTCAGAGTGGACCAGGGAGCAATGGTGATGAAGGGGTTCTCTACATTCCCCAAACCTCCAAAACTGGAACCTCACCATCAGATAGAGTTTAACGTCATTCCCGGGACATGTAGATCCGCAGCCACCGCCTTCTAGCACCCATATGATAGAAAGGAGTTGGGGCTTGCCATAAAGGCAATAGGGTTGGGAAAATCATATAGGTGCTAGGGCTTGTCGTGACCAGCCGATTGATCGGAGGGGGCCTCTCCAACCACCCGTCAGGCCAAGATAGGGCCAAAGTGGAGTATTGCATGTCATGAACTGCTCATCCACCTGGGCTCTATCCTTAAGCATCACGGGTCGCCACCACGGCCAACAGGTGACCCCATTGGGGGAGTCTTACCCCTCTGCAGAGGTGCAGTCAGTGCATTCTAACGCCCCAGGCGACAGGGCGGTGTACCAATTTTAATTATAATACAGGTTTATGCATTTACCATTTTCTTGTATGGTCAAAATTGAATTATTACACAATTCCCATTGGATCACCTTTGCAACCCAGTCGTGTCTAGACTATTATTATTATTATTATTATTATTATTATATTATTATATTATTATTATATTTGCTCTTTTGAGCTTTCACATCAGCCTTAGCTGATGGTCTTTCCCTGGAGTCAGAATAACAGCAAGTCTCCTCAGGTCTCCAGGACTCTTCTGAGTATTCTGGCATATTGCAGCAATGCAGTGTTCTGAATGGTTTCAATTCTTCCTCTGATTTCCAAACTTTCCAAACCCTTTTCCAGTCCTTTTGGGACTGTTCCAAGTGCACCAACTACAATTGGTATAACGTTCACTTTCATATTCAATAACTTTTTCAGTTCTCTGGCAAGGTCCAGATATTTGTCCATTTTTTCATTTTTCTTTAGCTTCACCCTGTGATCTGCTGGCACTGCAAAATCCACCAGTTGACAAGTTCTTTCTTTTTGTTTATCAACACTAGGTCTGGTCTTCTTGCTGGGATAAGGTGATCCGTTTTTATTTCAAAACCCAGAGAATTTTATGCGTTTCGTTCTCAAGATCAGATTCGGGTTTATGCATATACCATTTTGTTGTGTGGTCAAAATTAATTTTTTTGCATAATTCCCAGTGGATCACCTTCCCAACCCAGTCGTGTCTAGTTTTGTATTCTCGTTGTGTTAGTTTGCTACATTCGCATAGTACATGGTTTACCGTCTCATCTCTATTACCGCAAAGTCTACATTTACAATTTGTTGGGTCTTATCAATTTTCGCTTTGATGTAGTTTGTCCTTATGGCATTATTTTGTGAAGCAATTATAAGTGATTCAGTTTCTCTTTTGAGGTTTCCTTTTCTTAACCATGTCCAAGTCTTTCCATGTCAACCTCTTCGATTTGTCGTTTGAAGCATCCATATAATTGTTTTTTTCTTCCCATTTTGTTATCTAGTCTTTGTTGTTTTTCTGTTTGTATTATTATTATTATTATTATTATTATTATTATTATTATTATTATTGACTTTTTACTTCCTGTTTTTTTATTTTCTATTTCATTCCTTTATTAATCTATTTCATAAATCACTCGGCTCATCATTCTACGACAGCAAGGACCCATGCAAATCGGGGACAATAATAAAGGACAAAATCTCGGTGAGATTTCAAAACCCATCACCTTGGCACAGGTGAAGCGTAGCGTTGTAACGTGTTGGCACCCCCCTCAACGACTTCAAAAATAAAATAGGTAATTGTAAATTATTTGTTTTTGCTGCTTTTGTTTGTTTGTTTGTTTGTTTGTTTTTGTTTTGTTTTGTTTTGTTTTGTTTTTGTCCCTTAAATTTTATCAGTGAGTTCAAAAGGTCATTAAAAGGATTGATGCTGAATTTCGGTTTCTCTTTGATCTCCATCATCTTGGCTGGAAAGTTTTAACGGATACCATTTTTTGTTTTTTACCTTTTTCTAAATGTTACTCTTTGCATTCTTTACTTAAAAAAAAAACACTTGATAGCAATTCGAAAAAGGTCAAATTCTTCACCTCAAGAGTGAAGAAAAAAAAACATTAATAGAAAAATCAAAAAGATGAATTAACTTTTATTTCGTCTTTTTATAAATAGCTGACACAATAGCTTCGAAGAAATGCTGACATTTTCATCGATATACACCCCCAACCCCCAAGAAAAAAAAATCAGAGGTGACGAATTGCATTTTGGTCAGTCCCTTTCAATTCCAAAGTCCCAGAATAGTACAAATAATTGGTCGAATTCTTGAGTTGTCGCAAAAGGTTCAATACAAAAATCAAAACCTTACTTCAAGGTCTCAATAAGAAATCGGGTAACAAGTCTTTGTTAAGATTTTTTGAAGACCTTTAGAAAACTTTCTATGAGAACTTTTAGAAGTCTAAGGTTATTTTAATGGAGGGTGTCGTTCTTCTTTCACTACCTTCTACAAAGTTCTCGGTTGAGTCAAATGTTTTGCAATATTTCGCTCCTTGCTAGTTTTTGGCAGTATGTTGTATACCCTTTCTTACTTCTAACTTCTAGTCGTCTTTTCTTCTGGCCGTTTTGGTTCTATCTTCTAACATCTATCTTGGTCTGGTCTCTTCTAAGGTCTGGACTTTCTTGGGGACTTCGGGTCTGGTTTCTGTTAGGGATTTCTCCTTATCAGAAGCCCTGTGTCATTGTTAGGTTTTAGGTAATAAACACAGACTTCGATTTACTTTGATGTTACTTTATTGTTAAATCCCCACCAGACATCTGCGCAGATCCTTACATCCTATCGGGCTCCTACCTGCTAACTGACTGAGTTACTTACTATCCTTAAACCGGAAGACAGGGTCTTCTATGCATTCCGGTTCTCACGATTTCTAAGACATATATTTGGTTTTGTTTTGTTTTACGTCATACCAACCTCAGTGGGTCATTTAATGCCGATAAAATTTTGAAATAAATCAATTCTTAATGGATAATACAATTTTGTTTATCAACTCATGTTTTTCTTTTTGGGTTACGAATTAAGGGATTAAGGTTGTTTTTAATTACGTATTGCTAAAAAGACAAAAAACCAAATTACTATACATTTAATTAACCATTGAAATTAATTATTGAATCCAGCGGTAGACATATTAGTCTCAGTTGTTTGTGTTAGTATTGCAATGTATAATTTCAATTAAACTTGGTTTAAAAATATCTTTTTCAACATTAAATGTATAATAACTTGGGTTTTTTGTTGTTGTTGTTGTTGGGGTTTTTAAGCAATACGTAATTAAAAACAACGTTAATCCCCAAACCCCTAAACCCTATTCGCAAAAAAGTTCATTCATACACTGGTTAAACTGTCATGGATTACTACCAAATAAGTTTCCGTTTAAATTTTGACGACGATTTGCAAGTTTAACCTTTTTTGCCCGATTTCCGTCAAAGTATTCTTAATTGTTTGTGTCATCCTTGTAAATATATATATATATATATATATTTAAATCCCGACTCAAGATGGGCCTGTTTATATCCTTAAGGGACCGGTTCAGCTCATTCTGTAGAGCACTCGCCCAGGAATCGTAAGGTCCCTGGTTTGATACCGATCCCCACCAATTCAGCGCATGAGTCGCCCAGGTTTGGCAATCTGATCTGTGTGGTAAAGGGGGATCTGACGGTAGGTGTCGCACTTCACCTCAGCAAAAAACAATCTCCTTGGTTAAGTGCTAGAGAAAAGGGATTAGACTCCCTCGCTGTTCGACCGATACCGACAATAGACCACTCTGCCAACTTTATTTTATTATTCTCTTTCTAGGATTTTTTTTTTCTTCTCATTCTAAAAAGACTTCCATTCAACGTTTCCCGATTATTCTCAGAGACAAACTGTTTTCCTTTGGTATGAAATGAGTACAAATTCCAGAGTGGAAATTTGACAATATACAATAGAATTGAAATATGACGTAAGAAAGTAACCAGCTGATTATTTTGTAATTATAAAAGATGGGGTGAATAATCAAAAGGGAGAAGGAACTAGCAGAGAACTGGAGGGGAGCGACTATTAAGGTAGACACCAATTAGTCTATTGAAAATAGGAACGGTGTATCTTTTTGTAATTCTCTCCAAGCCGCCAGCTGATAGACGAATGACAAGCTTAGCATATCTAATTTGAGCGACTCTTTTATTGTGATCTTCTTTCTATCTCTTTCTGCGTTGACAACTGCTAGATTCATCACAGCAAAAAAATAAAGATTTGCTGAAAGAAAGTGTCGGCTTTTTGTTAATCGAAACGGGGGTTACCACGGAAAGAGTTGAGGGACGAGTCACGCAGAAGGAACGAATCCACACTTAAAAAAGACGAAAGACCGTAAAGTAACAGCAACGCACAGCAGCAGACCTAAATGGCGTCAACCTAAAAGTGTGTACCACTTTTAGGTTGACGCCATTTAGGTCTGCTGCTGTGCCCAATCAGCAGGGATAAGAATACGCTGAATATATCCACTGCAGAATCGAAGTTGTAAAGTTTTTAAGTACCATCCTTGGCCAGTTGAAATAGGGCTTGAAAAAAATCCTATGTTATGGAATCCTTTGGTAATCGTATAAGTCCTATCCCGCGTATTGGTAAAGTTCCAGTGATTTAATTCTATGCCGGTCGCCAATGAACACTGCAGTAATTATGACCAGTAGGGTGGATTAAGTATTGTATCAGCCTCAGAGTACTGCCAGTGATTGGCCAAATAATAGATCACATGATCTCGCCTAGTCTATAATTAGGAGCGAGGATCTAGCATACACCTTATATATTAAAATTTCTCAACAAAAGTGCAGGGTGTAATGGTTAGCATCATAGAAAATGGACACTGAGAGATGAGTTCAAATATTGCAAGAGGCTGTTTGCATTTTACATATAAAGTAAATTTCGACCTATTATGTACATTTCGACCTATTATGTACATTTCGACCTTGCTTTGCATATAAAGTAAAGTAAAGTCCTCGGGGCGGCCTTATTTCGGTTTCAGCCAGACCGCGAGGAAGTTATCCCCTTTTCACTAGTGCTAGACCAACGAGATTATTTTAGCATCTGAGGTGGAGCGCCACACCTAACATCAGCTTCTCACTTTACCGCACAGGTACCCTGTGCTTCTCATACACTGAGTTGGCGAGGGCATGTATCAAACCAGGAACCCTGAGGTCTCCAACCGAACACTCTACTGATTGAGCTGTAAAGTTGACCCTAAAAGTTTCGTTTTTTCAAGATGCTTCATCAGAACATCAAATGAATATAATGTTGTCTGAACAGCGTTGGAATTATTTTCAAAATGATAATGAAAAACGAGAATATTAACAGCTTTCTTTTTTGAATTGGCGAGGGTCGGTATCGAACCAGGAACCTTGTGATTCCTAACCGAACGCCCATACCTACTGAGCTAAACCGGCCCTAAAAAGAATGTTACGATTTCCGGTGGACATTTTAAGCGTTTAGTTCCTCTGATGGCAAATTCAATGATTTTAAATAATTTTGGTAGATACTCCTTGTAGTAGAATGTATGATATATTCCTTCTAAATCCCCCCTGTAGGTTTAGATTTTAGAAAGTTCAATTTGCAATTGATTTCAAGTCAAATACCAACGATCTTAAATGCGTTCTATAGCGTTTCTGATTGGCTATTTTTTACCGGAAACGATTTTTAAAAGAATAACGGGTGATGGTGGATTATTTTTGATATGTAAGCCGTGCTGCAATCTACCACTTAAATTTATAGACTAAGTGAGGTTACGTAGTTTAATCCTCAGCCAATCAACAGCCCGAATACGTGGTTGGTTAACTACTTATATCGGCTGATATTGACAGATGTCCACTTCCACACATTGACGAAGGACCTGCAAGAGTGAGGGGCACTAAGGAGCAACCAAAGGATTCTTCACTAAGGATCGCGCTTTGCTTAACACAAAGTATCCACTGGATAGCGCTCTTGCTTGCAGCCTACAAGATGGCCACAGAAATCGTAAAAGTGATACAGGAGAAAAGAAATCCAAACATTCTGCTCTAAAACTGTTTACATATGTTTTTCTATTATTATTTAATCTACTTATCTGCTGCTCTGCCAACTGAGACAGCTCAGGAGTTTCACCTCCCATGACAGCAGCAATACACACCCGGTTTCTGCTCCTCAGAAGTCTTCTGGTTGTCTGGCCTCCTGGCTTCTTGCTCCAGCTGATGAAAAAGTACTCTTATCTTTAGGTATGGTGCATAGGTTGCATACACTTTAAAACATCAGTAGTCTGTAAGGAGTGACAACTAGCAGTGTGACACAGATGGCCACACTCCAAATTGATCAACCAATGTGTAAAGATCTGTGTAGACTGATCAGCCACATAAGAGAATAGCCCAAAGCTGCTATTTAAACTACTTACCAAGTGTGGAATCTCAGAAGCAGATTAAACTTGCAACACAGTTGAATACTGATCTATCAACACAAATCTCTGCATGGCGCTGCGAACAGGATTTGAAACTGTGAGGGTGAGTATGTTCATTCTACACAATGGAATGTCATATACACAATTTTATTACATATTTAAATTAATTTAAAAAAGAATACATTTTTTATAAACTCACATTTTACTCTTCAACCCATAGATGGGATCCTGTTAGGATCCCATATGACTGATCCGGGGTGGTAGTACACCCCCCGGTCAGTGTGAATCTTGGAGCAATGGTGATGAAGGGATACTCTCCATTCTCCAGACCTTCAAGACTCGAACCTAACCATCAGAAAGTTTAACGTCATTCCCAGGACATAAAGACCCTCAGCCACCACCTTATAGCACGCACATGATAAACCGGGTCGGGCTTGTCATAAGAGCAACAGGCTTGGCGCAATCATCTAGGTGTTAAGGCTTGAAGTGATCAGCCGAATGACCGGACGGAGCCTCTCTGACCTCCCGTTTAGCCTAAGTAAGGTGGGTTGTTGTATGTTACGGACTGCTCATCCATCAGGATTCCGACCTTAAGCATCCCGGGTCGCAACCCACGGCCAAGAGGTGGCTCCATTTGGAAGGATCTTACCCCTCTGCTGAGGTGCAGTCGGTGTATTCTAAAGCCCAGCCGAGAGGGTGGAAAAAGAATATTGTATGTATAAGCAAATTCCTGTCAAAACACGTGTCAGTATATTATGAATTTCATAAAGTATCATTTATATGATCTTTTGTACGACGAATTAGTAAAAGGCTCCCGATCTGTTGGTAGACCACATCTATGATTTAAAGATGTCTGCAGGTGAGACATGAGGATATGCCATATTGACACAAACACGTGGGAGATAGATTCAAAAAAATAGACCGGCCTCGTTAAGCTAGGCACGGAGAGGGGTGAGGCAGAGAGGAGAGTAACATCGACAGAAAAAAAGCCAGAAAGAGAGAGAAAAGCCATCAGTCCCAGAAAGGATCACAGTTTGTGTGCATTCAGTGCACCAAAGACTGTCATTCAAAAATTGGCCT
>CM042146.1:28973935-28983935 GCA_023376005.1 Doryteuthis pealeii
TTATATATATATATATATATATATATATATATATATATATATATATATATATATATATATATATATAATCCAGATGTCCAGAGAAGAAATCTTCCTTACGACACAAGAGTTTTAATTCAAAAAACCTGTCGCAGTTTGGCATGCTAAATCTCAAAGTCTTTTGTTATTTCTTTACTTATATATATTCAGAGAATATATATATATATATATATATATATATATATATATATATATATATATATATATATATATATATATATATATATATATATTCTCTGAATTGAAAGCCTTGGGCCAGTCGTTGATTGAGTTAGTGACATTCCTTGCACCAATTATTTCCTATCGACTATGCCAAAAATTGCGGACCGTCCAACACAAGCCCTCACTACTATAAACAAAACACTGTGCAGGTTGTTAATTGGATGAACCCTCATGTGCCGAAATCGACGAGGGAGTTCATTCTTCTCATTTTCATCACATGAAAAATGCCACTTTCGTTCTCACAGTATATAAACAAATATCTTCTTAATATACATGCCGAAGATTCTTTTAATCATTCTTATTCTTGATATAATGGAGCCACCTATGAATTACTATCCTTAGCTGTTTTATTCAAAATAGATTTGTGACAATTGTCACTGACTTCTGTTATAACGAAAATCCAGCGTGTCCCCCAATACGCATGGAATAAGTTTATTCTGGGGATGTATGTTTGCACAGATTAACATCCTCGTATTTAATATGTAAACAGCTGTTGGCCTCAGTACGCCCTTAGTGGAGCAAATTGCCACGTCTAAGATACATAATTTAATTAATAAATTGATAAATAATAATAATAATAATAACAATAACAATAATAATAATAATAATAATAATAATAATAATAATAATAATAAAATAATAATAATAATAATAAAATAATAATAATAAAATAATAATAAAGATAATAATAAAAAAATTAAATAAAGATAAAAAAATTGAAAAAAATAAAATTGAAAAAAATAAATAAAATTGAAATAAAAAAAATAAATTGATAAATGATAATAATAATAAAATAATAATGATAAAAAATAATAATAAAAAATGAATAATATAATAATAATAATAATAATAATAATAATAATAATAATAATAATAATAAAAAAAGCAAGAAATTTAATTTTGACCACACAACAAAATGGTATATGCATAAACCAGAATCTGTTCTTGAGAACGAAACGCATAAAATTCTCTGGGACTTTGAAATAAAAACAGATCACCTTATCCGAGCAAGAAGACAAGACCTAGTGTTGATTAACAAAAAAGAAAGAACTTGTCAACTGGTGGATTTTGCAGTGCCAGCAGATTACAGGGTGAAGCTAAAGGAAAATGAAAAAAAGGACAAATATCTGGACCTTGCCAGAGAACTGAAAAAGTTATGGAATATGAAAGTGAAGGTGATACCAATTGTAGTTGGTGCACTTGGAACAGTCCCAAAAAGGATTGGAAAAGGGTTTGGAAAGTTTGGAAATCAGAGGAAGGATTGAAACCATTCAGAACACTGCACTGCTGCAATCTGCCAGAATACTCAGAAGAGTCCTGGAGACCTGAGGAGACTTGCTGTCACTCAGATTCCAGTGAAATACCATCAGCTAATGCTGATGTGAAAGCTCAAAAGGAGTAAATAATAATAATAATAATAATAATAATAATAATAATAATAATAATAATCTCAAATTTAAGTGAAAGACCATCAGCTTATTCTGGTGGGTAAAACGTGTAAGCAGTGAAATAACAGACAGCAGCATTGTTGATATCAGCTGGAATCCTTAGGAAATTCCTGGAGACCTGAATATGATGATGATGATGATCCCTCAAACTCCAATGAAAGACCCACAGCTAACGATGGTGTGGAAAACTACTACTACTACTACTACTACTACTACTACTACTACTAATAATAATAATAATAATAATAATACGAATAAGATCCTTTCGGACTTTGAGTTACAGACGGATCACATAATCCTGGCTAGGAGACCAGACCTAGTATTAATTAACGAGAAAAATATGACTTTTCATCTCGTAAATTTTGCCGTCCAGGCGGATCACTGAGTGAAAGTGAAAGAAATCAAAAAGATAGACAAATACTTGGACCTGACCAGAGAGATGAGAAACTGTGGGATATGAAGGTAAATGTCTTATTAATTGAAACTGGGGCCCTTAGAAGTGTATTTTGAAGGAATAAGTATCGAGGCTGCCCAAACAACAGGATCGTTAAAATCAGCTACAATACTCAGAAGAGTCATGGATACCTGAGGGGACTTGCTGTCACTTAGCCTTCAGTGAACCATCGGCTAAAGCTGGTATGAAAAACTCGAATGGATTGAAATAACAATGAAAATGTAAACCTTGTGAGAGAACTGAAAAACTGGGGAACATGAGGTTGAACATAATACGAATTGTAATCGATGCCCTTGGAATAATCGCAAAAGGTTTGGAGAGAAAAAGGCTGAAGGATTTGGAAATCAGAAGAAGAATCGAAACCATCTAGACAAAACCATAATTAAGATCGGCTAGAATACTCAGAATATTCCTGCAGAATCAAAGAGACTTGCTGTCACTCAACCCCGAGTGAAAGACCACCTATTAGGGCTGGTATGAAAAGCTCGGAAGGAGCGTAATAATAATAATAATAATAATAATAATAATAATAATAATAATAACATTAATAATATGTATATAAAAGAAAAATAAGAATAATAAACTAAAAACGGAAAAGGAAAGATGATGATGATGATGATGATGAACGAGAATAAGAATAAGAATAAGAATAAGAAGAAGAAGAAGAAGAAGAACAACAACAACAACAACGACAACAACAACAACAGCAGCAGCAGCAACAACAACAACAACAAGAGTGATAAATGAATTACTATTTCGTTGCAGGGATCAATAAAATCTAAAATAATTGATATATTAAAATGTGAATTTAGACTATATAAAAAGTATATATATTTCTCATCAGTTCATAGCGTGATGATTAATAAGTTAGTCTCACCGATCCATATTTACTGAAAAGGGAGTTCTCTCCTCACTGGATGCCCTATAGGTTGTGATCTGGTGTCAAATATTGTGTCGAATCCTACCCGTACTGAATGGATTAGGAAAAAATATTTTTGATATTTTTGATATTTAAAAAAAAAATTGGCCTTAGACTTGGTAAATCAGTCCATGGTTTTTCGTCCTAAGTTGTTTCTTCTTCTTCTTCTTCTTCTTCTTCTTCTTCTTCTTCTTCTTCTTCTTCTTCTTCTTCTTCTTCTTCTTCTCACTCCAGTATTAACCTTCACTGTTAACCAAGTGACAACATGTATTCTCATTCAAGGAGGACTCTTCTAAGTATTTTAGCCGACGGTCTCGAACCTCTACTGTCCCCATTGTCCTTTCCTGAACTATCATTGATACTAATGTCAACTCCATGTTTCATCGGGCTTCTTTTTTTTTTTTTTTTTTTTTTTTTGGTGTTGGTATATTTTTAACGTTTTTCTTCACTTCTCTGGCAAGGTACACGTATTTATCCAATGTTTCACTTTTCTCTATCTTCTTATATCTGTATTTTGCAAAATCCATTCGCCAACTAGCTATTCCCCCTCCTTAATTAAGTCTAAGTCCGACCCTCTTGCCTGGACTGGATGATTCGTTATTTTTTATAGAAATAATCTATATGTGTATTTAATGTGTCATTTTCTAGATTATTATTATTATTATTATTATTATTATTATTATTATTATTATTATTATCAGTAGTAGTAGTAGTAGTAGTAATATTAGTATCAGTATTAGTATTTGTTGGAGTTTAGGCGATTTTTCTTCCGTATGATTGTTTATTTACGTTTCATTTCCTTCCCGGACATTCATCGTTTTTATTACCTTTACAAACAAACAAACAAATAAACAAGCAAAGTAATAAAGAAAACATTATAAAAAAGAAAAAGAAACATATAAAATGTGCAAAACATATTGCTAGCTAATTGAAGATAAACACTTCCCTCGGAAACTTCATTGATTGACTTTCATTCTAATCAATATTTGCCTCTAACTATTTAGCCAGATCTTATAAGTACACTATCGAAAAAAACAAATGCCATTAACCTGCCATTGAACCAGGGTTTAGATCTTTAGTGCCTTATGGAGGCGATCCTGATTTGATGTTTATCGTCACAGCGACACGAGGTCAAATACTGCAGGCCCATGGTCTAATCGCTAGAGTTGTAGGAAATGGATTCCTCGGCCTGAGTTCAAGTCCTGGACGGAGCTACAGTTTACATAGCTATAATACCATTGGCTAAATATTTGAATCCAACTACTCTTATGGGTAAATAGTAGGACAGACTGGGGTGTTTAACATTATTTGGACAACTAGTCTAGGAGAAGGAAAACTCTGAATTCAAACCTGTTAAACCCCGCTTGGGGTGTTCAGGACTAGAATAGGCTCAGTCCTAATTAGTGATCTATTTCACTAATCTACTTTAATTTCATTTCATTCCTGGGCGATGTTGTTTCGAGAAAAACGCCCTATGTTGGTTGTTTTTTTTTTGTTTTTTTTTTGCCACACAGGTCACATATAGGGCCAGTCTTACATGTAGGAAATGTGTCCATGCCGTCGGTCATGTGCCGCTTATATATATATTATATATATTATATTATATATAGTGTTTTTTTTATCTGTGGTATGTGGGCACGTATGTGTGTGGGGGCGTATGTATATGTACACGTTTATTTGTTTTTGTCAATGGGAGATCTGTATGCGTTGTTGCGTAATAATGTATTGGATGTTAGTATGTATTTCAAGTATCTTATTTTGAACTATTGAATGACAAGTTTTATACATAGAGATATATCTTTATAATCATACTGATGCGCAAACATAGACACTGCAGAAATAAAGAGGTGCATTGCTTGTAATGAAAAACGAGAAATGAGACGTCATTTAGGTCCGAAGGTCCGGACCGTAGCATTTGACTGAAGTCCTGCTGTTAGCGCGACACTTTCGCATGGAATTCAATCTCTGGTGTTGGACACGAATGATCCACCGATATCGCTGACTGGGAGTAACAGATATTCATGAAATTGTAGTTTGGTCGAAAAGCCCACGGCAATGAAATTGGACAGTTGTAAATTCGAATTCGAAGGAGTCAGATGACTAAATAATTGTAACTTGATAATTCAAAAAGTGGGTGCATGCAGAAGATGGGAAATGTACTGACTCATTAGAAAGAGTAAGAGAGGGAGAGAGAAATATATATATATATATATATATATATATATATATATGTATGTGTGTGTGTGTGTGTGTGTGTGTGTGTGTCTGTGTGTGTGTGTGTGTATGTGTATGGAGAAATACACACTCAAACACACACACACACATACAAACACGCATATATATATATATATATATATATATATATATATATATATATATATAGTTAAGAATTAATGAAAAAAAAACTTTCCCAAAAATTTCTCATAAGGGAAAAATAAATGTTTAAAGAGAAATCTTTAATGAAAAACTTCTTCATTTTGCTGGATCTTGTGAAGGATTAAATTATATGAAGATATTGGAAAGATAATAGGAAAATTAAAACTTAAAACTATTAAAAAATATAATATATATATATATATATATATATATATATATATATATATATATATATATATATATATATAATTAAACAGACGGCAGGTCCCTCTTTAACGATTTGCGAATGGTGTCTTTGGCCCTTTCAATTTGCCTTTTCACAAGGTCATAACGGTATTGCCAGGTTTTATTTTAATACTTAGCTGCCGGATCGCGTATTTTGAAATATGTGTATTTGGGCAGCATTCTTTTATTTATACTTATTAATATTTTATTTATTTTATTTTATTTATTTATTTTTTTGCATTTTCATTTCTTTTTAATGGAGGGCCTTATCGTTTGCTATCTATTGTTTATTTGTTTTTTTTATCTATTACTTGTTTAAAAAAAAACTGCTATTAGCAAAAAAAAACAAAAAAAACATAAAAAAGCACATCTATTTTAAAACCCCAAAAGCTATATTACAAAGTCATTGCAGTAAGTTGAATTTTTGCTTGTAATACTCGATCTTCATTGCATGATAAGCTGTCTGAAGATCCTGCATCATAATACGTGAAACTTATAGTAACGGCTTGATGTGATAATTCTAATTTTGTGTTTTATAATGTTACGTTATGTTATCATTGTCGGAATGATGAGATGACGTGTCAACGTTTGTTACGTTCTAGCTCTTACTTCGAATGGATTGATCATGTGCTGATATAGAAATAAGTGTTGTATTCTCTCGACCGGTATTTCATTGGAGAGGTGCCAGGCTGATATTGAGTTGACTGACAATTCTTGGATGTTTTGAATCTGGAAAACAGATTGGCGTGATGGCAGGAGGGGGGCATCTTGCCTTGTGCCATTTAGAGTTTTTTGTAATAACACCAGGCCACTTTTCTTTTTTTGAGATTTTTATTTTCCCCTAAAGTCACCACTGCCGAGAGTAAAATCACATGTCTTACTCTCTCAGTGCATTCTACCAGACTCACTCCCATTCTCACCTCTCACTCCTCCTCTCCCGTCCGTCTAATAGAGACAATGCTAAGTGGCATTATCCTGATTCATCCTTAAACTTTTCCATTCTCATCTAACGTCTAATTTTTGCTAAAACCTTTTCTGTGCTATTGTATATATCAGGTTACACCCATGCCCCCACCAGTTTATTACAATATGTTCTTTCGTATACAGCAAATAAGTCTGGCATATTTCACCTTGAAAAATGACGATCCTTGTCGACTGTGGCATTAAAATACACCGACTGCAACTATGCAGAGGGGGGAAGACCCCACTAACGGGGCCACGTGTTGTCCGTGGGTGGCGATTCGTGATGCTAAACGACGAATTCTAGGTGGCTGAGCAGTACATGATATGCAACACTCCAATTTGGCTCTTACTTGGGCTCGACGTGAGCCCCCTCCGATCAATCGGCTGGTCAGGTCAAGCCCTAGCACCTATACGATTGCCCGAATCTTATTGCCTTCATGGCAAACCTTATTATCATATCTGTGCCAGAAGGCAGCTGTTGAGGGTCCTGGGTATGATTTAAACTGGATCTAATGATAAAGTTCTAAATCTGTAGCTCTGGGGACTGGGGAAACTGTCAGTCACTAGGCGCCGTTGACTCCATATCCACACTAACATAACTTAGATATGAATGCTGTATCCATATCATATATACGTGTATGTGTGTGTGTGTTTCTCTGTCTGTGAACACACACACACACACACACACACACATACATATATATATATATATATATATATATATATATATATGGAAAATGGACTCGTCGATTCTAGTTCAATTCCTAGACGAAGCTGTTGGCATTTCACATAGCGCTAATACCCTTGGGAAAGGTATGAATCCATATTATCCCTCCAGCTAAAATAGTAGGGCAGACTGGGCTCTTCAGCCTTGGGTAGGTAACCAGTCTAGGAGAGGGATAACTCTGAATTAAAAATTCCTGAGGTCGGTCGTTGATTGGGTTTGTGGCAACCCTTGATGCACCAATTCTTTCCTATCGACTGTGCCAAAAAGTGAGGATGGTCCAACACAAGCCTTCACCACTATAAACAAATCCTGTGTGGGAGTTCATTGTGTGTATGAACCCTCATGCGTCGAAAATCGACGGGAGAGTCCATTATATATATATATATATATATTATATATATATATATATATATATATATAAATTATAATATATAATTCACCCTCATTGTCTCTTGATAATTTTTATTTTTGTATGATTACTTTTATTAATCCGCGTTAAACCCCAATTATTATAGCATAAGTCAGCGTAACCACACATGCCAGCATGTTTTTTTTATATATACCCTCTAACCAAAGCTAAATCAATAAATAATTTTAATCTGTTTACTTATAAAACCACTGTTACCCTCATAACCCATACTTTATTAAACAACCATAGTAAAATAAATACCCACAAATCGATTCACATATTTTGTTTACATTTTAATACTCACGAAAAAACAACTTCTGGTGAAATTCAAAAAACAAAAACAAGCGTCCCTTATAACGAAATATCTTATTCAATGAACACACGTGTAATCGGCTGCAATTAATCGGTACCTGGATTTAACCCTGAAGATCCTTATGGTGAAACTAGAGTAGGTTTCTATTGTATCCATTTCTTTAATAAAACCTCTGCAAAATAAACCTCTCAGGGGTAATGTTGACTTAGAAAAAAAACAGTTTCTAATCTCCCTGTCTGCATCCCTGGAGATTAGTAGAACTGTTGCATATAAGGAAATTGATACAAAACAGCTAATTGAGTTTGGTCATGAAGGGCAAATAAATCCAAACATTTCCTCGGGCACCGGTTTGGACACCAAGAAGCAGGCCATCATTGTTGATTGTTGGTTGACATGGTCCAACACTTACAATACCTTCAGACCTCGTCATTACGAACTTGATGCCGGAACTGCTACGATTGTCCATGGTTCTGTGCAGAGTATACTTAGTTGAGTTCACATTTATTAGGATAACATTATGCAGACATAGGATTAAGGTTAAGGTTATATTATTGTAAAGAATAAGATATGGAAAGACTCAAACTTTTAGTTATATATTATGCAATAGTTTGGTTTGTTTTGTTTTACGGCATATCAACCTCAGTGGGTCATTTAATGCCGATAAAGTTTTGAAATAAATCAATTCTTAATGGATAATACAATTTTATTTACAAATACATTTTTCTATTTAACCCATAGATGGGACCCTAAAAGGTACTACCACTCCGGTTCAGAATGGACCAGGGAACAATGGTGATGAAGGGGTGCTCCACATTCCCCAAACCTCCAAAACTGGAACCTCACCATCAGATAGAGTTTAACGTCATTCCCAGGACATGTAGACCCGCAGCCACCGCCTTCTAGCACCCGTATGATAAAAAGGGGTTGGGGCTTGCCATAAGGTCAATAGGGTTGGGAAAATCATATAGGTGCTAGGGCTTGACCTGACCAGCCGATTGATCGGAGGGGGCCTCTCCGACCGCCCGTCTAGCCCAAGATAGGGCCAAAGTGGAGTATTGCATATCATGAAGTGCTCATCCACCTGGGCTCTATCCTTAATCATCACAGGTCACCACCCACGGCCAACAGGCAGCCCATTTGGGAAGTCTCACCCTCTGCAGAGGTGCTGTCGGTGCATTATAACGCCCCAGCCGACAGGGCGGTATTGGTATTTTATCTGAATATTTGAAACCATACAACGGTGAGCATATTTGTTGTATTTAATTGGAATACTTGATATCATGTAACTGTGTCCAAAATCCTTTAAAAATAACCATACAAAGATGTAAAAATATATGATTGTGAACACAATTCCCTAACCTCTTGGCATAAAATAAACTCAGACTGCGAAGATCATATACAAGTAAACGAAAAGTGAAATTTAAAAAAAAAGGCCATATAATTTTTTTTTCAATTTGATAGTATTTGATAGAAATATTTGACAGAATACAATTGCAAATTATTTTACTAGCAAGAAGATGCCTCCCTACGTGAAAAGTACTTGCGTTGGTACGACACGGCGGGGCGTCAGAAAAAAGATTGCATAAGCACTCTGAAAAAGAAAAATATTGTGTTCTATTTAAAATTTTAAATGCAAAAAAAACCCAAAAAAAACTATGCTCTTACTCTTTAATATTTTTTGTAATTACAATCAAGTATATAAATCAAATCATTATCTTTCATCAAAAAGCAAGATCTGGTGATAGTGATTGTGTCAATATATCTACTTTGTT
This sequence comes from Doryteuthis pealeii, assembly GCA_023376005.1. Classification (NCBI taxonomy): domain Eukaryota; kingdom Metazoa; phylum Mollusca; class Cephalopoda; order Myopsida; family Loliginidae; genus Doryteuthis; species Doryteuthis pealeii. The sequence continues at coordinate 28,983,803 of CM042146.1, forward strand.
ATTAATTTTTTTATTATCGTTATCTTCCCTGGAGATAAACACACACACACACACACACACAAATATATATATATATATATATATATATATATATATAATATATATTATATAGATATAGATAGATAAATAGATA
>CM042146.1:28988935-28993935 GCA_023376005.1 Doryteuthis pealeii
TGTTACGTAGTGCCTTTTCTTGGACGGCACTAAATATCTATATATGTTATATACTTCTCTTTTACTTCTTATTCTTGTCGTCTATTCTTCTGGCCGGATCTGGTATATCTTCTATAGGTCTCGTCTGGTCTTCTATTGAGGGTTCCGGGTCTGGTTCTGTTGCCTTCTGCTATTGTTAGCTTTTAGTAATAACAACAAGACTTCGATTTACGATGATGTTACTTTATTCGTAGAACCCCAGACCAGACAATCACGCAGTGAGCTCACATCTTGCTAGCTTCGCTTCTAAGTCCTAACTCTTAACTGAGTTGCTTACACCTTAAACCGGAAGGGGGCTTTTCTATTGCCTTCCGATTCTCACGGTCTATCCCGCAAGGCAAGGTCAGAGTGAGGTCAAACGTTGTCACTCACTCTCAAGGCCATCAGCTGTACTGATCGCCATAAGGATTTCTATACTACCTTAAAAAGATATTAGGGATTCATAATTATGTAACAAATATTCTTGCTAGTTCTTAAAACGGACAAAGAAGGAACTCTAACTAATGGAAAAAAGGATAAAGAAAATTGATGACTAATCATAAGACGACATAGATTATACGTATAGAGCAGGGGGTCACCAAACTACGGATCCAGACTTCAAAGTCATTTTATCAGTACCGCCGACGATACTTGAATTTGTTTGTTAAAACGCACGAACCGCGAGATGTTCTGATACCATTTGAATTTAAATATGTTAAGCTTACTATACCTTCACGGACTTGTCTACTGTAGGTAGGGTACAAAATTAGTAATTATTTATTATATTTGGATGTAGCAATTATAAACCAAACATTGACACATCTTGAAAAGCAAACTTCAGTTTCACAAATCTAATTATAATTATCTTTCTAGAGCTCAATGGGTAACCAAACGGATCCCGGTTTTTTAGTATATATATATATAGATCTTGAGTCGCATCCGGTCCGTGCATAGCGATTGGGTAAACGCAAACAAATAGAAAAATACACACATATACATGTCTCACTCTCAATCTCTTTCTACTTATATATATATATATATATATATAAATATATATATATATATATATATATATATATATATATATATATAATATTGTCAACCGGTGTAAATACTCGAAAAAGTACCGTTCGAAATGGCCTTCGTATCCCCTTTATTTTATATTTTATTTCATAATAAAATATCACCTCCCCATTTTACATATGATTCCTCTACTTTTAGTAGTTTACACATTTTTATGTACCAAACATATATATATATATATATAATATATATATATATATATATATATATATATAGAGAGAGAGAGAGGGGGGGGAGATAAACATACATAGAGAGAGAGGGAAAGAAAGAGAGAAAGTGTAACTAATATAAAGAGATAGATAAATAAGAGAGAGAGAGAGAGAGAGAGAGAGAGAAAGAGAGAAGAGAGAGAGAGAGAGAGAGAGAGAGAGAGAGAGAGAGAGAGAGAGAGAGAGAGAGAGATCAGAACGTGTAAATATCTCCTTTTAAGCCAAATAAAACAAAAACTAAAAAGACCACCGTAGATATTAGCAATTTGCGACTCCTTTCCCTCGAAACAAAGACAATAAATAAGTGATTAACTTAATTACCATCGCAGTTGTGTTAATGAATAGCAAACCCTGAAGAATTTAATTTCACGCTCATAGTTAATAATAATGTTGTTAATAATCATAATAATAATAATAGTAATAATAATAATAATAATATGCCGACGCTGATAGGATGAGCGTTAAATGACTGTCTATTTGCCAATTTCATTACGACTTTAAATCAATGACGCAACAAATTTCTTTACAAAAATCAGAAACACAAACATGTGAATGAAATAAAAATAGTCACGTTACGAGACGAGATAAACTGATTATATTTATACATTTTACCGCACTAAAAACAATATATAACCCTTTTCAGATCTAATCATATCAGCAGGGACCTTAGAATATAACGACTGAACCTCTGCAGAGAGGGGTAAGACTAAATGGAGCCACCTGTTGGCTTTAGGGGACGACCAGTAAGGCTTAAGGATGGAACCCTTGTGGTTGAGCAGTCCATGACGTTCACGACTCTACTTTGGCTCTTAATTAGGCTAGACAGGCGGTCGGAGAGTCCCACTCGGATCAATTGGCCGGTCACGTTAAACCCTAGCACCTATATGATTGTCCCAACTCAAATTAAACTGTTTATTCCCGTGGATTAAAGCTAGCCAATCAACATGCTCGAATGCGTGATTAATTAACTATTTAATCGCCGATATTGAAAGCCGTTCATTTGCACGTATTCGACACGAACGAACTTATATGCAACCAAGGACTCTGCTCAACCAAAGGTTTCTGTCTAACACCAAGGAACATCCAAGGATTCTTCACCGAGGAACAAGTAACGGATTTCACCTAACACTAAGGAACACAAGGGATCTCCACAGTAAAGTGATCTCACTTGCAGTCTAAAAATGGCCACAAAATTCGTAACAGTAGAGGACAATCTCTCAGAGAAAGACATACACTTTGTTTTGAATTCAGAGTTTGCCTTCTCTCAGACCAGTTGCCATTTTGGTGTAATGCTTACCAATTCTCCCCTAGCTATAGGTAAATTGAAAAGCAAATTGGAACTTGAAGCAGTGTATGGCAACCAGTATTCTAGGAGAAGGAAAACTTTATATTCAAAACTGAATGATCCCACGTTTGCCTGATACTCTGCAATATTCTTAGATTTATTTTATTGTTAGAAAAATATATGTAATTGCATATTTTAACAATATTGTGATACTTAGGGTTATTTTCCCCGTGTATCGCCAAGATGCATGTTAGTTTGTTGATTGTTTGGATTTTACGGCATGCCAACCCTCGTAGGGTTATATCATATCAAAGAAATTTTGTTTTATTTATTCTTGATGGATTTTTTTTTTTTTAACTAAATTTTATAACACATTTTTAAAACTCGTTTTTTCTATTTAACACTTAGATGGAGCCCCAACGGGTACTAGAACTCCGATCTAAGAATATTAGCGATGAGGGTGTGCTTCACAATCCTCAGAGCTCCAAAAATAGAACTTCATTAGATGCTGTTTAACGTCCTATCCAGAACATCAAGACCATAATCCATCGCCTTTTATCACACATAAGATAGAAAGTGTTCGGGCTTGCCATGAGGGCAATCATATACGTGTCAGGGCTTGGCGTGACCAGCCCATTGATCGGAGGGGATCTCTTCGACCGTCCGTCTAGCATAAGTAAGAGCCAAAGTGATGTGTTGTGTAGAATAATCATACTGTCCAATTACCGTCGAATTGGCAAGACAAGACGGCAAGCAGTCGTAATCCAATACGATTCTGGTATGCTGTAAAGACCACTGCAAAGTGCCAGAATTTATGGTGCCTCAGAGGATCATACAAACCAAGCAGCCAATCAGGACTCAGGGAATGGAATCACCCAAATGCATGAGTGGACTGTTCTGAATTCCCATAAGTACCAGTTGTCTTGACAATGGTTCAGTTGTGCTTGGCCAGTCACATTGTTCAAACCAATGACTGACTTCAATATCTTGCATGTGATGGACTCATCTATAGACTCAAAAAAGAATGAAAGAATGACTATGCTATCAGGGAAGAAGGGGGTCTTTTGCACGTGAGTGTCTCCGTCTGGAAGGGGAGGGTGTTACGATTTTTGTGGCCATCCTCAGGCTTCAAACAAGCGCAATGTCCAGCGGAGATCCCTTGTGTTAAGCAGAGCGCGATCCTTAGTGAAGAATTCTTTGGTTGCTACTTCGCGTTCCTCAGTGTTGGGTATGATCCTTTGGGTGTTCCTTGGTGTCGCTTAGTTTTTGCAGGTCCATTCGTCATTGTCGAATAACGTGCAGATGAACGGTTGTCAATATCAGCGATTAAATAGTTAACTGACCAAGTATTCGTGCTGTTGATTGGTTGGGGTTTAAACTGTAAAGTTTTGAAGTGCCATCCTTGGCCAGTTGAAAAGGGCTTAAAGAAAGTCCGATGTTATGGAATCCTTCGGTGATCCTTTGGTAAGCTTATAAGTCCTATCCTGCGTATTGGTAAAGATCTAGTGATTTAATCCTATGTCCGTCGTCAATGAACGCTGTAGTAATTATGACCAGTAGGGTGGGTTAAGTATTGTATCAGCCTCAGAGTACTGCCAGTGATTGGCCAAGGAATAGATAACAAGGAATTTGATCTCGCCCAGTCTATAAGTAAGAGCGAGGATCTAGCACACGCCTTATATATAAAAAATTCTCAACATAGACCACGTGAAATCGCTTAGTTTATAAGTTTGAGTGGTGGATTACAGCATGCCTTATATAAAGAAATATTTCAACAGAGGGAAATTGCGGTGATTTGAACTTTTCAATTCATATCGTCTTAGAAAAATCAGTTTGAGACCTTGACATTGACAGATAAGTAGTAAAATGTTCAGTAAATTAGGTCATGTCTTTACAAAAAAATTAACCTTCAAGCGGTCGGTGTCGCCGTGTCGACTGTATTTGCCTCAAGAGAGACAAACGTTTTAATAATGGAACATACTAGCGGTTACCAGGGCGATGTTTACGCCCTTTGCTTTTCTATATCCAACTTTCCAAATAAGAATTGAGCATAAATTACGTTAAGTAAATAACACACACAGATTTCGCTGTTTATTTAATAGACATTTAGCAAGCTTAGTGTACTGTTGCAAGGTCGCATGTGTGGGGTACCCAGTGGAAGTCTAAAATCTTTGTGTTAAGTGTTTGAACGCCATCCTTAGCCAGTTGAAAAGGACTTAAAGTATGTAAATCCTGAGTTATGGAATCCTTTGGTAAGTTATGCCCTATCCTGTGTAGTGTTAAAGGTCCAGTGATATAATCCTATGAGGTCCGTCGTCCACGAAGGCTCAAGTAGTTATGAGTAGTTAAGATCCGAACAGCCGGTATAAATATTATAACAGCAGCAGAGTACTGCCAGTGATTGG
>CM042146.1:28998935-29003935 GCA_023376005.1 Doryteuthis pealeii
CTCTGGGCAGATAATTGAGATTAGGGAAAAGTAAGTGTGCAAAGCGAATCAAATTTTTAAAAAAAGAAAAATACTACCGGACAAAACATTAAAATCGTTTTGTAAGCTTTCTAAGAAAGGTGATGTTTGACCTAATTTAAGCTACTTGTTACTGCTTGGGAAATCTAATATAGAAATACATTTCAAATTCTCTCACTTTCTGTCTCTGTGTCTGTCTCACTCTCTCATTCACTCTCTACTCTCTCAGAAAAAGTAAGATCATGTAAAGAGGAGGTAATCAAGAGATACATAGAGGGGGAAAAGTGATAGAGAGAAAGTAAAGTAAGAGATTGGTCAGTTTTTGACTTACTTGCAAATTACGACTAATTAAAACCAATTAAAACGGAATTTTGTTAAACATAATTCAATCCTAAAAGAAAGGAATAATTTAGTATAATATTCGTGTCATTAAACTAAACAGTAAAAAAGCCTTTAGGAGACAACAGTTGATTCGTGCAGCTTTAGTATAATAATAATAATAATAATAATAATAATAATAATAATAATAATATAAGGCTGGATTAGCTCAGTCGGTAGAGCGTTTAGCTAGAAACCACAAGGTTCCTAATTCGATACCGGCCCTCGCCAACTCAGCGGATGAGTAGCATAGGGATCTGTGCTGTAAAGTAAGGAGCTGATTGTAGGTGTGGCGCTCCACCCCAGATGCAAAAACAATTTCCTTGGTCTAGCGCTAGAGAAGAGGGGAGAGACTCCCTCGTTTTATGGCTGATACCAATTTTAGGCCTAACCGACTTACTTTATATATATATATATATATATATATGGAAATACGATGAGGAAATTAATCCGACAATATGTGAAGAAAATATTTTCAAAAAGTATAACAAACACAGGATGTTACTATCAGAGGAATCAATTTTATGTGTCAATACTTAAGTATTTCGGTATTAAACCATCATCAAGACACTGTCACAGAAATTTTGTGAGGGACAAAATGAAAAATGTTAAGTGTATATTGAATGTGTGAATATAATATTATTAATCGTTAATTTTAATATGTGCGTTTGTTTATGAAAGCCGATGACGTGATCATCCATTTTTTCCCATGCAATGATCATGTCATCAGCTTTCGTAAACAAACGCACATATAAAAATTAACGGTTAATAACATTATAAATTTAAAAATAAAGTAAGAGAAAAAATGAAAATGGAAAGAGGAAATTAAAAATAGAAAATTGGTGAGTACACTGTGGAAACAAGACAACGAAAAAAAAAGAAAGTCTTCGTGGGTTATTCAATGCCAAAGCACTCCTTGTAGAAGAACAGTAGTGGTATTATTTAATCTATAGTTGGTGGGTATATAAAAGATAAAACAGAATAAATTCCTGAATCTTGCTAGAGACCTGTAAAAGAACTGTGGAATATGAAGGTGACGGTGATACCGATAATACTTGGAGCAGCAACTCAAAATTCCATTTGAAATGTTTAACTGTCTTTTCTATCCAATTGAAAGGAAATTCAATACATGAAAAGAAAAAAAAAGCCTGTAATATAAAATAGTGTTTTGTTTCTGCAATTGCTGTCAAAATTTGAGATATTTGATCGAGAATTGGTCAAGTTATTAGATAACGAATATATATCGATTTTTCTTAAAACCCTGAATAAAGATATTGTTTATTCTTGGATTCGATTGTATAAGGTGATGAAATATTCTAAGCTTTGTTGGTTGGTTGATTTTACCGGCATGTCAATCCGTTGGGTTATTTTATTCCAAATTCGGTTTTGTTTTATTCATTTTTGATGGGCATCCTTTTTTAAATCAATTTTTAAGCACATTTTTAAAACTCTTATTTCTATCATTTACGCCATAGATACGACCCTAACAGGTACTTCCACTCTGGGTCTGAGGGGACCTGCAGTAATGACGATGATGGTGTACTCCATATTCACCAGAGTTCTATAACTGAAGCTTCGCCACCAGTGAGTATATATATATATATATATATATATATATATATATATATATATATATATATATATATATATATATATAATATAATCGATTACTTCACAATGCACACATGTATACATATATACGTGAAACAAATATAACGGACTTATCCCCACTATGAAATCTTGATAAATAAAATAAATAATATATATATATATATATATATATATATATATATATATATATATATATATGGGGGGTAAATTTGATTTGACATATATCCCAGTGACAAGGTCGGCATATTTATTTCGCACAATCGAAATATAGACATTACAATAGAGAGAAATGACATGATATATATATATATATATATATATATATATATATATATATATATATATATATATATATATATATATATATATATATATATATATATATATATATATATATATATATATATATAAATTATCAATATTAATGCATATAAATACATACATACATACATACCTATATATATATATATATATATATATATATATAATATATATATATATATATATATATATAAGACTATTTCCCTGAAGCAAAAACAACACATATATATGGACATTGAAAAAAATACGCACATGAACACATAAATGCATATTTGTATTTTTCTTATTTTATTTTATTTTTTAGATTTATTGCCTAACGTTGGATTTTGTTTTTGGTCCGATGTAAATCCAGTTAAAAAAAAAAACTGCAACAGATGGCACCACTGGAGGTACGTGCATGTATACCTGCATAGATGTGCAGCAGATGTCACGATGTTTAAAGAAAGTGAAGAAAGGAAGAAAGAAAACAAACAATGAATAAAAGAAAGTGAAGAATCAAAAAAGTAAGAAAGAAAGCAAAACAAAAACAAAAAAGAAACAAGGAAAGAGAAAAAGAAAGAAAGAACGAAAGTGGAAAATGAAATAAAAGAAGCAAAGTGTGAACGAGAGAGAGAATGATGGAAAACAAAGAAGAAAGATAGAAAGAAAAAACAAAGCAAACCGTGAATAAAAGAAAGTGAAGAATCAAAAAAGAAAGAAAGAAAGAAAGGGAGAAATAAATAAAGGCAGAAATAAAGGAAGAAGGAAAGAAAGAAAGAAAGGAAGAAAAGATAAAGGAAGAAATAAAGGAAGAAGGAAAGAAAGAAAGAAAGAAAGGAAGACAGAAATAAAGGCAGAAATAATGTTAAACGACGATACCAGAACACAAAAAACATATAGTGGTGCATACACGTGCACGAAGGCACGGAAGTACACGTAAGCACACATGTACACACACTCACAAAAGCACAATAGTACACACACACACACACACATATATATATATATATATATATATATATATATATATATCTTATTATAATGGAGATTGTGTGTTTTTATGTCTGTAACCGAAACTATATTACTAATCGAGTCACAATTAACATAGTTATTTACATCACATTCTCCATGATTTTATTTATATTTAAACCTCAATTATTAATAAAATTGCTTCACCTTTTTATTAGTGTTGTCCATATCTACATACAAATAACATGCAATTATATTTATATATACAAAAAATAGCGGTTTGCAGTGTGAATGGGAAGGCTAATTTGCATATTGATATTAAAAATGTGATTTTATTAAATATGTGCTTAGTATTATTGATTTCTAATTGTTTGGTTTTATTTTAATGAATATAAGCAAAAATCTCTTCAATGAATCTTAAAAGAAATCCATTAACAAGAAAAAATAACTGTCATTTTATTCTTTATTTCCTAATTTAACTAAATTGTTAAATACGTAAAATTCAGCAATGAAAGACGGGAGTGATGGAAGAGTAAGTTTCATTTCTATTTTTCTATTATAACCCCACTCTGTTACATATCTTTTTATATGCCTTCTTATTAGATTTTCTAATTTAATACGATATTTCATTACATTAAAACCTAAATACTTGCACCCGGAGGGTGCATATATTTGCTAGTTATTATAATGGAGATTGTGTGTTTTTCTGTCTGTAACCGAAACTATATTACTTTACTATTCAAGTAACAATTCCCTTAGTTATTTACGCCACATTCTTCATGATTTTATTTTTTATTTAAACCTCAATTATTAATAAAATTGTTTTACATTATTAATACTGTTGGTAATATCTACATACGAATAACATGCAATTGTATTTATATATACAACAAAATAGCGGTTTACAATGTGAATGGGAAAGCTAATTTGAATATTGATATAAAAATCTGATTTTAATAAATATGCGCTTAGTATTATTGATTTCTAATTGTTTGGTTTTATCTTAATGAATATTATCTAAAATCTCAGGGATAGATCTTAAAAGAAATCCATTAACAAGAAGAAATAACTGTAATTATATTCTTTACTTCCTATTTTAACTAAATAGTTAAATTAGGAAAATTTAGCAATGAAAGACGGGAGTAATGGAAGAGTAAGTTTCAGTTGTTCTATTTTTATATTATACCCTCCTGTTTCAAATCTTTTTATCTGCATTCTTATTTAGTTTCATTAGCATTTCTAATTTGATACACTATTTTATTACATTAAAACTTAAATACTTGCACCCGGAGGGTGCATATATTTGCTAGTATATATAAAGAAATAACAAAAGACTTAGAGATTTAGCTTATAGTCTATTTCAGGGAGCTTAGACAAAGTGTCTAACTCTCCCGACTCATCAGATGCGAAATAATTCGAGATTTTTGTGGCGGAAGTGCTCATATTTGAAACTACAACATAACATATGGGTTTTTTTTTGCAACATCAAGGAATTCGTTTGGAATTCATATCACAGGACTATAATATTAAAAAAAATAAAAAAATAAAAATCTGTTTTCAAATGCCTTTAAAGTAATAAAGAATTTATCATTTGCATCTGATGAGTCGGGAGAGTTAGACACTTTGTCTAAGCTCCCTGAAATAGACTATAATGCTAATCCTCTAAGTCTTTTGTTATTTATTTATTTATATATTTGCTCTGTGACTCTAACATTAAGAGCACA
>CM042146.1:29006435-29008935 GCA_023376005.1 Doryteuthis pealeii
TGCTGAGGATCGATAACGTGAAAAATTGTGTCCTGTGATTTTACCATGTTATATACAAAGTGAGACAAAAAGTATCGAGATTTTTTGTACTTTTTGACACACCTTGAATTCTGAAAAAAAAATTGTGTCCTGTGATTTTACCATGTTATATACAAGGTGTGTCAAAAAGTATCGAGACTTTTTGTACTTTTTGACACACCTTGAATTCTGAAAAAAAAATTGTGTCCTGTGATTTTACCATGTTATATACAAGGTGTGTCAAAAAGTATCGAGACTTTTTGTACTTTTTGACACACCTTGAATTCTGAAAAAAAATTGTGTCCTGTGATTTTACCATGTTATATACAAGGTGTGTCAAAAAGTATCGAGATTTTTTGTACTTTTTGACACACCTTGAATTCTGGAAAAAAAATTGTATCCTGTGATTTTACCATGTTATATACAAGGTGAGACAAAAAGTATCGAGATTTTTTGTACTTTTTGACACACCTTGAATTCTGAAAAAAAAATTGTGTCCTGTGATTTTACCATGTTATATACAAGGTGTGTCAAAAAGTATCGAGATTTTTTGTACTTTTTGACACACCTTGAATTCTGAAAAAAAATTGTGTCCTGTGATTTTACCATGTTATATACAAGGTGTGTCAAAAAGTATCGAGACTTTTTGTACTTTTTGACACACCTTGCATTCTGAAAAAAAATTGTGTCCTGTGATTTTACCTTGTATATAACATGGTGAGACAAAAAGTATCGAGATTTTTTGTACTTTTTGACACACCTTGCATTCTGAAAAAAAAAAACCCCGTTCAATTCATTAATTTTTTCAGAATAGTATATAAAGTGTATAAAAAAAGTACTAAGTTTGAAGCTGTATTTACCAAGATATAAATGAACAATGAATGGAACGTTATTTTTCAGAATACAAGGTAGGTAAAAAAAAAATACAAAAAATCTGTACACTTTTTGACACACCTTATATATTGGACCACACATTGATATATATATATATTGAAAAGAGTAATAAAGGAAAGAAAGTATTGAATAGGATATTTGAATTAATTTAACTTACACGTGTTTCGGTCAGGAGTTTATCCATGAGTACATTGTTCTATCTATTATTATTTTTAGATAAAAAATGAAATGAAATAATAATAATAGAAAAAATGTAGAAATGTTCCGCACACAAAGAAATATCGAAGTGGTTAAACAGTTTGTGTGAGTAAAAATCTCAACAGAGAATTACCACAGGAAGAAGAACCACGATAGAGAAAGTATAACTTACACCACGACGGGTGAGACTTAAGAATACAGCAAATGCACCCCTGCAGAGAAGAAGACTCCCACAATGGGACCCCCTGTTGACCGTGGTTGGCGATCCATGATGCTTAAGGACAGAATCCTCGTGGAGGAGCAGTCCAAGGCATGCAACACTAAACTTTGACCTTTACTTAGGCTTGACGAGCGCTACTACGATATCTGTCAGGTGGCGGCGGCGTATATATTGTATAGCGAGTCTCGTCCACGTGCCTCCAAATTCCCAGTGCTAAAATGGTGTTGATGGAAAATGGTGTTGATGGAAACACGAGAAACATGTCACAACTGCCAGCCTTTATTCCAAGGGTAGGTTCGTCTCGTGTCTTGTATCGGAGAGGAGGAAAGGCAGAGAGAAAGAGAGAGAGAAACTGTTAAACTACTGTGACCCCATGCTAGAGTCCAGAGACCCGTCCGTTCCCCTACGCGTCCGAAAGCAAAAAGAGGGCGATTCCTTTCTTCATTGTTCCGCGTCACCGCGTGATATCCGGTCAACACCCTCCCCCTTCCATTAGTAGTCCTAGCTCACAAAAGTCAGGATAATATATACCCATCTTGCAACAGTCTTCGTGTGCTGTGGAATGATGTTAAACTCTATCTGATAGTGAAGTTCCAGTTCTGGAGGTCTGGTTGAATGTGGAGCACCATTCCTCATCATTGCTCCCAGCTCCACTCAGACCTGAGTGGTAGTACCTGTTAGTGTACGATCTATGGGTTAAATAGCAAATTAGTTTATAACAATTTTACATTAAACAAACAAACCATTTTCAGATTTTGAGTACTTGAAACCTAGAAACTTTTATCAAAAATACATGAATCGGCTTTAAATGACCGGATAAGGGTTGATATGCTGTAAAACAAAACATCAAAATAAAAGTATAACTACAAATAAATATATTTACCAACCCCTCCACACAAACAAGATGTGACACAAGGTCAATTTCTTAAGCGGGTTTTAACTGGTTTGAATTCAGGTTTTCCTTATCTTAAAATTGATACCTAATCAAAGTTAAAGAGCCCAGTCTTTTCTCCTATTTAACCATAGCTGGATGGAGTGTAGTTGAATTCATACCTTTCCCAAAGGTATTAGCGCTTTGTGAAATGCAAACAGCTTTGTCCAGAATTTGAACTCGACTGGACGAATCCATTTCTTAAAACTCTAACCATTGTACCATTCAAAAAACTACAA
>CM042146.1:29013935-29048935 GCA_023376005.1 Doryteuthis pealeii
TGCCGACAAAGTTATGAAATAAATTCATTCTTAATGAATATTCAATATGTTTTATGTTTTTTTCTATTTAACCCATAATGGGACCTTAACAGGTACTACCACTCCGGGTCAGAGTGGAGCATGAAACAATGAAGGAGTGATCCACATTCCCCACACCCCCAGAACTAACATCACCATCAGATATAGTTTAACTTCATTCCCAGCACATGAAACCCTCAGTCACCACCTTCTAGCACCCATATGAAAAAAGGGTTGGGGCTTGGTATAAAGACAATAGGTCGGAGCAATCATATAGGTGCTAGGACTTGACGTTACAAGCCGATTGATCGGAGGGGGGGCACTCCGACGGCAACTTGTGCTTTTAGTCATAAAAACGGAATAATTCATGTGACAGCAGGAGGTCTTTTTTACTGACATTTCGTGAGGTCAGCAAAGGTCAAATAATTTGATACAATGAGTTTTTTTTTCTTATTTTATCGACTCAGTCAAATGGCAATAAGTATTTTTTTCAATCTTTTACTACCACCTTCTATTCACAGTTTTTATTTTATCTCTTAATAAAACACATCTGTTCTATTAGTTCCAATAAAAACTGCCTGTCGGTGAGGCTTAGATTACGCTTACTGATAAGTAGTATCCTGGTTATGACACTAGACTGCACCTGATGGTGAGTCTCCTGTTCTAGAGCTCTTGGAAGTTTTGCGTACTCTTCATTACCCTTACCCTTGATCCACTCTGACTTTGGGCGAGAGGGTACCATAAGAGCAATATGGTCAGGACAATCATAGTACTAGGGTTTTACGTGATCAGCCGAATAATCGGACGGTGTCTTTCTAACTTACTACGTAAGAGCAAAAGTGGAGTATTACATGTCAAGGATTGTTCAACCGTAAGGATTCTGTGCTTAAGCATCTCGGATCGCCACTCACAGCCAACAGGTTATCCAATTGGAGGGGTTTTACCCCCAAGCAGAGGTGTAGTACGCGTATTCTACAACCCCAGATGACAGGGCTGAACCTTGTAAGTAATAATTAATGAATCAGTTAAAATCAGGTATGAATTGGTTAATCTTTTTTTTATTTACTTTTCTTTTTAATGAGACCGTCCTAGTCGTCCAACATGAAATGGAAAATATGTAAATCCTGATTACTCCGTGTTGCTTATACACAGAATTTCATATTTCTTATGAGTGTTGTCACCTCAGCTAAGAAATGGACCATTTCGTTTTTATTATTAAGCAAGGAAAGAAACGGGATGTAACCCACAGATAAATATATAAAATAAATAAATAGATAACGAAAGAAAGAAAGAAAGAAAGAAAGAGAGTAGGGCAAATATATAGAGGCACATCGTCTAATGGTTAGCGTCGTAGGAAATGGACTCGTCGAAAAGAGATCAATTCCTGGACGAAGCTGTTTGCATTTCACATTGTGCTAATATCCTGGGAAAGGTGTGAATCCAATTCTCTCTCCAGATATGGATAAATAGTAGGGCGGAATGGGCTGTTTAACCTTGGCTAGGTAGCCCGTCTAGGAGAAAGAAAACTCTTAACTCAGACCTGTCAAAATCCGCTTAAGAAATTGACCTTATATCACATCCTGGTTTGTGGTGGGGTTGAGAGACTGTGAACGGGCGGAAGTGATAGTGGAAATCAAGGAGAGAAATAGTGAGAAAAAATTAAATTAAGATTATTATTTATTTATATTAAGAAGATTACAATTAAAATGTCCAGTATCTAATCAATTCCGAAGAAACTTCATCTTCAGAGACTGTTTTTGAAATGGAAGCGGTCTTGTGTGTTTTTTTTTTTTGTTTTTTTTTTGTGGGTGTTATAAACACGCGTCTCGTGGGTTGTGATAACGCCACGCGTTTATTTTTTAAATATATATATGTGTGTATTTATGGAATGTGTATGTTAACTAATTATATATTCAATGTTTATGTGAGGGTGTAACTTAGCTATTAATAAACTTTCTCTGAGATTACCAATGTTGCGTATTATTGTCTCTATTTTAATGGAGAAATTATTGTCCTTATTTTTGCATTTGATTAAATGTTTATGGAATGAGGATGCAGTGTGTGGATATGTTCTTTAATTCTAATGTGGAGGGGTTGATTGTACTTCTATATAGGAATTAAGACATTTAGAGCAAGATAAACGATAAGATTATTATACTATTCCCATATTGAATTATTTTGCAACAGCTTTTAAGTAAACATATGAAGCTTTGTAATTATTAAATTATCAACACTATGGTATATCCATTGGTTTTGCTAGTACTATCTCATATCAGGAAAATACGTAGCATCTCAAATATTCTTTTGTCTGTTCCTTTTTAAAAGAACAATGCAAACGGAAAAAATAACATTTTTCTTTTTATACTTCCTCATTCTTTGTTTCAATTTTGAAAAGAATTCTAACATTGTTGAAATAACACTTTAATCATCGTAATGTCCTGATTAGGGTTTTATATAAACCGAAATGTTTTGACGTCGAATTCTTCATCTAAAATATATACATCTTTTGGAACACTTTTTTTCTTATTTCTAACCCATCGGATTTATTTCCATATTTTCGGTCAGGATCACAACATTTCTTAAGCAACCTAGATATATATCATAGCTATATAATATATAAGTATATATATATATATATTAAATAATATTATATATATATAAAGGAAGATTTTGGTATGTACGTGTCGACGTATAACTCCAAAACGGACGGTCACTCAGATTCAAAATCTTGCATACACATTGATATCGTTCTAACTAAGAAACACTCCAAATTTGGTTATTGATTTTTACTGATTAAGGGATATAATTAATTAATCAAACAAAAATCAAACGATTTTTAGAAAGAAATCGTATAGCTGCAGCTGCTGATATTCCAGCTACAATCAGCACGCACGCTCCACACTGCCCCACCCTTTCCTACCCTGCTGCCTCTATTCCACGTTGTTGAATGCGTTTGCAGAAGCTTAAAAAGAAGAAAGAAAGAAAGAAAGAAAGAAAGAAAGAATATCAGCTTCAGTCATGACAAATTTTAACGTAAAATAAAATTCTTTTTTTTTTGTCCAAATCTTTAAAATATCTATTTTATACTCTTTCTAAATATTTTAAAATATTTTGCTTTGGAGAACCGATTATACGAAGTAAAATCATACTTCGTATTTTTTGAGACTAACTTTTAAAGTAAAATCAAATCTTTGTCCACAAGTTTACGGTTACATTTTTTAAAAATAAGATTTTAAATGTCAATAAAAATCAGTCACCAGTATAGTGTTGTATAAATGTAAATAAAAAAAAAAACGTTTTTATCAATATTTTTACGAATACTTTCATATTTCTTAGAATAAAATATATCCATTTTTAATCTTTGTTATTTTTGTTGCTCAAATAAATAAATAAACTACAATGTACATTTTATTTCTAACACAAACAAGCAATTAAAAACTGAATCTACATTTGTCTTACGTACGAAAAAGTTGGAATATTATTCTCAATGTTGTAAACAAACAAACAAAAAATCGTAAATTATTAGCGCTTAAAAAGAAGGGATATTTAACACTATGAAACTTGAATAAATGTTAATATTGTCTTTAAAATTACGAAATTCACACAAACACTTATTTACTTATGTTTACTTATTTTAGATAAGTAAATAGTGTTTGTGTGAATTTCGTAAGTTATTTACGAAATTCTTTTTTGTCAAACAGTAAAAGAATGATAAAGAAATATCTAAATAAATACATACATATAGTTGTCGAAAGTTTTTTTTACTATCAGTTAGCATAACATAGGTAGACCCAAATTGGGTCTAAAATGCGTTTTTAACAAAGTGGGGGGCTCCAGAATATAATTTACCAAAAATCAGGGAATTATCGGATTTTAACTAGTTTTTCAGTGTTTATTCATCAATGAACGATCTTTATAATACATTACTTATTTTATTTCAAATCTTTCTCATTTTTTCAGGTCACTTAATTTTGACCCCTTCCTTATGTTGGGGGCGTAACATTTTTATGTTTATAATTTACTAATTACAGTATAAATAAAGAGGGCTGACTTCTGATTTAGGTCGGAAAATTAAAACGGAAAGTTTTTTTGGTGGTACCCAATGACAGTTTAACTACAGTCTATGAATTAACATTTTGCGAATTGGGTTACGGTTTTAGGGGCTTAAGGTTGTTTTTAATTACGTATTGCTTAAATTTTTTTTTAACACAAATTACTATACATTTAATTAACCATTGAAATTAATTATTGAATCTATCATTGAGACAGTGTTTGTGTTAGTATTGCATTGTATAATTTCAATTAAATTTAGTTTAAAAAAATATTTTTCAACATTAAATGTTAGTAATTTGTTATTTTTTTTTTTGTTTTTGTATTCGACACAATGAAACTTTCATAAAATTAATTATATCTGAAAAAACTTTTTCCATTCTAAGAAGAAACAAACTCCTGATGATTTTTAAAAAAATAAGCATACGGAAATAATGAAAATTATGACTGAAAAAAAAGTTTTAATATTTGCACCGTTAAATCAACTAAAATTTAACGTAGCCAAAAACAAGTTACGACAATAACAATGCTAAAACAATCTCCTTGGTCTAGCGCTATTGAAAAGGGGATAGACTCCCTCGCTGACTGGCTGATACCGACTTTAGGCCGCCCCGTCGACTTTACTTTTTTTACTATATATATATATATATGACCTGCTGAAATGGGGTGCGTCTTATATGCCCGTGCATCTTATATGTCGTCAAATACGGTATATATATATATATATATATATATATATATATATATATATATATATATATATTGTATTTGACGGCATATAGGACGCACTTTTTCCAAAATGTTGGCTCAAAAAAAAGCCCTGCGTCTTATACATCGTCGGTAAAGTTTGAGACCTCCCGTAGGCCTAGGCTAATCTTCTCTATGATGTTCACTAACCCATCTTATGCTCAGAATTTTACCTACCCTAAACTGTCATGAGACTTAATGAAGTTGAAACAGTCTGTACGATGTTCTACACACAGAATAATTCTTTAGCGAAATTCACTTGTCATTATTTCTTCTATAATTATCGAATTTTATGCGATATACGCATTGTAATTGCCTTCAAACAAAATATAAATAATAATAATAATAATAATAATAATAATATATATAATATATATATATATATATATATATATATATATATATGTATATAAGCATGTAGCCGTGTCATTGAATAGGGAAACATACACCCATTCACATTAATTGGCGCTTATTAAACGTTTCTGTCGATATCGAGGGAATTAAACAGTAAATGTAAATCAAAAGGTATAAACGCCCATAAAAGGACTATCCGCTTCTTTTAGTTATGGGCGCTTGTCGGACCATGTAACGTGGACCAAGCCGACAATGACGTCAATACCTCTGTTGGGAACAAATGCATCGCCCCCTAGAAAGTTGTAGCCACACAACTTACCTTATCAAACGATGTTACTAAGTTTCTCATATTTCCGACGATACTACGTGTATAATGACCGTTTTTTCACAGACTGGATCTCTATGGTGATCGTAAAATATATAAACAAATGTGTGCATTTAATAGTTTAAACTCCACCTTTACACCTCCCCTTTACGGCCGAGAGTTTAAGAAATCGACTGACACTATGACACTTGGCCAAAAGAAAAAATGTATATATAAATATATATATACGTATAAAACACGAGGAAAAGTTCTTGGTAAAGCAAATGATAAATTCAAACCTAATGAGTTAGATATACCTATTGATACTTTCGCATTGTAGCCTAGTTTCGCTTAGTAGCTCATCAGGACAAGAATCTGACTCATATTCTTGCCCTGATGAGCTACTAAGGGAAACTATTGGAAGGTATATCTGACTCATTAGGTTTAAGTTATATATATATATATATATATATATATATATATATATATATATAGTTGTGTCTAGCCACACTGAGGAGGCATGATATGCCGAAACACGTGTCTGTGGATGACTTATTATTATTATTAATTATTAATATATATATATATATATATATATATATATATATTGTGTGTGTGTGTGTGTGTGTGTGTGTGTGTGTGTGTGTGTGCAAGGTAAAACAAATGACTGGTAGTAAAGGATGATTCTATTTGGGATCTTCGAAATCTCACTGTATAACCATACTGTATGCTCTTGTAGGGGTAAATATATTTATACAAGGATTGTTATGAATCTCTAAAGAGAGCTCAATGTATAATAATCAATAATTAGATTATATACAGAGCAATATTTAACTTTCACACAAAGAAAAAAAAGAAAAACTTACGGTTTGTTAAGTTTTTCTTAATTCAAAAGTTATATATATATATATATATATATATATATATATATATGCTCCCACCTCCCATGGTTGAGCACTGTAGGGGGACATAATTGAAATTTCACTGTTTAGCGTAAGACGTTATTCGCCTGTTCGCTGTTGACAGACTTGAGTTCTCTGGTTATTGTAAAAACAATCCCCGTAGGGATGTATCAATGAATTTCTGACCCCAGACTAAAGGCCGCTGTGGCCGCAAGGGTAAAGAAGTTGACATAGGAAAAATCTGTCGGGTTTTGATGCCAGCCAGAGTTAGCTGTTAAAAAGTCGAGCCGCACTGGGGAGAAGTGAAGTTCGAAACAAGTGTCTGTGGATGACTGATATATATATAATATATATATATATATATATATATATATATGTGTGTGTGTGTGTGTGTGTGTGTGTGTGTGTGTGTGTGTTGTCAGTATCGAATATATATATATATATGCATATCAATATTTACACATGTGTATGTACACACACACACACACACACACACACATATATATATATATATATATATAATATATATATATATAGAGAGAGAGAGAGAGAGAGAGAGAGAAAGTGGGGAAAAGTGAGAGAGATGAAGCCGACAGACATATAAAAAGATATATATATATACATATATAATTCCAGAAAATTCACTTGACTTGCAACTAAAGACAAAGGTATTTCTAAAATTAAATTAGATTTTTCAAATGTTTTTTTTTTTGTTAATTTGATACGGAATGTTAACAATAACCAGGAAGTAAATTTGCATAAATTAACACTCCCTGAATAGCTTGCTAAATCTATAGTCATAGCAAGAGTTAACTATTACTAGTAAGTAAGTCGTCGGGGTGGCCTAAAGTCGGTATCAGCCCATCCACGAAGGTGCCTATCCTCTTTTCCCTAGCGCTAGACCAAGGAGATTGTTTTGGTGTCTGAGGCGGAGCACCACATCTACCATCTTCTTCTCATTTTACCACACAGATCCCTGTGCTACTCATACGCTGAGTTGGCGAGGGCCAATATCGAACTAGGAATCTTGTGGTTTCTAGCTGAACGCTCTACCGACTGAGCTAACCCGACCCTTTAACAATTACTATACATGTATTAATTTGGTTTGCATAACGTGCAAAAAAATCCTTGTACTAGTAAGAGAGAGAATAATATAATGAACGATACAAATACTAATCATTTATTACTAACTATTTATTAGTACTGATGTAATGAATATGTAAATACCTAGGTACCACCTCACTATAATATGATTGGTGGTACAAGCGTCTACTATCCTTGTTGGCGTTTTTTGTATGGGGAAATGAGAATCGAACTCACTAACAATGGTTTGCGAAGCGAGCTTGCTAACCATTACACTACGTTTTTTGTATATAGTTATTTACTAAGCTTAGCTTAGATATGGCACAAGGCCAGATTATGGGGCTCCCAATGAGAATCGAACTCACTAACAATGGTTTGCGAATCTAGCTTGCTAACCATTACACTACGTTTTTTGTATATAGTTATTTACTAAGCTTAGCTTAGATATGGCACAAGGCCAGAAGTATGGGGCCCCCAATGAGAATCGAACTCACTAACAATGGTTTGCGAAGCAAGCTTGCTAACCATTACACCACGTGAGGTGCCCAACGTTTTTTGTATAAAGGTGTATGCTAGATGCCCGCTCCTATTTATAGACTTGCCGAGAACCACGTGATCAACCTCTTGGCCAACCACTGCTCTGCTGCTGGAACAATACTACACATAACTACTTTGAACCTTCGTGGACGACGGAACATAGGATTAAATCACTGGACCTTTAACAATACGCTGGATAGGATTTATTTGCAGGATAGGATTTATTCACTTACTTTAAGTCCTTTTCAACAGGCCAAGGATGACGATCAGAAACTTAACAGGTTATGGGCCCAGCACGCTTCCACTAGTAAGACTACCACGCCGACTGCTCGGAAGACGTACTGCTACTCGACGCACCAGCTTCTATTTACGATAATATGCCTTACTACAACTTCATAATATATCCCTTAACCCGGATATATCAAGTACTGATACATCCCCATGTCACACTGACAGCACGGATTCTCTCTCTCCCTATCTCTCTTTCTCGACACCCGTCCCTATTTGTTACTGTCAGATTAAGATAAGTAGATTTGGTTTGGTTTGTTTTATTTTACGGCATATCAACCTCAGTGGATCATTTAATGCCGATAAAGTTGAAATGAATCACTTCTTAATGGATAATACAATTTTTTTATAAATACATTTTTCTATTTAACCCATAGATGGGACCCTAACAGGTACTACCACTCCGGCTCAGAGTGGACCAGGGAGCAATGGTGATGAAGGGGTGCTCCACATTCCCCAAACCTCCAAAACTGGAAACTCACCATCAGATAGAGTTTAACGTCATTCCCAGGACATGTAAACCCGCAGCCACCGCCTTCTAGCACCCATATGATAAAAAGGGGTTGGGACTTTCCATAAGGGCAATAGGGTTGTGGAAATCATATAGGTGCTAGGGCTTGACGTGACCAGCCAATCCGACCGCCTGTCTAGCCCAAGATAGGGCCAAAGTGGAGTATTGCATGTCATGAACTGCTCATCCACCTGGGCTCTATCCTTAAGCATCACGGGTCGCCACCCACGGCCAACAGGTGGCCCCATTGTGGGAGTCTTACCCCTCTGCAGAGGTGCAGTCGGTGCATTCTAACGCCCCAGCCGACAGGGCGGAAGATAAGTAGAGTATTTTACGTTTCTCTTTTTTACTTTTTTGTGGACTCCTAGAAGTAACAGATCCCAAAAAATCCGAGTCCAAGTCACACCTATTTATATTTACAAATTCCACAGAATATCCGAGTAGCATATTAACATCATTTGAGCTATTATTCGTCAATAGCAGGACCTGTGGATATACTACAGCTACAGCATGATAATTTGATTATCACAACGTTTGATATGTTTGCTTAAGAGCTATTGCAATAGTTCAATATGAGAAAAATATAATAATCATGATTTAACTATAACTACGAAATATAAATTTGAAGGCAATTTACAATGCAATGTAATAGGTTTTAAATGATGTTTATTTACCTAAATATTTTCGAGAAAATTTCTTATCATCAGAGACAGAAGAACTCGTGTTTTTTAAGCACTCATCCCACTGCACCGGCGTAATCTTTTGTCGGTCCGTTGTATGTGCGCTCGTGCGGATTCTTCGAAATTATTTTAGTTTTTTTGTTTTAAATTAAACCTCGCTCAGGCGTGGTGAAATAAGTGTTTTTTTATAGATTTTTAGAAGCATTGTATGTATGTGTAAAATATAAATTTGAAGGCAATTTACAATGCAATGTAATAGGTGTTAAATAATGTTTATTTACCTAAATATTTTCGGCGCCGTGGGATGAGTGCTTAAAAAACACGTGTACTTCTGCCTCTGATGATGAGAAATTTTCTCGAAAATATTTTGGTAAATAAACATCATTTAACACCTATTACATTGCATTGTAAATTGCCTTCAAATTTATATTTTACAAATACATACAGTGCTTCTAAAAATCTATAAAAAAAACACTTATACAACTAAAAAACTAATATTATACATGTAATTTATTTTTAATACATTTTAAACTATTATTTTCAGTCATATTGCTCATATATATAGCAAACATGGCTGCTTTTTTATGTATCTATGGAGTAAAAATAATATTATTTAGGGTTTTTAAGGCTTACAACGCTTTCTTCTCAGAAATCAATAACAAAAACAATAAATACACTCAATTACAGAAGAATTAATAAAATGTTTCTTTCTTTCCATTTTTTTTGTCTTTTCATTATGTTCGATGGAAACAGATTAGCGTTATCAATTCCGCGCAACCGACGCCCACTCTATATATTTTCCCTACTCTCTTTCTTACTTTCTTAATCCATTTTTTCTGTGTAGCATGTCCCTTTTCTTTCCTTCTTTTTTCATAATTAAAACGGAATGGACCATTATTTAGCTGGGATGACGACACTCATTAGAAAAAGAGGTGGATATACAAAACCAGATAATCAGTATTCACATTTTTGCATTTCATCTTAGACGATTTGGACAGTCTCATTTTTTTTTACAATAAGGTGTTGCAAGATGATTATGTTCGTACACTTCGGGAACACTGAGACAATTTATAGATTCTCATGAGGGAGAATGTAAAGGTTGTGCGAAGAGAGATACGAAAATAAAAACAGAAAAGTGTGGGAGGAAAGAAGAAAGAGAGAGAGAGAGAGAGAGAGGGGGAGAGGGAGAGGGAGATAGAGAGAGAGTGGGGAGAGAGAAAGAGATATAGGAAGAGAAAGAGAGATATAGATTGATAGCTAGAGAGAGAGAGAGAAAGAAAGAAAGAGAAAGAGAGAGATAGAGAGAGAAAGAAAGAAGAGAGAGAGAGTGAAAGAAAGAGAAAGAGATAGATAAATAGATAGAGAGAAAGAGAGACAGAGGAAGAAAGGGAAAAAGAATGAGAAAGAGAAAGAGACAGATATATATAGGGCAGTGGAGGCTCTTTCACCATGGCTAGGTAACCTGTCTAGGAGAAGGAATATAGATAGATAAATAGATAGATAGATAGAGAGAGAGAGAGAGAGAGAGAGAGAGAGAGAGAGAGAGAGAGAAAGAGAAAGATATATATATAGAGAGAGAGAGAGTGAAAGAGAGAAAGAGAAATATATAGAGAGAAAGAGAAAGAGAGAAAGAGAAAGAGATAGAGAGATAAAGAGAGAGAGAAAGAGAGATAGATAGATAGGGAGACAGAGAGAAAAAGATAGATAGATGATTAGAAAGAGAGAGAGAAAAGAGAGAGAGAGAAAGAAAGATCGAGAGAGACAGAGACAGAGAGAGACAGAGAGAGGGGAAGATGTATGGATAGTAGAGAGAGGAAGATAGATAGTTAGAAAGAGAAAGAGAAAGAGATAGATAGATAGATAGATAGATAGATAGATAGAGAAAGATAAAGAGATAGATATATAGATTGAGAGAGAGAGAGAGTGAGAGAGAGAAAGAGAGAGAGAGAGGGTAGAGGGAGAGAGAGACAGCGAGAGGAGAGAGAGAGAGAGAACTCTCCCCACACTGATAGACTGACCGACAGAAGGACAGAAACACAGGTAATAAAATCGTAATGACATATATGGTAAGTAAAAAAAAAAAAAAGAAATGGCCTTCTATCGAAATATCAAAACTTTGCACTCGTCGCCCCTTTTTTTTCCGAAATGTTATTTCATTCAATAAAGTCGAATCATCGTTTATTTTCGGCAATGGCATTTGGTGCGAAGAATTGGTCGACACTAAAAAGCAGATCTAGATTGATTGATTACCTCTTCGCCAAATGCTATTCTCTATCAACCTTACACCTTCTCACGTTCCTGTTCATGTCACTATATATATATATATATATATATATATATATATATATATATATATATATATGGGGGAGGTGTATGTGTGTTTGTATATCTATTTATGTCCCAATGTATATATATATATATATGTGTGTGTGTATGTGTCTTCTGAGTGTGTCTACGTGTATGTATGTTTATATGTTGTGTGTGTGTGTGTGTGTGTGTGTGTGTGTGTTGTGTGTGTGTGTGTATGTATGTATTGTCTGTCTGAGTGTGTCTCCCTGTGTGTATGTTTATTCGTTTGTGTGCGTGTATGTATCTGTGTCCGTGGTTATATACTTGTAGGAGTGCATATATATATATATTTCATATTATATATATATATTATTTATTTTTTGCTTGAAGGCAGTTACAATGCGTATATCGTATAAAATTCGATAATTAATCAAAATAATCATTACAAGCGAACTCGGCAACTATCGAGCCCTACTTAGAACATCATACAGCTGTTTCAACTTGATTAAGTCTCATCAGCGATGTATCCTTACGATTTCCCTCCGACTGAAATCGAAAGCGGGAACTCAGCACGCAGAGTCAGAGACTCTACCACTGGGCCACCGATACGCACCAAACGATAAATGCGAAATTAGCTTGTCAAGTGTAAATACATCACTATTACTACTACTATATAAAGTAGGGTGGACGTTGAGAAGGTCGCAAATTTAGGCCTATGCTCCGGCGTGAGGAATGAGATTAAGGTAATTTGCTTTAGAAGCATTGTTGAGTAAAGTATATTATTATTTATATTTTTTGCTTGAAGGCAGTTACAATGCGTATATCGTATAGAATTCGATAATTAAAGAAAATAATCATGACAAGCGAACTCGGCAAATATCGAGCCCTACGTAGAACATCGCACAGCTGTTTCAACTTTATTAGGTCTCATCAGTGATGTATACTTACGATTTCCCTCTGACAGAAATCGAAACCGAGATCTAAGCACGCAGAGTCATATATATATATATATATATATATATATATATAATATATATATATAATGTTGTTCTGGTTCCAACGGGAGAAAATTCAATATTTCATAAAAAGAAGGTCCGCAAAATGTATTATGTTCTCAGAAAAAAATGTTAAATTCTTTTTATCTTACATATACGACACGTGTTTCTGATCTATTGTCTTCTTCAGGCATTGATTTATTATTTTGGCAGAATATGTCCGATATTTGATAGGTTGTGTGTGTTTCTGCAACTTTTCTATTATAATGGTTGTGTAATAACGGTTGAACGCTACGTTATTTATTTTCAATCCTTGCGTGCGATTTGCGTGCGACCTGCGCGTGACCTGCGCGCAAAAATTGCCTTCATAGTTTTCCGTATTATTTATTCTTGATGAAACACAACTGATTTAGATAACTCAGTGTAGACACCATGTTCGCCAGGTTTTTGGAATACAGCGACTGCACCTCTACAGAGGGGTAAGACTACACCCACCTCACCCAATTGGACCATCATGGCTGGCAACCTGTAATGCTTAAGAACGGAATTATGGTGGCTGAGCATTCCATAAAAGGAAACACTCAACTTTGGCTCTTACTTAGGCAAGACGAGCAGTAGGGGACCTCCCCCCCTCTGATAAATCTGTAGATTTTTCCCTCCCATCCACAAACTACTGATTGGAATTTAACTAAATTATCAGAGAATAATAACAATCTGTATATACACCTACTTCGTAAACATTGTAAGGTTCTACAAAAAGGAACAGAAGTTACGGTCATTTACCTAATTTACTTAAATTATTCCTGTGTTAAATTATTAGCGATATGTAAACCCCAGTAAAAAAGAAAATAATACTTTTATTGTTCCATTTATAGATTTTATGGATACATACAGTACCTGAGATAAAATTAAATTGAATTTTAAAAAAAAGTAAAATGAATTCAAAAATGATAGTGAAGTTAGTTAATATGAGATATGTGATTCTTTTTTTGAAATGACTTGGAAAAGGCACTGGTCCATCGAACATGTCATTTTCTGGATCTCCTCTGATGTAATTTCACGTGATACGTTGACTATTTCCTGCTACAAGTCATCTTTGCTTCTAAATTGGCGTCCATTCTCATAAACACGTTTCTTCAAAATGCTCCACAAGTTTTCATTTGGGTTTAAGTCTGGAGAATTGGTCGGCCAGTTCAGCTTCCGAGGTCCACAGAAGCCTAATTTTTGCTGCTACTTTGCAGTTTTATGCGCTGAATGCGAAGGAGCATTATCTTGCAAAACTATGATGGTTCTATCGAAGGTGATTCTCTGCCTTTTTAGCCAAGATTTCAGGTGCGCTTTGAGGAAGGCTATATACGCATTTGCGGTTATTTTCGTACCGACAGGCACTTTCGACGGGCCAACCATAATACCTCCAATAATACCAGCCCGAATCATAGTACCTCACCCTCCTTGTTGGCGTCTAAAGCGGTGATGAGGATCTCGTCCATTTAAGACCCAACCTTTGCTCCAGCAATCAGGGCCATCAAGTATTGCACGAGTTTAATCTATGAACAGGACTTCTGAGAAATCAACCTTCATGTTATCGTTTGCACATTTCAAACGTATTTGCATGTGTATTTTTGTCAATCGGGACTTTGTCACTGGTCTTACCGATACTCCGACCTTTTTCAGAAGACGACAGTGAGTACTTCTGGGGACTGTTGCTTCTCCACTGCTTAGAAATGTGCTTCACTCGTCAGGCCTGGGTTATTTACAGCTTCACGTTTCATTCGTGACAAAGAACGTTAGGAAACAACCCTCGAGTGACCCTTATCGGCCCTCTTACGTACCTTCGTAGGAGCTGCAACAAATATTTTCACAGTTTGGTGATATCTTCCAATTATTTTGGATATTTTTAATGTAGACTTGCCTTTGGAAAGTTCAGATGTTATATCTTTCTCAGAAGGGGTCAAGTCAAATTTGCGACCCATAATTGCACCTGTATAATGACACTTGTTTAATGGCTTTGACACTTCTATATCGTGTTGACATTGCAAATGGCCACTGTTTGTTTCCTGTTGCACAGAACAATACAGTTTTTTAGACAGCCTACGCATACACCTATTTCCATTATACTGTAAAATTTTCGTTAAATTCCAATTGGTATTTTTGTACAAAATGAAAAAATGTCACCTCGTTAATAATTTGAAACACAGTGTATGTATTAGAAGGTAAGGGTGATAGTGGGTAAGGGAGATATTGTCTTTTGTATGACGTTATATTTCTTCTGGTAAGATTCCAGTTCTGGGGCACCGGCGAGGGACGTGTACCTCTTCATCACCATTAATCCCAAGTCCGGAATGTCAGTACCTGTTAGGGCCCAATCTATGAATTAAATAGATAAAAATGGCCTTATATTTTAAAATGAGTTGAAAAAACATTGACTACGCATCAAGAATACAATTCTGAATAAAATAACCCAAGGTTTGACATGCCGTAAAATCCAACCAATCATGAATTTTTAAAAGAGTTTTAATTCATGACCCCTTATTAACGTTTTCTTCTTTGTTCACTTCTATCTTGGTGAATACAGCTTCAGTCTCCATATTTTTGGAATTTTACACTAACCTTATAAAATTTTAGTGCATTTGAAATTTTTTCCCGGATTAAAGGGAACATTGTGCTTGCCTAGAAAATCGGATTTTAACTCTATTACATGGAAGCTGCTGCCTGATCTAAGTGTAAGTAAACTAAGAACCTTATGCACACGCGTGTGTTTGTCTAAAATACATTAAGCGGAAACAGGGAGTCATGGAGAATAGGGGAGAAGAGAGGAGAAGAGGGGATTGAAGCGATGTCAAGAAAAATGTATTATCATTTCCGGAAAGACTGGAAGTCAATCAGGTTTGCTCATGTGATACTTGCAATTTGCTATCAGGTGAAGCTTTACTTGTTATCCTGTTTTTGTCTATATATATATATATATATATATATATATATATATATATATATATATATATATATATATATATATATATATATATATATATATATATATATATATATATATATATATATATATATATATATATATATATATATATATATATATATACACACACACACGCACACACACACACACACACACACAAATATATATATATATATATATATATATATATATATATAAACGGATATAGACATCGGAATAAAAATGGATTGACCGTTTCTACTTTGACACTGTTTGTTTCCCGCTGAGTTGATTGACTGATTATCGATTAGTTATTTGACATTAACGCATAATTAATCAAACAAACAAATGTAATAGTAAAAAAAAGAACAAAAAACAACAACCTACAACTAATAAAAAAGTAAAGTCGTGGGGGTGGCCTAAAGTCAGTATCATCCAGACAGCGAGGGAGACTATCCCTTTTTCCCCAGCGCTAAACCAAGTAGATTATTTTGCATCTGAGTTGGAGCGCCAAACCTACCATCAGCTCCTCACTTTACCAAACAGATCCCTATGCTACACATGCACCGAGAAGGCCAGGACCGGTATCGAACGCGAAAAACATTGTGGTTCCTAGTCGAACGCTCTTGTAGATTGTTAAAGGTAATTCTAAAGAAATAACCAACTGAACAGAAGGAAAAAGATGAGTTATAATGCACCTTCACATGTATCATTCTGTTTCTTCGTTCTTTTGTTTAGAAAATTAGTACTTTTAGCTAAACTTTGTGTAATGGGCATAGCCGATCCCCACGATGTAAGCGGCAAAGAATCGCTTGTGCCGTGCACGAAGACCCGGATGGGATGGGGCGTAATTTGCATGAGAGGTAGGCAAGCCCAAAATAAAAACAGACAGTTGCTGACACTGGCAGAAGAAACGAAGTAAGGGACGGCGAGAGTAATGAAATTCGGACGACTACTGTGATTGTTGGGAGAGAAGGAAGGTCAGAGGAAAGAGATTATTGAGATGGCAGACAGATTGTCGCATGAAAGGGATTACTTTTGTTAATTGAACAGACTCCAGTTTAAAAAAAATGTCACTTTGAAAACAATAACCAAGGAAAATAATCACTACCTATGTGCATCTAAGCCAATTGAAGTTTTAGTAGAATTTGTGGCTAAAATAAAAAAATAGTTCAGCTTTTTTCAGTAATCATTTTTCGTTCAATAATTTTATTTTAAAGAGATAAAAGTTGTTGGCACCTTTACATCCACTAAGGACGATGGCGTAGTGCGAAATAAATAAATAAATAAAATGATCTGCATCTGCGCAAGTGGTTGTGTTTTGGCCAACTGAGTGACTGTCTTTGGTGCACTGACTGCACACAATCAATGAGGCTTTCTCGGGCAGCTGTTTTTTTCTCCCTCTTTCTGGTACTCTTTGATGTTGAGGCTACTCTCCTCTCCACTTCACTCCTCTTTTGCATTACTTAACGTTAAGGCACAAGGCCGCTCGATCTTCTACACGAACGATACGTATGCGCATCGTTATAAAATAAACATGTTAACACTATGATGGATTTTATATGTTAGGAGTTGGTTCGTTGGTTCGTTCGTTGGATTTAACGGGATATCATTCCCTGTTGGGTTATTTTATGCTGAAAGCGTACTGTTTTATTTATTCTTGATTAGCATTCAACATTTATTTCAAACTCAAGTTTATCTAACCTCCATTTTTAAACACATTCTTTAAACTACCATTTTCTATTCGACCTATAGAAGGGACCCTAACACATACTACTGTAAGATTCAAAGTTAATTAATGAACATACAATTCCGACACGTTGTGAGACAAAACATTTAATATATATAACAGCATATGGAAACGATAAGATACATAATGTACAGGAGAATAGAACATGTAAATACATATACAATATTTAGGTATAAACAAGATACCCAAATGTACATAAAATATATAGGTTACAGACATGGAACTAAAGGATAGTCCATGCTGTATATAGGACTTACAGTAATGTAAGGGGGGGGGGGCAAAAGCCCAACCGAGAAGGGTGTAGATAGACTCTAGTCCATAGCAGTTCTTGAGAATATCCAGCTAAAAGAGGAAGACAAGTTCAAAGAAGGTGCTTAAATACCAGAGGTCCCCTAGTGGGAACAAACGGCAACGCAGCGAGAAGATAACTCTACCAGGCAAAGGGAAGATAATCCCCTATACTACCATTCCGGGATAGGTGGACCTGGGAGTAAAGGTGATGAAGGGGTACTCCAAATTCCCCATGGCTCCAGAATTGGAACTTCATAATCAGATAGTTTAACATCATACCTAGAAATAAAACCCTTCAGACGCCAAAGAGTTGGGATCTTGCCATAAGGGTAATACGACTCAGACAACCATATAGCGACCAGCCGATTAATCGGAGGGAGCCTCTCCAACCGCCCGTCTAGCAATTCAAAGCGTTTTCGGAAGGGGACCACCTGGTATCTCGGAGGCGGGGGTCTGTTTTTATCTCCCCGTCTCATAAAAAAACAAGGGTAAGAACTTGTTGCTAATGCTGTTATTTTAGATGAATATTTAATCATAGAGAAAATATATATTTTACAATATTTATCTTAGTCTATCACTGGACATTTTGCCGGGCGATAGGAAATGAATGTCTGAGTCATTTTCGGTTGAAGATTAACATTGGGGTTTGGTAAATGAGGAATAGGTCACTTGCCGGTCAAATAGCCAATATTTACCGGAAGTGTATCCGTGAGTGAACGAAGGGAAGCCCGGTAATGCCAGGTTCGGTATGGATAAATAAGAATCAGTTTATTGGCTGAATATTTTTGATTCTTTGGATAGTTGTCCTCATCTTTGTTGTGTAGTAGAAGCGACTGGATAGAGGGAGGGAGTAAAACGGTTAGTCTCTTAGATCCATTATTATTGATTCGCAATTTGGATCCTTGCAGGACATCCATTAAAAAAAAGACTTTGCATTGATCCAGCCCTTCTTAAAAGCAAAATTAACATCTGCTATTCAAATTATTAAAGGCAAAAAATAAAAAATAAAATAAAAATTCCATGCTGTTATCATCAAAATTTCACTTTTTCTAATCATCTTCATGGATATTAATCAAATCTTCATATTTTTCTCAGAAAAGCAAGATCTGGTGATAGTGAAAGTATATATATATTTACTTTGTCATTAATTGCTTAATTTTTTTATAGGTTCCTCCGGACATACACCCATACACACATACAGACCAACTGCGTATGTATAGATAAAGACAACGTTCAGGCCTCTGTAACTTCAGGTGAGGTCTTTTAAAAATTACCTTAGAATAAGTCATCTTTAGACGATTACCCATGAATTCAAACGTGGTTTCGGAGCTGAAATATGTACTACTAGTTCAATAGGGCACTTTAGGTCATCTAAAAAACACCTAAACAGATCCTGAGGTTAATGTGGCCTGAACATTGTGCTCATACAAAATTAAGATGAGGTGAACAGAACAGAACAAAATATAAAAATTATTCATATCAAGCCTTATCTTATAAATATCTACAAGAATAAATACATTTCTCGGCTATTTTGCAACGATCTGGTTGGAGATGCTCCTTAATATATCAGCAAATCCTCTGTAGTCTCCAGATATATTGATGGTGTAAACCAAACGCAATCAAAATAAGTTTTTTAAAAATCTGTTAAAAAATAATTGAGTGTAGAAAAATTAATTACTATTTCTCTGAATTTTTGATAACAGCAGATATGATGTCATAATATGAACTTTTCAGCCCAATTGGATTCTTATAAATGAGTAAATAAGTTAATGGAATTTGAAAAGCAAGTCAGTAAATGTCTAATAAAATTTGGATGGTTCGGACTATTGTCATAACTGTACAATGTTTCGGCAGATGTGCCTTCTGGCCTTCTTCAGATATTTTTGTTGGACTCGGGACCAATCTTTTTGAACCTTCTTGTTATAATTGGGAGCCATCATGGAACTTCGAACCAAACCCTTTATTCAATCCATGGGGGTATCTTGTTCACATTCTACTAACCAGATGACAATAAAGATGATGACAATAGTCCGAATCATCCAAATTTTATTAGACATTTACTGACTTGCTTTTCAAATTCCTTTTACTTATTACTCATTTATAAGAATCCAATTGGGCTGAAAAGTTCATATTATGCTGTAATAATGTTAATGTTTTTTTAAGTCTAGAAAAAAACAACAAGGAAATGAGGAATAAGGTGCTTGTCGGTCAAATAATCCATATTTAGCGGTAGTGAAGTCCGTGAATGCCAGGATCGATATGGCTAAATAAGAATAAGATTCTTGGATTTTATGCAAAGACAAAGTTGACAAATCCCGTCTTGTATTCTAAGTTATGGTACCGGAGATATGAAGTCAACAGTACTTGGTAATTGATAGTTTCTCGCTTATGAGATTTTCAAAACAAGTGATTTTTCTCGTTCGTGTTTTTCCTTAGATTCAGTTATGGCAAGTCATGAAATTGATACAACACTAGATTAGAATGCCCAGCCTAAAATCCCGCAGAAAATCAAACCGGCCGTCCCAGCACGCCCCAACAAATTAAACAAGAATCTATAAATTTTCGTTATGGAGAAATAAGGATTATTTTCTTGGCTATTTTGCAAAGACCTGGTTGATGAGGCTCCTTGATATGAGAGA
This sequence comes from Doryteuthis pealeii, assembly GCA_023376005.1. Taxonomy (NCBI): domain Eukaryota; kingdom Metazoa; phylum Mollusca; class Cephalopoda; order Myopsida; family Loliginidae; genus Doryteuthis; species Doryteuthis pealeii. The sequence goes on from CM042146.1 coordinate 29,034,327, forward strand.
AAATTCTGTCCGATCTTTAGATATCTTGAGAGAGTGAACTAAATGCAAGTAAAATGTATTTTTTAAAATTCTGTTAAAAGATAATTGAGTTAAAAACATAAGTGAGAGTGAAGAATAAGAAATGTAAGGATAATGTATTGATATTTGAATATATATATATATATATATATATATATATATATATATATATATATATATATACAAATGTAAACAAATCTAGCTATTTTCAGCCGACAGTATTTGGGAGAATATGTGCTTAATTGAAGTCAGACCTAATTTTTTGAAAGTTAATTCATTAATGATTAATTAGGTGGGATTTAACTACTTAAATGTAAGGCTAAACAAATCGAGAAAAATCAATCTCTGAATGTACATTTCGACCTATTAGCTCATCAGTAGAGCTATAGATACGAAGATCGCCTCGTGTGTGACTCGAAACCCGTATGTCGAAACGACACGCAAGCCTCTTACCATTACACCAAACGGAATTCGCAATTTTTCATCGCTTTGTTTAGGTATTAGTAGTACTCATATTCCTCTTTAGAGACTTTCGCACGACCTTACGCAAATGTAAACAAATCTAGCTATTTTTAGCCGACAGTATTCTCCCAAAATGTATATATATATATATATATATATATATATATATATATATATATTCGTAAAGGTGATACCAGGTAATTTGGTATTATGATGATTCTAAGCTGGTCTTTTCTTTCAACGGTTGAAGAGTTCATGTCTGATTTGAGAGCTCAGTGCTTAAATTTTATAAACGGAGCAAGATAATTTGTAAAGACAAAAATTATTAGTATAGACAAAAAAGCACGATGAATTGAAACCTGATAACATCACAGGGATAATGAGAGAATGTATAAAAGCAAGCTGAATTTATCTGTATAAGATCTTCAATAAATATGTGATCTGACGAAGCTCATAGGTTATTCACATACCTACGGGTGGAAATGGAACCATAATCGCATAATACCCGATTTTTAAGCTTTTGTCCTTACTAATATATATATATATATATATATATATATATATATATATATATATATATATAGAGAGAGAGAGAGAGAGAGAGAATAAGTCGACGTTACAAAGAATATAAGACTGATCAATACGTTTGTAGAACTGATTTACTAAAGTGTTATAGTCAGAAAACCTACTCGAGTTTCACCATGAGGATCACCCGTGTTAACTGCTTTGAAATAATCAGATTATTAATTAAATTATCTATTAAATTAATTAATTAGATTAAATTAATTATACTAATTAATTCATTGCAGTTAACCCTGATGATCCACAAGGTGAAAGTCGAGTAGGTTATCTTACTATAGCATTTCACTATATATAATATATATATATATATATATATATATATATATATAATAATAGACTCTCTCGTCGATTTCGACGCATGAGGTTTCATAAGGTACTATGAGCTGAACTATTGAACAAGCCACACAATGTTTTTTTTTGTTTTTTTAGAGTGGTGAAGGACTGTAATGGACAACCCACACTTTTTGGCTCAGTCAATAGGAAAGAATTGGTGCAAGGAATACCACAAACCTAACCAAAGACTGACCTCAGGCTTTTTAAATGGAATTTTCTATCTTCTAGACTGGGTACCTATCAAAGGTTAAAGTGCCCAGTCTGCCCTACTATTTCTCAATAGTTAGAGGTAGAATATAGGGATCCATACCTTCCCCCGTGGCATTATATATATATATATATATATATATATATATATATATAGTAAATGAAGAAAAAACTCTAAACTTGCTTCATTACAACAATTTATTTCAACCGTAATACGGCATCTTAAGGTAATCACAAGAACATGACTAAATATCTTGCTCTGTCCTTCTACTCACTGGTATTAGGCACATTGAGCTCTCCTTATGGTCTACCTGCATCAGCTTGGTTAAACCACACGTGTAAAGATCCTAACGACGGAAAAACTATATATACGCTTCCCGTTCTCGGTTGAGCACTCTATTTAGAAGGTATATAATTGCAGATTCACCGTATTCGGCTCGGCCAAATCTCACTTTGTTTACAAAGTTTGAGAACTCTAGGTGAAGGTCATTTCCCCTTAGAAATATAGCAATTAAATAGCCTGCTATACTTGGCGACTGACTGTGGATGTGTGGGTAAGAAGCTTGGCGAGCGTAAGTTCGTTCGGGTTTCAAACCCAGCCAGAGGCAGCTGCTAAAACCGTATAACTATACTGATGAGAGGTGATACCTCGAAACACGTGTCTATAGTTTACCCCATAATATATATATATATATATATATATATATTATATATATATATATGCACATATATATGTATATGTATATATCTGTGTATATATGTATATATATGTGTGTGCATATGTTTATATGTATATATATATATATGTGTGTATATGTTTATATGTATATATATATATATATATGTGTGTGTGTGTGTGTGTGTATTATGAGTGCATTACTATCAGTCCCTGAGACTGCTCGATCAAGCGTATATGTATTTATATTGCGTGCATCTTTTCTAATTGCGTATCTGCTAGTGATTGTGGTCTGTTTATGAATGCGAATTAAATCCCCGGTGTCGATGGCCGTAACAATGAACCTAATGGACACAGCCGGACAACAATCCCATGATTGACAGCATTGCAATCGTGTTTACAGTCAAAAGAGTCGAATCGCTGATTAGAAATTAAATCTGGCTACAGACAATAATCAGGTTAGCTCGGCCGCAGTCGGCCACTGATTGGCGCTAATAGATACTGGACATTAGTCGTCAAACTTTTACTTTACATCTGCTACCCCCCACCCCGCACTCAACAGACCCCCACCCCACCCACAAACCTGGCTAATACGTACCCAGAACCTCGCCATGCCAGCATTTAGCCAATCAATGACCAATGGCCACTTCCTTAGCGAGGAAATAGATTCAGAAGGAAAAATTGATTACAACAACAACAATAATAACAACAACAACAACATCTGCTATAACATCAAGAGAAATATATTAGTGCTTACTAGAATCAAGAAAGCAAAAAATGTGTCTTCTATATAGAAGGGTGTCTGTAGAGTTCATGTGTTACAAATAAGATGGAGACATATCCACAGTAGAAAGTGATGACTACATCATTAAACACAACAACAACAACAATAATAATAATAATAATAATAATAATAACAATAATAATAATAATGATAATAATAACAAGGCTCTCCACCCTAGAGATGATAGAGATAGATTGTATGTGTCAAGAAAGGAAGGGGGAAGAGGTCTTGCCAACATAGAGGAATGTGTAGAAACCACAATCCAACAACTTGAAGATTACACAAGGAAGAGCAAAGACAAACTGCTTATGGCGGCCAACAATAGTAGAAACGGCAGATGGACAAACAGAAAAACGACAAATACTAGAAAACAAAAATGGGAAGAAAAACAATTATATGGACGCTTCAAACGACAAATAGATGAGGTTGCACATGAAAAGACTTGGACATGGTTAAGAATGGGAAACCTCAAAAGAGAAACGGAATCACTTATAATTGCTGCACAAAATAATGCCATAAGGACAAACTACATCAAAGCGAAAATTGATAAGACCCAACAAAATAGTAAATGTAGACTTTGCGGTAATAGAGATGAGACTGTTAACCATATACTCTGCGAATGTAGCAAACTAGCACAACGAGAATACAAAACTAGACACGACTGGTTGGGAAGGTGATCCACTGGGAATTATGCAAAAAATGTAATTTTGACCACACAACAAAATGGTATATCCATAAACCAGAATCTGTTCTTGAGAACGAAACACATAAAATTCTCTGGGACTTTGAAATAAAAACGGATCACCTTATCCCAGCAAGAAGACCAGACCTAGTGTTGATAAATAAAAAAGAAAGAACTTGTCAACTGGTGGATTTTGCAGAGCCAGCAGATCACAGGGTGAAGCTAAAGGAAGATGAAAAAATGGACAAATATCTGGACCTTGCCAGAGAACTGAAAAAGTTATGGAACATGAAACTGAAAGTGATACCAATTGTGGTTGGTGCACTTGGAACAGACCCAAAAGAATTAGAAAAGGGCTTGGAAAGTTTGGATATCAGAGGAAGGATTGAAACCATTGAGAACACTGCACTGCTGCAATCTGCCAGAAAACCCAGTAGAGTTCTGGAGACCTGAGGAGACTTGCTGTCACTCAGATCCAGTGCAATACCATCAGCTAACATTGGTGTGAAAACTCAAAAGAAGTGAATGATAATGTATTAAGTGAAAGTAGTAGCAAACTAGCACAACGGGAACACAACTGGGTTGGGAAGGTGATCCACTGTGAATTATACAAAAAATTAAATTTTGACCATACAACAAAATGGTATATGCATAAACAGAATCTGTTCTTGAGAATGAAACGCATAACATTCTCTAGGACTTTGAGATAAAGACGGATCACCCTATCCCAGCCAAGAGACCAGATCTAGTGTGGATTAACAAAAAAAAAAAAGAAAGAGTCAACTGGTGGACAGGGTCAAGCAGAAGGAAAATGGATAAATACCTGGAGCTTGCCAGAGAATTAAAAATGATATGGAATATGAGAGTGAAAGTGATACCAATTGTAATTGGTGCACTTAGAAAAGTGATACCAATTGTAATTGGTGCACTTAGAACGGTCCCAATAAACTTGGAAAAAGACAGGAGGATCTGGAAATCAGATGAAGAAACATACTTCAGAGAAATGCCATCAGCGTCAGCTGATGTGAAAAACTCAGAAGGAATAATAATAATAATAATAATAATAATAATAATAATAATAATTATAATAATAATAATAATAATAATAATAATAGCAAAAATTGATAAGATACAAAAAATAATATCAAAGCAAAAATTGATAAAACATAACCAAACAGTAAATGTAGAGTGTGTGGTGATAGAGATGAGAACATAAACCATGCATTAAGCGAATGTAGCAAACTAGCATAACGGTTACAAAGTTAGTCCCAATTAGTTTGGAAGGATTATTCACTTGGATTTATGCAAAAAATACATACAACAAAATGCTATATGCATAAATCGGAATCTGTTTTTGAGAATGAAACGCATAAAATTCTCTGGGACTTCGAGATAAAAACGGATCATCTTATCCCAGACAGGATACCAAACCTAGTATTGAAAAAAAGAAAAAAAGAAAAAAGAGAACTTGTCAGTTGGTAGATTTTACAGTTTCAGCAGATAACAGGGTGAAGATGAAGGAAAACGAAAATATAGACAAATACCTGGACCTTGCCAGAGAATTGAAAAAGCTGTGGAATATCAGGTCAAAGTGATACCAATTGTACTTGGTGCACTAGGAACGGTCCTAGAAAGGTTGGAATAAAGATTTGAGGAACTCGGACTCAGGGGAAGAATTGAGACTATCCAGACTACTGCATTGCTGCAATCGGCTAGAATACTCAGAAGAGTCCTGCAGACCCGAGGAGACTTTTTGTCACTCAGACTCCAGTGAAATACCATCAGCTAACGCTGGTGTAAAATAGCATATAATAATAAGACGATACAGACGATAGAGATAGATATATGTATCAAGAAAGGAAGGTGGAAGAGGCCAACAGAAAGGATTGCGTAGATACCACAATGCAAGGACTAGAAGAATACACGTAAAAGTACAAAGAAAGATTAATTATGGCAGCCAATAACAGCAAATGCAACATATGGACAAACAGAAGAGAAAAAACAGAAATGGGAATGTAAGGATTAAAGTTCCAAATGCAAAACAAAACCTTCACAAAATGTTTTCATCACGTCGGGGTATCACCAGTTGTAAACGAGAAGTGATAATACTTGAAGATAAAACCCCGACAAAGGTTGATAGACAAAACAATTTATATACAGCACAGAATAAACATGGTACATAATACATAGAGTGCACATGAACATACATGCATACATGAGTAATACAAAGTTACATGTAAAAGGATAAACATAGAAGCAACAGACATGAGACTAGGAATAGTCCATGATGTAAGAATCACTTACAGTAATGTAAGGGGGCCGTAGCCCCAATGAGAAGGGGTAGACCGTGTCTAACCTATGGTGTCTCGTAGGTCGGCAGGCAAAAAGAGAGAAAGAGACGTTCAAATCAGCCGCTTAAATATACCGGGCCCTAGCGGGAACCAGCGAAACTAAACGGGCAGACAACTCTCCAGGCAAATACGAAAATAACGCCACAGGAAGAAAAACAATTATAGTGATACTTCTGTAAGGTTCAATGTTATAACAAAGTCATAACTAGTTGAAACATAACAAACTCCGACACGTTTGTGGGACAAAACATTTTATATAGATAACAGCACAGGAATATGACAAGATACAGAAAATAATAACATACATGTACATAACATAAAGAGTTGAGATAAAAGGACAGTAGAGTCCGTTACATACAAAATCACTTACTAGACTTAGTCCCCTCGTGGGGATCAGAGGCCCAACGAGGGTGGGGTGTGTTCACAAAATGTCTAACCCAAGTGGTTCAGCCGAGAAGATATAGCTAAGAGAGGAAAAAGCGTTTGAACCAGGCGCTTAAATACCATAGCCCCTGGTAAGAAAAAGCGATAACCCAGCGGGAAGATAACTCTTCCAGGCAAATGTGAAGATAATCTCCGCACTTCAAACGACAAATTGGGAAGGTTACAGATGAAAAACTTGGACATTGTTAAGAAAATGAAAACCTCAAGAGAGTAAGTGAATTGCTAATAATTGCTGCAAAACACAATGCCATAAGAACAAATTGATAAGAAACAACAGAACAGCAAACGTAGAGTGTGTGGTGACAAAGACGAGACTATTAACATATTAAACGAATGTAGCCAACTAGCACAACGAGAATACAAAGTTAGGCAAGATTAGGTTGGAATTATGAAAAATAACTAAATTCTGATCATCAACAAAATGGTATATGCCTAAACCAGAATCTAGATAGGAAGACTATAGCTCTGCTGATGAGGCCTAATAGGCCGAAATGTACATACAGAGATTGATTTTTCTCGATTTGTTTAGCCTTACATTTGAATAGGTATGCCCGCCTAATTAATTAAATATTAATTAATTAACTTTCAAAATTAGGTACGACTTCAATTAAGCACATATTCTCCCAAATATATATATATATATATATATATATATATATATATATTATATATATATATTTATATATATATATATGAATGCTCCACCTTGAATTCGATTATGTCCATCGCGTGACAGATATTTCACAATAAGATTGCCTGAAGCTTTTTTACATCAAGGAAAGCTGGTGCACTGTATCACACTCAAAATCAATATGCTTCAATAACATTTATCCAGACAGAACTGGATGATTTTGAATCCGCAGTTTTTTCATCAGAGTGTCCTTCTCAGAGACGGAAGCAAAGGGTCCGTCATACCTGCTTTTATGTCAGAATTGTATTCTCTAAAATAATGTCTTAGAGCATTCGCCTCGGGACAAAAGTACCGAGTTCGATACTGGCCTACCCCAAATCAGCGCACGAGTAGCACAATTTGGATTCGTGAGGTAAAGTGGGGAGCCGATAGTAGGTGTGGCGCTCTCCTCAAACGCAAAAATATCTCTGGTCTAGCGCTAGTGAAAATGGGAATGACTCCCTCGCTGTCCAACTGATACCGACAATAGTCCACTCTACTTTACTTTGGTTATAGGTCAGAAAATATCTACAATTATGTTGCTTGGTTTGTGATGAGGTGTCTTTGTTTAATTGCATATAAAGCTTGGTGTATTAATTAATGACAAAGTCATCCTTGCAGAAGAACAGTAGTGGTACTATTTAACCGATAGCTGAACGGATGAGGTGATTAATACCTTTCCAAATGGACACATGGCCTAGTGGATAAGGTAGTGACAGTTCTAAGTGACAGTTATCTCTGGATTCCGGGTTCAATCCTGAGCGGTGGTAGTGACATAGAAAAATAATTAACACAACTCCTACCCCAGCTATGGTTAGCGGAATGAGAACAGGATACCCCCGTGGACTGAATAAAGGGTTAGGTTCAAAGTTCCGTGATGGCTCCCGATTACGACAAGAAAGTTCCCGAGTTCGAAAATAAGGTTCCCGAGTCCGACAAGAAACACCTGAAGAAGGCCGGAGGGCACATCGGCCGAAACGTTGTACAGATAACAATAAAGATGAGGACAATAGTCCGAATAACGCAGATAATACTTTCAGTGAAAGTTACAAACAAAACCCAAAAAGAGATACTTTAAGAGGCTTGTAGACACTATTTCTAGGTTCATAGCTATTTCTTGGAGAGGAAATGTTCTCATTAGTCAGTAAATAGCGTGTGTTCCCTGTAAAGGTCTACATTGGAATAACCGAGGGATATTATTGATGCCCGGAAGGGACCTTCTCTCTGTGAATGCCCAAAGGGGTCTTCCTGTCTGAGGGCTATTGGGAGATTGTTATTTTTTTTTATTTTTATTTTATTCTAATTTTAATAAATCCCCACAACTTAACCCTTTTTAATCACATTTATGAGTTCATCCTCACTTCTTCAGCAGATCCCAGCATTGAATGGTTTGTGAGATGGGGGTAAGTGGCCGTACAATTGCTGTTTTGTCGGGTGATGCTTCCAAATTTATTCAAAATATCACGTAGCATCATTGTGTAGTTCACATTTAGTTCTCCCAGCCGTACAATAATTAAAGTCTAACAGATGCAGCAATACAGTAGTACTGATACGGCTAAAGCTTGGAGGAATTCCCGTTTTATGTTATCTCATTTCCTTGGGGGTCGTTAATCTGTCAGTAGCATTCTAATCTTTACCTATGCATATATTGACATCTGTTTCAGTACATGAAATATGGCTACAGAGGTATGTGTACTGGTCTGCAAGCTAATTTCAGAGGTTTGCCATTTAATAAGGTCATGTTACTTCTCTCTCTCTCTCTCTCTCTCTCTCTCTCTCTCTCTCTCTCTCTCCACACAAACACATACCCCCCCCCACACACATATATATATATATATATATATATATATATATAATATATATATAAAAATAAGTATAGCTGCACTGATGAGGGTAAACCCCGAAACGCGCGTCTGTAGATTGCTTTATATATATACATATATATATATTATATTATTATATATATATATATATATTACATATATATATATATTATATATAATATATAAAATATATATATATATATAATATATATATATATATATATATATATATATATTATATGAGAGTACGCAAACAGTTTGTTTGATATGCGATAACCGACAATTTTTTAGGAGAATATGTGCTTAATTGAAGTCATACCTAATTTGAAAATTAATTAGTTGATAATTAATGAATTAGTCGAGTATATATGTTCAAATGTAAGGCGTTAACAAATCGAGAAAAAGTCAATCTTACAAGATATTTATCACGTACCCGACATGTACAGGTTAGGCATAAGGCCGAAATGTACATACAGAGATTGACATTTTCTCGATTTGTTTACGCCTTACATTTGAACAGATATATTCGCCTAATTCATTAGTTACCAACTCATTAATTTTCAAATTAGGTATGACTTCAATTAAGCACATATTCTCCCCAAAATATTATATATATATATATATATATATATTATATATATATATATATATATATATATATATAAAGAGCAATTGGTGTGTATGTATATATTTCCAAATAAAATTACGAAAATAAAACAATTAATTACTAAGTAAATATATATACACATTAGATATCAACGATTCCTTCTTTTTTGTGCAAAAATTATGAAGATTTGAGTTGAATTCAAAAATATATAAAATTAAAATATACATAGAAATAGCATTGAAATTATTCTTAAAATGTCCAGCATTTAAGAATCACAAAAATAAGCAATCAATACACAGTTTTTGTTTGTTTGCCTCCTCTCTACCCAGGTGGCACTGGGTAGCCGCTTCTAGTCTTGATTAAAACTAAGTTCACCATGTAGCTTTTCTTCTGACGCTCTTGACCTTTGTAGATAAAGAGCGGTCTACGAGGGAAAATACCAAGAACTAAAACAGGAAGATATAACTTTGGTATGGTATTCAGTCTAGAAGAAAAACTGAATTCAAACCTGTTAAACTCCCCTAAAAAAATTGACCTTGTGTTGCATCCTGCTTTTGGAGGGGTTGGGTAAATATTGAAGAATTATAAACAAACCAAAACACTGCAGTGTCTGCTTATTAAACATCACTCATGAATGAAACTTGTGGGTTTTTTTTCATTTTTTTCAATAAAATTACAGACAAATCAATTGAATGTGTCGCTATACAATGTTAACATTAACCCTTTTAAAAAAACTTTTGACTCACCCTAGTAAGATTCTTCTTATTTAAATGATCACCACCCACAACAATTCTCAAACCCATCCTGTTGGTTGGGACATTAGAATACAACGACTGCACCTCTGCAGAGGGATTTGACTCCCCCAATGGGGCCACCTGTTTGCTGTGGGTGGCAACCTGTGATGCTTAAGGATGTAACCCAGGTGGCTGAGCAGTCCATGACATGCAACACTCCACTTAGACCCTTACTTAGGCTAGACAGGCAATATGAGAGGCCCCCTCCAATCAATCGGCTGGCCATGTCAAGCCCTATTTATTGATATAAAGATATAATGTTTTTGTCCGCTTCTATTCATCTCTCTGGCGATTTAATTTTATCCAGTTTGGTGAACTGGATGAGTTCGTATATGAATGTGTAATGAACCAAGTGTTATGTTATCAAAACGTGTGGGAATTCAGAATTCCGTGGAAGGAATCCTTATTTCTACACGACAGAAAATGGAGGCAAAAAAGAAAACATCAAAGACAGAAGAAAAATATCCAAAGTTATAAGAAATTTCTTATTTCTTATGAAACATTATATAATCATAACGGATATTATTAGCGATTATTTATCTAATAAAATCATGGCAGCCTTGGCTTATAAGGAAATCATTGCTGTTTTATTTACTTATTCAATCATTCATTATCTCTTATTAAAATGGAGATTGTGAGTTTTGTCTGTAGCCGAAACTATATTACTACTAAAGTCACAATTCCCTTTGTTATTTATATCAAATTCTCCAGGATTATTTTTATTTAAATCTCAATTATTAATAAAATCGTTATAATTATTAATACTGTTATTATTAGGTGATATAACCTATGGACAATAATGGAATGCGCCGACGGCTACTATAAGTAACAATTGTGACTTGAAGAAGCAAATGTGAGTCAGCTCGTAACTATATTGGTCGGACGCAATCTCCACTTTCTTTGCTGTAAATTTCTACTCTTTTGTTAAATACATTTGTCTACATTGTTACCAAGTCGTTTGTCCTATTTTGACCCCTTAAAACCCCACAACAAATACTGAAGGCCATATCTATATACTAGGATATGTTACCACATATACCACGTGTATGGGTAGATACAAGGCCCTATTAATGTGGTATCACCCACGAACCGAAGCTCAAGGGTGATGGGTGCAAAAAATGCGGTGATCCCGTAGGCATTCCCCCTCAAGGGGGTGCTTCAGGCACTGGGCAAAACCCAGCCCTGCCGCTTTAAATCAAGGGGCAGGTGTTGCCTGGGGGGATGACCTCCTGGGATCAACGATGTTAATTTGTAAAGTCCAGCGATCGAAGCTCACTGGACCCCCGGTCAAAACCAGAGTTAGAGGTATTTGCCTCTCATCCCACATATGAGGGCGTGACACAAGGACATTTTTATGTGGGCCCACCCACAAGCTAAAGCTTATCGGTGGTAGGCACAAAAATGCGTTGATCCTTTCGGCCGAAGATCACTGGACCCCTGATCGAAACCGGAGTTAGATGTATTTGCCTCATACCACACTTGTATGGGCTGGGCACAAGGCCTCGTTTTAACGTGGGCCCACCCACAAGCCGAAGCTCATGAGAGGGAAAGAACAAAAATTGCGTCGATCCCTTTGGCATTTCCCCTCAAGCGGGACGCCTCAGGTGCTGGGCAATAAACCCAGCCCTGCCCCTTTAAGTCAAGGGGTCAGGTATTGCCTGGGGGATAGCCCCCTGTGATCGACGCTATTAACTTGTCAGGTCCAGCGGCCGAAGCTCACTGGACCCCCGGTCGAAACCGTAGTTAGATATGTTGGACATACCTATATACTAATAACATACAATTGTATTTATATATACAACAAAATAGCAGTTTACAGTGTGAACGGGATGGCTAATTTGCATATTGATATAAAAAATGATTTTAATATATATGTGTTTGGTATTATTGATTTCTAATTCTTTGGTTTTATCTATATATATATATATATATATATATATATATATATATATATATATATATATATATAAGAGAGAGAGAGAGAGAGAGAGAGAGAGAGAGAGTAGAATGGTATGGTCAGATAGCCTACCCGGGTTTCAGCTAATTAATCATCGCAAATAACCCTGATGATCTGAAAGAGGTGTAACCCGGATCGGCTATCTGACCATATGATTTCACTAAATCTATTCTGTAAACATATTGAGCACTCTTATATTCTGTTTAATCCCGACTTATTTGGTTAATCATTTTATCGACAGTCTAAATTGCGACTAACTCAGCCCCTCTTCATAAACACACACACACAAACACGCGTATATATATATATATATATATATATATATATATATATATACACACACACACAACACATATATAATATATATATATATATATCGATAAGTCGTGTAAACTAGAGTGAGCAACTTTGTGTAAACGGGGTACTAAACAAACTGTTGGACTATTTGTGTTCACTTGAGCGAGGTCATCCGGTGCATTATTGATCGACAAGAAGCAAATAAAAGTCGTGATGGAAATTAGTCGGTATTTAGTTTCTCGAAGTGTTCACCATTTTGATAATCGTCCGGCTTGTCTCCTAGCTATCCGACTAGGACCATCCCGGCTATGAAAACTGATCGATCTGGCTGGCGTCGAACCGAAAGGAAAAAGGAAAAAAAATCACTTTTATGTCCGCCATTGTACAATGGCCGCTTAAAGCAAACACTGTCTCTGTGTGTACATATTTACCAACCCCTCTGTAAGAGCGGGAGGTGACACAAGCTCAGTTTTTAGTCGGAGTTTAACAGGTTTAAATTCAGAGTTTTCGTTTTCCTATAATGGTTACCTAACCGAGGTTAAACAGCCCAGTCTGCCCTGTTATTTATCCATAGCTGGAGGGAGACCAGGTGGATGCATACCTTTCCCAAGGGCAGTTGCGCTATGTGAAATGTAGGTAGCGTCGTCTAGGATTTGGACTCGGGCCAAAGAGTCCATTTCTTACGACTAGCCATTATACCACGTGCCTTAACTGTATGTGTATGTATGCGGTTTATATCGCATTGGATCTGTATTATCTGCGTTATTCGGACTATTGTCCCCATCTTCATTGTTATTTGTACAACGTTTCAGCCGATATGTCCTCCGGCCTTCTTCTTTTCTTGTCGGACTCGGGAACCTTCTCGGACTTGGGAACCTTCTTTTCGAACCCGGGAGCTTTCTTGTCGTAATCGGGAGCCATCACGGAACTTTGGACCTTTGAAGAATAAGTTTACATTTAAGTCAGATTTTCATTTCTCTTTCTTTTTTTTTTCTTCTTTTTTTTTCTCTTTTTTTTTTTTTAATATGTACCAGACATTCGTCAGAATCTTTAGGATGATTCAAACAAATATAAATTTTGTTATATTTTCAGAAGCGTAGGCGTTTTCACAATTGTTTTTCTTTTCTTTAATCAGATGCTCAAAATTAATACATATGAAATGAATGAAAATTATTTGTTAAACAAGTCGTATCTATAAAACAAACCAAGATTTGACATTAAATAAACCACAAGGGTTGATATGCCATTAAACTAACCAACTAAGCTTTATTGCTATTTAGAAGTGGCTACCCAGCATCACCTGTGTACAGGGTGCGTAAAAACAATACCTAATCTATTGATTAGTTTACTTTTGAGATTTACAAATGCTGGACATTTTTAAGTAGAATTTCAATGCTATTTCTATGTATATTTTAATTTTTTAAATATCTTTGAATATAAATTAAATAAGATTTATTCTATGTATTAATGATTTTGACTACAAATCAAATATGCATTGATAAATTGGCGCAATATTGTACTACTATTGCCACTTGGTAATATATTAAACTTGGTAATATATTAAAATGCTGAAGGTATTCCTACAGCAAACTGTATATTTTCCAAATATGTCACATCGCAATAAAGCTGTTATATATAAACTTGTGTCAGTATATTTTAAAAAATACATTTTTGATCAGTTGACACTAAATGTCAACAAATATACTTTTTCAAATTTCAATAAATCATCCTCATATTTCCTATTTTTCACACATATTATCCTTATACAAAATACTGCCAGATTCATATATATATATATATATATATATATATATAATATATATATATATATATATCTGTTTCCCCCCTCGCTCTCTCTGTCTCTGTCTCTGTCTCTCTCTGTCTCTCTCTGTCTCTCTCTCTCTCTCTCTCATATATATATA
>CM042146.1:29053935-29060731 GCA_023376005.1 Doryteuthis pealeii
AGTCCGAATAACGCAGATAATACTAATCTTCAACCCTCATCTCAAACATTCAGAGAAATAGTACTAAGACATTTTGGACAGACACACACACACACACATAAACACACACACACACACACACACACACACATAAACACACACACACATACATACACAGGCTTACACATACATACACGCAGAGGATTTTGTCAGATATAAGGCACAAAACAGTATGGATAATTCCTAGCAACAGCTCAAAAATTTCATAAATCTTCTGACGAAGAGATCTTTATCTCGAAATATTAAGAATAAATAAAAGGTAAACAAACAACATCATAGTTATCTCATTTTCTTTACATTTGCATTGTGAATAGCTTCAAAACCAAACCACTTAAACACAATGATTCAAGCAAATTATAAAACACTTTTAAATATGCTTAGATTTACTATAATCCCCCAGCTCTAACTATTAAATAATAAGATGAACATTTTTTGGGATGACGTATGAAAGGCTACCTGTCTATCTCTGATGTCAACAAGACAACAAGAAGAGTGAGAGAAAGAGAGTGGGAAGAGTTATGAATTTGGGCTTATTTTTGGAAGAGAGCAGACGTAAGATGAGTGTTTGTTCTCCAAGGCATTTTTATTTGGGATAAAATAGATGAGCTCAGAAAAAAATAACGCCTTGTGTTTGTTATCAAAAAGTATCAAGAGCTCAAGACAAGATATCCAAAAATCTTCCAAAGATTTCCAGACTCGAAGAACAGTGAGGATGCAATAGAGGTCAAGAACCAGATCGAACTAAGAGTATAGTTGAACAGTAAGAAGATAAGTATAGAATTATCACTATTACAAAAAACTACCATTTCAATTGACCCCCCAAAATATACATGACCCAGAGTTGTAGTACCTATTAGAGTTCCATCTACGAGTCAAATAGATTTGTTTTAAAAACTAGCAACATATATATATATATATATATAATATATAATTATATATATATATATTACCAACCCCCTCCGCACGAGCAGATGCGACACAAGGTCAATTTCTTAAGCGGGAGTTTAACATGTTTGAATTCAGAGTTTTCCTTCTCCTAGACCGGTTGCCTAACACAAGGTTAAGAGCCAAACTGCCCTACTATTTACCCATAGCTGGAGGGAGAGTAGGATTCAACCTTTCCCAAGATATTAGCGTAAGTGAATGTAATCTAACACGTTGAGTATTTGAACTCGGGGCGACGAGTCCATTTTCCATGACTTTAACCATTGCTGACCAGGCGCTTCCATTAATAACACCGTTATAAACCGTACGAGAGTCCTCATTTTTGGTCGATTTAATTCAGTTACCGGTTAACCAATCTCTCGGCTATTTAAAAAATATGAGACAAAAATAAAACAGATACATCTACCTATCTATCTCTTTCTGATAAGATATATCTATCTATTTATATTCACATCTATCTATCACGGTCAATTCAAATTTAATTTATCTCTCACCGTTATATATATTTACCAACCCCTCCGCACGAGCAGGATGTGACACAAGGTCAATTTCTTAAGCGGAGTTTAACAGGTTTGAATTCAGAGTATTCCTTCTCCTAGACCGGTTGCCTAACAAATGTTAAAGAGCCCAAACTGCCCTACTATTTACCCATAGCTGGAGGGAGATTAGGATTCATACCTTTCCCAAGGGTATTAGCGCTAAGTGAAATGTAATTAACACGTTGAGGATTTGAACTCGGGGCGACGAGTCCATTTCCCATGACTTTAACCATTACACCACGCGCTTCCTAAAAACTAGCAAACATATGCACCACTTAGAACCTTACTTAGGCTAGAAGGGCGGTGGAGAGCCCCCTCCGATGAATCAGCTCGTCATGTCAAGCTAGCACCTATATGACTGCCCTTATTACTCTTATGGAAAACCCCAACCTTTTTATCATATATGTGCTAGAAAGCGATCTTCATCTCCTGGCAATGACGTTAAACTCTATCTGATGGTGAGTTTCCAGTTTTGGAGATCTGGGGAATGTAGACTACCCCTTCATCACCATTGCTCCTTGGTCCACTCTGACCCCGTGTGGTTGTACCTGTTAGGGTCCCATCTATGGGTTAAATAGAAAAATATATCTATAAAAAAATTGAGTATCCATTAAGAATGAATTTATTTTAAAACATTGTTGGCATTAAATAACCCATCGAAGTTGATATGCCGTAAAACAACACAAACCAAACCAAACCATATGTTTAGAAAATTGAAATTTGTAATGGAAGAAATCGATGAAGTGACACTAGTTTTAGAATGTCTTGTTTTAAAACTGCAGTTTTGGAGCTCTGGGGAATGTGGATTTCTCCTTCATTAGCATTGCTCCCGGTCCACTCTGACCCGGAGTGGCAGTACCTGATACAGTTTCATCTATGGGTTAAATATAACGCAATGATTCAAAAAATGCCTTTAAAGAAAAACAGTTTTAAAAAATGTAGTACATGAAAGAAGTGAATTAAAACAAAACAAAAATTATCGGCATAAAATAACCCACAAGGGCTGATTACGTCTAAAATCAACTAAACTTACCAACCAAACAACATCCACTATATAACGAAGTTAAGCAGTAATAAGCTCATCTCAAAACATAGAGTGGGTGACCATTTAAGCAAATGTAGTTATTGTAAATATCACTGATAGAAAATAAATTTATTCGACATTAAAAAGATCCAAGACGGGTTGACAAAAGCTTTGAAATGTCTTGTTTTAAAACTAAGATTTTGGAACTCTTTGGAATGTGGATTTCTCCTTCATTAGCATTGCTCCCGGTCCACTCTGACCCGGAGTGGCAGTTCCTGACACAGTTCCATCTATGGGTTAAATATGACGCAATGAGATAAAAAAAATGCCTGTAAAAAATAGGAATGTAAAAAAAATTGAGTACCTGTCAAGAATAATATAAAACAAAAATATCTACGGCATAAAATAACCCAACAAGGGCTGATATGCCATAAAATCCAACTAACAAAACAAACATCCACTATATCACCGAAGTTAAGAAGAGATGAGCCTGTTCAATACTTAGATGGGTGAGAGTTAAGCAAATACATGTTCTGTAAATACCCTGATATCAAAATAACTTTACACTCCGTTTCAAATTATTAACGAGATAATATTTTTTCATTTTTCACAAAAAATACCAATTAGAATTTAACGAAATTTTCACAGTATAATGAAAGTAGGTGTATGCGCAGGCTGTATAAAAACTGTATTGTTCTGCGCAACAAGAAACCAACAGTGGCCATTTGCAATGTCAACACGATATAGAAGTGTCCCAGATATTAAACAAGTGTCATTTTACTCGTGCAATTTTGGGTCACAAATGTAACTTGGCCCCTTCTGAGAGAGATATCATAACATCTGAACTTTCCAAAGGCAAGTCTACATTAGAAATATCCAAAATAATTGGAAGATATCCACAAATTGTGAAAAGATTTGCTGTAGCTCCTATGAAGGGCCGATAAGGGTCACTCGAGGGTTGTTTCCCCACATTCTTTGTCACGAATGAAACGTGAAGCTGTCCATAAACCCAGGCCTGACGAGTGAAGCACTTTTCAGAAGTATTGAGAAGCAGCAGTGCCCAGAAAGTACTCGCTGTCATCTTTTGAAAAAGGTGGGGCATCAGGGAGACCAGTGACAAAGCCTCGATTGACAAAATACACAACAAATACATTTGCCAAAGGGCACGCGAGGAACATGAAATGAAAGTCGATTTCTCAAAATACTGTTCATAGATGAAAATTCGCAACACTTGATGGCCCTGATGGCTGGAGCACAAGGTTGGTCGAAATGGACGAGATTCCTCATCACCGCTTTAGACGCCAACAGAGAGGAGTATCATGATTTGGGCTGGTTGTATTGGATGTATCATGGGCTTGTCCGTGGAGAGTGCCTGAAGGTAACGATACAATTATCCAGCTATTAAACCAATTGAAAACATGTGGAAGCATATGAAGCGACGTGTTATGAGAATGGACCACAATTTAGAAGTAAAGATGACTATTATGCAGGAAATAGTCAACATATCACGTGAAATTATATAAGAGGAGATCCAGAAATTGACATGTTCGATGGACCAGCGCCTTTTCCAAGTCATTTATAAAAAAGGATCACATATCTCATATTAACTAACGTCACTATCATTTTTGAATATTTTTACTTTTTTATTTCGATTTAATTTTATCTTAGTTACAGTATGTATCCATAAAATCTATAAATAAAACAATAAAAGTATTATTTTCTTTTTTACCGGGGTTTTTATTACACTCGCTAATAATTTGACACATGAATAATTTCAGTAAACTAGGTAAATGACCGTAACTTCAGTTCCTTTTCGCAGAACCTTACAATTCTTACGGAGTAGGTGTGTATACAGGTCGTTATTATTCTCTGATAATTTCGTTAAATTCCAATCAGTTGTTAGTGGATAGGCGGGAAAAGTCTCACTTCTTTAATAATTTGAAATGCAGTGTATTTGGCATTGAATGATCCAAGACGTGTTGACATGCCATAAAACAAAACAGCCACTGAACCAACACACCTAATCTAGACACCCGAAGAGATATCTTAATTGCCGCCAGATAAGGCAGCTTTTAAGCTAATATTTGCTAATCTGCTTGTATAACTTTTATTCGGTGCAATTGGGTATAACATACGATTGTTAATATAAGTTAATCACACGAAGAACAATTTCACTCACAAATAAAATTGAAAAAAAAAAAGCGGGAAAGAAAATTGAAAGTTTGCGTCCTGCAGAGACGCAGTATCTATGTGTCAAATATTCGAGGGGAATACAAAAATCATCTAAGGAAATATATGTACAACCTTGGGGTTTATTTGCCTCCAACAGGAATTGTAATGATATTCATCTCATAGAAAGCCAAGGTTATTTGAAGTTGTTAAAATGTATTTAGTTTTTGGCTTCTCACTTATAATATACATACTATATATATATATTATAATATATATATATTGTGTGGTGTGTGTGTGTGTTGTGTATATGCACGTATATAATATAATATAATATATATAGTGCTTATACTATATATGTACTCCGCAGTGAGATAATGGATACCACTATAATATATATACTATTGCACGTAGTATATATGCTGTATAGATATGTATATATGTTGTATTAATGTAATGTATAAGCCTATATATATATATTATATATATATAATATATATATATATTATATTAATAATAATATAATATATAATTTCATTCACATGCCATGCTGGTTCCGCCTCATGTTAGTTCATGGGTCTTTGGACTTTACTGCCATCCAGTGTCATATAAGATCGCCAAATGCAGCTTTTGAATGTTATATTATTGTAATGTATTAACCTTCGAACGACAGTTTAATTGTTTTAAATTACTTTTATTATAAAGTATAATACGCCTATACACTTTGTATCTTATATATATATATGTGTTCTACTGCCCAATTTATGCGATAAATGCTTAAATTCAATGCTAGTTAATCGGTCCTAGTGAAATAATGTAGTATGTAATGATGTATATGTAAAGTAAGCGTACTGTGAACGTTTCGGATTCATTTTTCACACCAAACAAGTGCGATTATCCATGTTCTGACCCATCGGAGATGATCAAAACTCTATCAACAATCCACTTCACCATGACTATAAGGCTAAACTGCAGAACTGAATTTGATTCTTCGTTTATTGTTTTTGGACGATGTGTGTAAAATTTTTTGAGCGGACTTCAAAAAAATTCTTTAAAAAGATCCTAATAATCTAATCGTTTTTATTTTCTAATTTAAGTAACTTCATTGTAATGTATAGACTCTATACTAAGTCAAACTACTCAAATTCTATTACATTTTTTAACAAGTTGGAAAACCTAAAAAGTGTGATGATATAATGTACGATGAACTTTTAGAATGTGTGAAAAATAAGTGTAGCCCCTTTAACCACCACTGCCCCAAAAGCTCTGTAAGTTTTATGAAAACTCTCTACTATAGGTAGCAAGTAACTCCACAGTAGATTTAGATACCTCATAATATGCCCAATGATAATAAGATAAGTCACTATAAACTAACTCAGTCTCTATGCCGCTTCTCTGAGTGATGCTATAAAGCCACATAATATCATGAGAAAAAAATATAAACTTCCATAAGCGTAGGGTCGCTATTAGCCATAAATGTATAAGTTAAGTAATTAAAGAACAACATAAACATATAATATAGGTTGCTAAGGCCTGATCACATAGGTACTCTACCGAAATCATCTAGTTTAATATGTCAACTATGAAATGCTGTCATGTCAATTTGAACATGTCTAAGCCACCAGATATTATCGTCACTATTTAAAGGCATCTAGCGTGATATTGATCTCTTCCACACATAACCACATCATGTCAGTGTTATTTCGCGATTCCAAACGGGCACTCACGTATAAGTAGACATAATGGCAAAGGCTGTACCTGCCTTAAACAATTTAATATATATTGAAATAAATATTATAAAATTAAATTAAATATATGTTAAATTATATATATAGTATAAATAAATAAATATAATAATAATATATATATAAAATGTTAAACATTTTGAAAAAACAATATGTTATATATAATTGTTATAGTGCATATATGTTGTGTAGTCTGTACCCAACAGTAAAAAATATATTACATTGCAAGTATTCGATGATAGATAGGTATATAGTAATTAACAAAAGACCATGAGTGTTATTACTAATGATTAATTGCGTTCAAATGAGATGTATACACCCACTAGCTACTCTGC
>CM042146.1:29060831-29085828 GCA_023376005.1 Doryteuthis pealeii
GAGTTATGCAAAAAATACATACAACACAATGTGCTATATGCATAAAATAGAATCTGTTTTTGAGAATGAAACGCATACAAATTCTCTGGGACTCTCGAGAAAGACAATATCATAACTTAATCCCAGACAGGAGACCAACCTAGTATTGATTAAGCAAAAAAAAGAGAACTTGTCAGTTGGTAGATTCTTTACAGTTTCAGCAGATAACAGGGTGAAGATGAAGGAAAACGAAAATATGACAATAGCTGACTTAACAACAGAGATTGAAAAGCTGTGGATATCAGGTCTCAAAGTGATACCAATTGTACTGTTGGGCGCACCTAGGAACGGGTACCAGAAAGGTTGGAAAAAGGTTTGAGGAATGGGCATACT
Source organism: Doryteuthis pealeii (assembly GCA_023376005.1). Lineage (NCBI taxonomy): Eukaryota > Metazoa > Mollusca > Cephalopoda > Myopsida > Loliginidae > Doryteuthis > Doryteuthis pealeii. The sequence continues at coordinate 29,061,204 of CM042146.1, forward strand.
CAGGGAATAATTGTAGACTATACACATCACATCACACACGCAATTGCGACAATGGCTAGAATACTCAGAAGAGTCCTGCAAGACGAGGCAGATGTTTTGTCACTACAGAAAAGTGAAATACCTCAGCTAACGCCTGGTGTAAAAATGCATATAATAATAAGAGGATACAGACGATAGAGATAGGTTATATGTATGACGAAGGAAGGTGGAGAGGTCTTGCACAGAAAGGATTGGCGTAGATGCCAAATCCAAGGACATCGCAGAATACACGTAAATAACAAAGAAGATTACTTATGGCAGCCAGTAACAGCAGATGCAACATATGGACAGAACACAGAAGAGAAAAAACAGAAATGGGTAATGTAGGATAAAGTTCAATGCAAACAAAACCTTTCACAAAACGTTCTATAGTGGGGTACCCAGTTGTAAACGAGAAGTGATAAACTTGAAGATAAACGACCAAGTTGATAGAGAGAGCGATGTATGAGGACAGGCTATATTTAATATACGATGAAGGCTGAGGTCAGTGGGGAGCGAAATATAAAGTTGCGGAGGTAAGTATACATACGGAGGAGTGACAATGTAGAGCCAATAGAGTCATAACATGAGTAATACAAGTTACATGTAAAAGGATAACATGAAGCAACAGACATGAGACTAGGATAGTCCATGATGTAAGAATCACTTACAGTAATGGGAAGGGGGGCCGGTAGCCCCCAACGAGAAGGGGTAAGAACGTGTCTCATCGTGTCTCGTAGGTCGGCAAGGCAAAAGAGAGAAGAGACGTTCCATATCAGCCGCTATATTACGGGCCCCTAGCGGGAAACCAGCGAACTAAACGGGCACGACACTCTCCAGCAAATACGAAAATAACGCCACAGGAAGAAAAACAATTATAGTGAATCCTTCTGTAAGGTTCATGTTATAACAAAGTCATAACTAGTTGAAACATAACAACTCCGACAGCGTTTGGTGGGACAAAACATTTTATATAGATACACACAGGAATATGACAAGATACAGAAATAATAACATACAGTACATACGAAGTAATAATACCTGGTATTGAGAGTGAGCACTTAGAAAGGACAGTGAGAGGTCCGTTACATACAAAATCACTGTGTACATAGACTTGGGATCGAGGGCCCACGGGGGTGGGAGTGTTCAAGCAAAAATGTCTGACTCATCAGTTGGTTCAAGATTGCGAGAAGATATAAGCTAGAGAGGAAAGCGTTTTGAACCAGCGCTTAAATTACCATAGCCCCTGGTAAGAAAAAGCGATTTATACACCAGCGGGGAAGATATCTTTTTCCAGGCAATTGAAGATAATCTCCGCACTTCAACGAACAAATTGGGAAGGTACAGATGAAAAATCTGGACATTGTTAAGAAAATGAGAAAAACCTCAGAGAGTAAGTGATTGTCTAATAATTGCTGCAAGAAAACACAATGCATAGAACAAATTGATAAGACATACAACAGAAAACAGCAAATGTAGAGTGTGTGTGACAAGACGGAGACTATTACATATTACGAATGTTAGCCAACTACACAACGAGAATACAAAAGTTAGCAGATTAGTTGGCTTATGAAGAAATACTAATTCTGATCATACAACAAATGGTATATGCCTAAACCAAATCTAGATAGGAAAGACTATAGCTTCTGCTGGATGAGGCTAATAGGCCGAAAATGTACATACAGAGATTGGTTTTTCTCGATTTGTTTAGCCTTACATTGATAGGTATGCCCAGCCTAATTAATTAAATATTACACTCTAATTAACTTTCAACAATTAGGCACGATTTCAATTAAAGCACTATATTCTCCCAATATAACGTATATAGTAGTTTATATATATATTATATATTGAATTATTAAGATATTAGGAATGCTCCACCTTGAATTCGATTAAGGTGTCCATCGCGTGACCAGATTATCTCACATATGATTGCCTGGAAACTTTTTACATTCAGGGAAAGCTGGGTGCTAGCTGTATCACACTTCAAATCGAATATGCTTCAATAACATTTAATCCAGGTGACAGAACTGGATGATTTTGAATCCGATTTTTTTCATGCAGAGTAGATTGAACTTCTGCGCGAGACCGGAAGCAAAGGGTCCGTCATGATCTGTTCTATGTCAGAATTGTTTCTCTTAAATACTTTCTGAGAGCATTCGCCTCGGCGACAGAGAAAGTACGGTTCGGATACGTGGCTACCCTACTCAGGGCCACGGTAGCAAAATGATTTGGAATTTCCACGTGGAGCAGGATAAACAGTGGGGAGCCCGATAGTAGGTGGTGGCGCTCTCGCTCAAACGATCAAAAATGCATTTCTGGTAATTTGCGCGTGAGTATGAAAAATGGGAATGTACTCATCGCTGTCCAACTGATACCGGCGGGAGAGAGGAATAGACCACTCTCTTACTTGTTTTAGTCAGAAAATATCTACAATTATGTGCATTGTTTGTGATGAGAGGTGTCTTTGCTTTAATTTGCATATAAAGATTGGTGTGTAATTAATGACAAAGTGAATGCGCTGGCAGAAGAACCGTAGTGGTACTATTTAACCGATAGCTAAACGGATGAGGTGATTAATACCTTTCCAATTGGACACATGGCCTAGTGGATAAGGTAGTGACAGTTCTACGTGACAGTTATCTCTAGATTCCGAGTTCAATCCTGAGTGGCGGCCAGTGACATAAAGAAAAATATATTAACACAACTCCTACCCCAGGTATGGTTAGCGGAATGAGAACAGGATACCCCCGTGGACTAAATAAAGGGTTAGGTTCAAAGTTCCGTGATGGCTCCCGATTACGACAAGAAAGTTCCCGAGTTCGAAAAGAAGGTTCCCGAGTTCGAAAAGAAGGTTCCCGAGTTTGAAAAGAAGGTTCCCAAGAAGAAATACCTGAAGAAGGTCGGAGGACACATCAGCTGAAATGTTGTACAAATAACAATAAAGATGGGGACAATAGTCCGAATAACGCAGATAATACTTTCAGTGAAAGTTGAAAGTTACAAACAAAACACAAAAAGAGATACTTTAAGAGGGTGAGGTATTTTTGTATGATTAGGCTTTTTGGTTATTTAATGACGATGTTACTGCTGGTTTTACTAATTTATTTTCTTAAATCCCATTATATCTGGTTCTTCCTTCTGCTTGTCGTCGAAAAGTAAATTAATTAAAGAAGGAAAAAGAATAGACAAAATTTACTTTTAAGGTTCAGACATTATTTCTAGGTTCATAGCTATATCTTGGAGAGGAAATGTCAGGCAGCAGCGTGTGTTCCCAGTAAAGGTCTACGTAGGAATAGCCGAAGGATATTATTACTGCCCGGAAGGGACCTTCTCTCTGTGAATGCCCAAAGGGGTCTTCCTGTCTGAGGGCTATTGGGAGATTGTTATATTTTTATTTTTTTAATTTTATTCTAATTTTAATAAAACCCCACAACTTAACCCTTTTTAATCACACTTTTGAGTTCATCCTCACTTCTCCAGCAGATCCCAGCACTGAATGGTTTGTGAGATGGGGGTAAGTGGCCGTACAATTGCTGTTTTTGGTGGGTGATGCTTCCAAATTTATTCAAAATATTACGTAGCATCATTGTGTAGTTCACATTTAGTTTTCCCGTCGACGCATAATTAAAGTCTAACAGGTGCAACAATACAGTAGTACTGACACAGCTAAAGCTTGCAGGAATTCCCGTTTTATGTTATCTCATTTCCTTGCGGGTCGTTAACCTGTCAGTAGCATTCTAATCTTTACCTATGCATATATTGACATCTGTTTTCAATACATGAATATGGCTACAGAGTATGTGTAATGGTCTGCAAGATAATTTCAGAAATTTGCCATTTAATAAGGACATGGTATTCTCTCCTCTCTCTCTCTCTCCACCCACACACCCCCACACAACACAACACATACATATATCTTATATATAAATATATATATATAATATATATATAGGTAATTTTTTATGTGTTGAATTTTTTAAATATAATTTGTTTTCCAAGGCACTACCCCAGGTTTCAGGCTATTCTCGCCATCATCAGGTTGCTAATAATTCTTCCGGTGTTTATGTGAAGACATTTCCTTGCTGTTATGTTTTTGGATCGCAAATTACGTCGGTTGATTATTGTGGATGCTCTTTATGTTTTAGATTTTGTTTTTGAATTTTTCAGTTTTTGCAGCTTAAAAAAAAATGTTCACAAAGTTATCTGCCTTTAACCTTATACAATTTTGTTCTTTAACTGGAATTTATGTAATCAATCTTCATATGTTAAAAGACGTATGGATTTTCAAATTTTCTGATGGTAAAGTCTGTAAATTTCTGATGGTAAAGTCTGTACAATATATATATATATATATATATATATATATATATATATATATATATATTATATATGAGAGTACGCAAACAGTTTGGTTTGATATGACGATAGCTGACAATTTTTTGGGGAATATGTGCTTAATTGAAGTCATACTAATTGAAAATTAATTAGTTTATGAGTAATGAATTAGTCGAATATATCTGTACGGCGTAAACAAATCGAGAAAAAGTTCATCTTACTTGATATTTATCACGTACCCCACACGTACGGGTTAGGCAAAAGGCCGAAATGTACATACAGAGAGTGGCTTTTTCTCGATTTGTTTACGCCTTACATTTGAACAGATATTATTCGCCTAATTCATTAATTTCAACTAATTATTTCAAATTAGGTATGACTTCGCAATTAAGCACATATTCTCCCCATATATATATATATAATATACTATATTATGAAGAGCAGTTGGTGTGTATGTATATATTTCCGCATAAAATTACGAAAATAAAACATTAATGACTAAGTAATAATTCACATTAGATATCAAAGGTTCCTATTTTTGTGCAGAATTATGAAGATTTGATTTAAAATAAAGATATATAAAGATTTAAAATATCATAAAATACGCATTGAATTATCTTAAAATGTCCAGCATTTAAGAATCACCAAAAGTAAGCAATCAAACACAGTTTTGTTTGTTTGCCCTCCTCAACCCCAGGTGGCTATTTGTAGCACTTCTAGTCTTGATTAAAACTAAGTTCACATGTAGCTTTTCTTCTGACACTCTTGACTTTTGTAGACTCTGCGATAAGTGCGGTCTACGACGGAAAATACCAAAGAACTAAAACAGGAAGATATAACTTGGTATGGTATTCAGTCTGAAGAAAAACTGAATTCAAACGCTGTTAAACTCCTCCTAAAAAAATTGACCTTGTGTTGCATCTGCTTGTGGAGGGGTTGGGTAATTGAAGAATTATAAACAAACAAAACACTGCAGTGTTTGCTTATTAACATCATCATGAATGAAACTTGTGGGTTTTTTTCATTTTTTTTCAATAAAATTACAGACTAATCAATTGAATGTGTCGCTATACAATGTTAACATTAACCCTTTTAAAAAAAACTTTTTGACTCAGCCTAGTAAGATTTCTTATTTAAATGATCACCACCACAAACATTCTCAAACCCATCCTGTTGGTTGGGACATTAGAATACAACGACTGCACCTCTGCAGAGGGATTTGACTCCCCAATGGGGCCACCTTTTGCTGTGGGTGGCAACCTGTGATGTACCCAGGTGGCTGAGCAGTCCATGACATGCAACACTCCACTTAGACCTTACTTAGGCTAGACAGGCAATATGAGAGGCCCCTCCAATCATCGGCTGGCCTGTCGCCTATTTATTGATATTAAAGATACAATCTGTTTTTGCCCGCTTCTAATTCATCTCTCTGGGATTTAATTTTTTCCAGTTTGGTGAACTGGATGTGGTCGTATAGAATGTGTAATGAACACAAGTGTTATTTAGAAACGTGTGGGAATTCGGAATTCCGTGGAAGGAATCCTTATTCTACACGGCAGAAAATGGAGGCAAAAAAAGAAAACATCAAAGGAGAAGAAAATATCCAAAGTCATAAGAAATTTCTTATTTCTTATGGAACATTTATATATCATAACGGATATTATTAGCGATTATTTATCAAATAAAATCATGGCGCCTTGGCTTATAAGGGAAATCATTGTTTCTGTTTTATTTATTATTTATCATTCATTATCGCTTATTATAATGGAGATTGTGAGTTATTATGTAGCCGAAACTATATTACTACTAGTCACAATTCCTTTGTTATTTTATATCAAATATATTATTTTTATTTAAATCTCATTATTAATAAAATACGTATACATTATTAATACTGTTTATAGGTGATATAACTATGGACAATAATGGAATGCGCCGACGGCTACTAATAAGTAACAATTGTGACCTTGAAGAAGCAAATGTGAGTCAGCTCGTAAACTATATTGGTCGGCGCATCTCCACTTTCTTTGCTGTAAATTTCTACTCTTTTGTTAAATACATTTGTCTACATTTTAGCAGTCGTTTGTCCTATTTTGACCACCCTTAAAACCACAACGATACTGAAAGGCCATATCTACATACTAGGATATTTACCAGTATACACGTGTACGGGGTAGATACAAGGCCCTAATTAATGTGGTATCACCCAAGAACCGAAGCTCAAGGGTGATGGGTGCAAAAAAATGCAGTGATCCCGTAGGCATTCCCCCTCAAGGGGGTGTCAGGCACTGGGCAAAACCAGCCGCCCTGCTGCTTTAAATCAAAGGGGTGGTGTTGCTGGGGGATGACTCCTGTGATCAACGATGTTATTTGTAAAGTCAGCGATCGAGCTCACTGGACCCCGGTCAAAACAGAGTTTAGAGGTATTTGCCTCTCATCCACATATGAGGGCGTGGCACAAGGACATTTATAAGGGGGCGTCCCAGGTGCTGGGCGAATAAACCCAGCCCTGCCCTTTAAAGACAAGGGGGCATATATTGCCTGGGGGATAGCCCCTGGGATCGACGCATTAAACTTGTAAGGTCAGCGGGAAGCTCACTGGACCCCCGGTCGAAACCGGAGTTAGATATGTTGGACATACTATATACTAATAACATACAATTGTATTTATACATACAACAAAATAGCAGTTTACAGTGTGAACGGAATGGCTTAATTTGCATATTGATATAAAAAATGATTTAATATTAGTGTTTGGTATTATTGATTTCTAATTCTTTGATTTTATCTTATATTTTATATATATATATATATATATATATATATATATATTATATATTATATATTAGTAGAATGTATGGTCAGATGGCCTACCCGGGTTTCAGCTAATTAATCATCGCAAAAATAACCCTGATGATCTGGACGAGGTGAAACCCGGGATCGGCTATCTGACCATATGATTTCACTAAATCTATTCTGTAAACATATTGAGCACTCTTATATCTGTTTATCCGACTTTATCGACAGTCTAATTGCGACTAATCAGCCTCTTCATAAACACACACACACACACACACACACACACACAAACACGCGTATATATATAATATTATATATATATATTCACACACACACACCAACATATATATATATATATATATATATATATATATGTATATATATATCGATAAGTCGTGTAAACTAGTGTAGCAACTTTGTGTAAACGGGGTACTAAACCAACTGTTGGACTATTTGTGTTCACTTGAGCGAGGTCATCCGGTGCATTATTGATCGACAAGAAGCAAAATAAAAGTCGTGATGGAAATTAGTCGGTATTTAGTTTCTCGAAGTGTTCACGCATTTTGATAATCGTCCGGCTTGTCCCTAGCTATCCGACTAGGACCATCCGGCTATGAAAACTGATCGATCTGGCTGGCGTCGAACTGAAGGAAAAAGGAAAAAAAAATCACTTTTATGTCCGCCATTGTACAATGGCGCTTAAAGCAAAACACTGTCTCTGTGTGTACATATTTACCAACCTCTGTAAGATCGGGGAGGTGACACAAAGCTCAGTTTTTAGTCGGAGTTTAACAGGTTTAAATTCAGAGTTTTCGTTTTCCTATAATGGTTAAAACAGTATGCTCTGTTATTTATCCATAGCTGGACAGAGACCAGGTGGATACATACCTTTCCCAAGTAGAGTTGCGCTATGTGAAATGTAGGCAGTGTCGTCTAGGATTTGGAATTGGGTTTAACGAGTCCATTTCTTACGACTAGCCATTATACCACGTACAAATAACAATGAAGATGGGGACAATAGTCTATATAACGCCGATAATACTAATCTTCAAGCCTCATATCACACATTCAGAGAAATTGCACTGGATCTCTTAAAAAAAGAAGGTAAAAAATCTTTGCAGCCTGTCTGGTATCGTTCGACCGTTTCCTATTTCCCGTGGTCTTTTTTTCAGATCTCCTTTCGAGCAGTAACTCCCAGATAGAATGAAAATCGTCTCCGAAGAAACTCGGTAGTATTTATTACTAACTTAATAATAACAAAAAGCATTGTCCACTAGGGAAGGTCGATTTTTCACTTTTCAGAAAATATCAAAATGTCCATCTATGTAAAAGTTGTGCGTTAGTATACTGAATACTGATAATAGAAATTAAACTTGCACCATTGTTTGAGGAAATAGCATCAAATATCGTCTACTAAAATAAAGTAAAAATCCTCGTTTTCTGAAGGCTAAATTTTGCAAAAACGAGGATTTAAGTGCATTTTAGTAGACGATCTTTGATGCTATTTCCTCAAGCAATAATTGTTGGTATCAGTATTCAGTATACTAATACATAACTTTCACATAGATGGACAATTTGATATTTAAAAAAAGTGAAACATTTACCTACCCTATTGTCCATAGACGATCTATAAGGATGTGTAGGTAAATATACAATATGCAACAGAAATACATCTAATATTCAAAACTGTCAACGATGTTGGCTGGTTAATTTTACGGCATCTCACCTCTGTTTGGTTATTTTATGACGTAGATGTTTTGTTTGATTCATTCTTAATGGGTAAACTCTTATTTCATTCTTGATTTTAAATTCAACGTTGTTTCGATGTCGTTTATCGCAAAAGATTCATACACACACGCGCAACCACACACCTAAAAAATGCACAATGCTTTTTTCGATACACACACTTAACAGTCCCATACTCACATCCGTAAAAGAGTATTTGACGTCATAATTTCAACCGTCTATTTTTCAGCGTTTTTTTTCAAAACTTCAAATTTTCAACAGACTGATAACAAGGACTATCACTCGCTTTTCTCTTGTTATTCTGTGATAAAATTCTTATTACCTCTATATACCAACAAATGCCTGAAGATGATCTAATTAATAGATCGAACACTGGCAGCGTCGGCAATAAACTCACACTTAGCTCATTTAAAACTCGTTTTTTTCAATCTTTCTTATATACTACACAACACATACACACATCACACACACCACATACACCAATACACACCACAACACACACACACACACACAACATATATATATATATATATAATATGAGAAGTAAACAAACAGACGATGTTTGTGATATGGCTATTTTCAGCCGACATATTTGGGAGAATATGTGCTTAATCATCAGCAGAGCCTAATAGGCCGAAATGTACATACAGAGATTGATTTTTCTCGATTTGTTTAGCCTTAAATTTAATAGGTAATCCCGCCTAATGAATTAATTATTAATTAATTAACTTTCATAAAATTAGGTCCGACTTCAATTAAGCACATATTCTCCCAAATATATATATATATATATATATATATATATATATATATATAGTATTATAAGGTATAATTCCGCTTTACTTACTGGTCTGCTAATCTAACTTGCTTGCTATTACACCACATGAGATGACCTAGATAGATAGATAGATAGATAGATAGATAGATTCAGACGCTATGAATACGTCTATGAGTATATGAACAACCTGTGGTTATGTATGTACATTGAGATATGCGTGGGGTATATGACTTTGTGTATGTAATGTGTGTATGTATGTATAATTATGCATGTATAGTATAAGCATTTTAATTCATGTGCGAGACATTAAAAGTCCACCTTAATTCGACGCACACAGTATGACTTCGAGGCACGCCCAACTGCACAACACGCACGCCCTGTTACAGACGAATGCCGCTCGCTTACGGACCGCCGGTCTCTTCCAGCAAATACCGTCCACAAGGTGAGTAATTAATCTCTTAAATAATCGCGAACGTCGACCACAAGAGACGGCGACAGAACAGAATCGAAGGAGAAAAAAAATTAAAAAAAAACAAAAAAAACTTGTACCGTTTTGGTTTTATCAACATTATAACACGGAAATTGTTGTAGCGTGAAATAAATTTTCTGATGATTGTATCTTTCCACATTTGACTCTGTTAATAAGTTGCTGTAACCCGGGAAGTTATTTTTTTTATGAAGATGTGAAGATAAAAGATTAGCAAGGTGACTCAGAACAACCCGGGTTAAACTAGTAAAAAGTATTGGTATTTCTCTAGTATTCAAAAATATCGCTTCAGACTCAGAGTTGACGTAATCATGAAAGCAAATGACAATAAATAAATAAAAAAAACCCAGATGTGCCTGGAGAACACACACACACAAATAAACAAACAAACTACTGCTTAATAATAAATTTTAAAAAAGCTAGGCCAGACCTGGAATGATACTAAGACATTAGTATTATTTGCGTTATTCGGACTATTGTCCCTATCTTCATTGTTATTTGTACAACGTTTCGGCCGGTATGCCCTCCGGCCTTCTTCAGGTATTTCTTGTCGGACTCGGGAACCTTCTCTGACTCGGGAACCTTCTCTGACTCGGGAACTTTCTTGTCGTATCGGGAGCCATCACAGAACTTTGAAACTAACCTTTATTTAGTCCACGGCGGCATCCTGTTCTCATTCCGCTAACCATAGCTGGGGTAGGAGTTGTGCTAATTATTTTTCTAAACTGCCTCTACTCAAGGATTGAACTCGGGATCCAGAGATAACTGTCACTTAGAACTGTCCTTACCTAATTACTTATCCAACTAGGCCATGCGTCAATTGGTTCCCGAGTCCGACAGAAATACCTGAAGAGGCGGAGGGCATAATCGGCGAAACGTTGTACAAATACAATGAAGATGGGGACAATAGTCGAATAAACGCAGATAATACTAATCTTCAAGCTCATCTCAAACATCAGAGAAATAGTACTAGACATTGTTGGACAGACACACAACCACGCACAAAACACCCCACACACAAACACACACGTACATACACACACATACACTGGCTTACACATACCACACACAGAGGATTTTGTCAGATATAAGGCACAAAACAGTATGGATAATTCCTAGTAACAGCTCAAGACTTTCATAAATCTTCTGACGAAGAGATCTTTATCTCGAAATATTAAGAATAAATAAAAGGTAAACAAACAACATCATAGTTATCTCATTTTCTTTACATTTGCATTGTGATAACCTTCAAAACCAACCACTATAAACACAATTCTTCAAGCAAATTATGAAACACTTTTAAATATGCTTAGATTTACTATAATCCCCCAACTCTAACTATTAAATAATAAGATGTACATTTTTTGGGATGACGTATGAAAGGCTACCTGTCTATCTCTGATGTCAACAAGACAACAAGAAGAGTGAGAGAAAGAGAGTGGGAAGAGTTATGAATCTGGGCTGATTTTTGGAAGGGAGCAGACGTAAGATGAGTGTTTGTTCTCCAAGGCATTTTTATTTGGGATAAAATAGATGAGTTCAGAAAAAAAGAACGCCTTGTGTTTGTTATCAAAAAGTATCAAGAGCACAAGACAAGATATCCAAAAATCTTCCAAAGATTTCCAGACTCGAAGAACAGTGAGGATGCAATAGAGGTCAAGAACCAGATCGAACTAAGAGTATAGTTGAACAGTAAGAAGATAAGTATAGAATTAGTACTATTACAAAAAACTTTGATTGACCTCCACAAATATACATGACCCAGAGTTGTAGTACCTATTAGAGTTCCATCTAGGTGTCAAATAGATTTGTTTTAAAAACTAGCAAATATATATATATTTACCAACCCCTCCGCACGAGCAGGATGCGACACAAGGTCAATTTCTTTAAGCAGAGTTTAAACAGGTTGAATTCGAGTTTTCTTTTTCCTAAACGGTTGCTAACCAAGGTGAAAAGAGCAGAATGCCCTAATATTTACCATAGCTGAGGGAGAGTAGGATTCATACCTTTCCTAAGGGTATTAGCGTGAAATGCAATTACAACGTCAGGATTTGAACTGGGGTGACGAGTCCATTTCCATGATTTAACCATTACACAACGCGCTTCCCAAAACTAGCAAATATATGCACCACTTTAGAACCTTACTTAGGCTAGAAGGACGGTGGAGAGGCCCCTCTCCGATGAATAGCTGGTCATGTCAAGCCATAACACCTATTGACTGACTGCCTTATTGCCCTTATTGTTACAGTATGTATCCCATAAAATCTATAAATGAAACAAAAAAGTATTATTTTCTTTTTTTACCGGGGTTTTTTATTACATTTCGCTGAAATAATTTGACACATGAATAATTTCAGTAACTAGGTAATGACCGTACTTTCAGTTCCTTTTCGCAGAACCTTACAAATTCTTACGGAGTAGGTGTGTATAAGGTGTTATTATCTTGATAATTTCCGTTAAATTCCAATCAGTTGTTAGTGGATAGGCGGGAAAGTCTCACTTCTTTAATAATTTGAAACGCAGTGTATTTGGCCATTGAATGATCCAAGACGTGTTGACATGCCATAAAACAAAACAGCCACTGAACCAACACACCTAATATAGACACCCGAAGAGATATCTTAAATGCCGCCAGATGAGGCAGCTTTTAAGCTAATATTTGCTAATCTGCTTGTATAACTTTTATTCCGGTGGCAATTGGTATACAGTACGATTGTTAATATAAGTTAATCACACGAAGAACAATTTCACTCACAAAGAAAATCGAAAAAAAAAAGCGGGAAAGAAAATTGAAAAGTTTGCGTCCTGCAGAGACGCAGTATTTATGTGTCAAATATTCGAGGGGGAATACAAAAATCATCTAAGGAATATAATGTACAACCTTGGGGTTTTATTGCTCCAACAGGAATTGTAATGATATTAAGTCTCATAGAAAGCCAAGGTTATTTGAAGTTGTTAAATGTTTTTAGTTTTTGGGCTTCTCCTATATATATATATATATATTATATATATATATTTATATAATGCCGTATGTATATAACAAGTAATAGATAGATGTAATAATATGTATGTATATGTATGTATGCATATAACATATAATAAGACATATATATAAGTATATATAAATTATATATTATATTATACATATATATGTGTGTGTGTGCTGGTGTGTGCTGTGTGTGTGTGTGTGTTGTATGTATTGTCAATTCACATAAAAATCATGTTTCGCCGTATAGGCTCAATCAGTATAAGTAGCCAGGCAAGGCTGTGTGTATATTGTATGTTATTATTCATTATAGTATGTATATATTAGCTATGTTATATATAGTATACTGTGTGTGCATAATATATGTAGACAAGGCCAGGCTGTCATGTATATTGTTATGTATATTTTAATTATATATGTATATATTATGTAATGTATAATATATATATACTATATTATATATGTTGTGTGTGCATCATATATTTGTATGTATATGCATAATATATATATATGTTGTATATGTATGGATGGAGTATTTACAAGGTGTATTTAATATATCCATTTGAATATATGTGTATATATATAATACGTGTACATAATATGGATATATATATGTATATTATATATATTTGGTATGTATAATATTATATTATATATATTATTAATATAATAATTATATATATGCACATATGTATAATATGCATGTATAGATATTTATATATGTATGTATATCATATATACATATATATATATATATATATATATATATATATATATATATCTATATATATATGTATGTTATGTATGTATTGTCATTCACATACAATCATGTTTCGCCGTATCACGGTTCATCAGTATAAGTAGACAAGGCAGGCTGTATGTATATATGTATGTATATATTTAATTATATATGTATATATATGTTATATATTATATGTATATATATATATATATATATGTGTGTGCATATATATATGTATGTATATGCATATGGATTTGTATGTATTTACAAGTGTGTATTTATATATACCATTTGATATATGAGTGTATATATATTCGCGTAAGTGATATATATATATGTGTATAATATATTATTTGTAGGTATACATATGTATGTATATGTATATATAATATATATATATATATTATTATAATAGGTATATATTATGTGCACGTATGTATATATGCATGTATAGATATGTATATATGTATGATATATGTATGTATAAGCATATATACATAATATATGTATATATATATATAATTATATATATATTATATATATATGTATTATATTTATATATATTGTCATTCACATACAATCATGTTTTCGCCGTATCATGGCTCATAGTATAAGTAGACAAGACAGGTGTATGTAAATATGTATGTATAATATCTAATTATATATGTATAATATATGTATATATATGTATGTATATATATATATTATATGTGTGTGTGTGTGTGTGTGCATATATATGTATGTATTGCATATATATATATATGTATGTATATGTATATGGATGTATGTATTTATAAGTGTGTATTTATATATACCATTTGATATATGTGTGTATATATATTCGCGTGAGCATATATGGATATATATATATATATGTATACATGTACATATTTGTATGTATACATATGTATGTATATGCATATATTTACATATATATATATATATATATAATATATATATATATATATATATATGAATATGAGTGTGTTTGAGTGTTTCTTTTACGCTATAGTATCTTTATGTTTTTGTTTCTTGGTTCTTACAGTATTGTTATTTATGGTACATCGATCTGTGTGGCGATTCGAGAAAGCGCCCCCCCCCCCACTCTCTGTCAAATTTCATTAAATGATGTCGTGACGAAAGAGCACCGTCTGACCTGTGATCTCTACTGCAGGACTCTTGATGCCGACAGCCGTTAGTTTTCAGTTGCTGAGACGCATACAATGCATCCAACTCATCGCTAAACAACTGTAACCCAGCAGCGGCCACGTTCAAAGAATTCTGTAGATGAGACTAACAAAAAGTCAACAGCGATAACATTAACAATAAAAAGAATACTGGAACAGTTCAATTTCAATTACCACTAACTCTACAACGACATCTAGTTTAGCTAAAATATACAGTACTAATGCTAATGACTAATTATAATAGCCAAATAATCTGATTCCAACAAGAATACTGGAACAGTTCAAATTCAATTACCACTAACTCTACAACGACATCTAGTTTAGCTAAAATATACAGTACTAATGCCAATGACTAATTATAAT
Source organism: Doryteuthis pealeii (assembly GCA_023376005.1). Taxonomy (NCBI): domain Eukaryota; kingdom Metazoa; phylum Mollusca; class Cephalopoda; order Myopsida; family Loliginidae; genus Doryteuthis; species Doryteuthis pealeii. The sequence continues at coordinate 29,076,648 of CM042146.1, forward strand.
AGCCACATAATCTGATTCCAACAAGAATACTGGAACAGTTCAATTTCAATTACCACTAACTCTACAACGACATCTAGTTTAGCTAAAATATACAGTATAATGCTAATGACTAATTATAATAGCCACATAATCTGATTCCAACAAATACTGGAACAGTTCAATTTCAATTACCACTAACTCTACAACGACATCTAGTTTAGCTAAAATATACAGTAATAATGCTAATGACTAATTATAATAGCCACATAATCTGATTCCAACAAGAATACTGGAACAGTTCAATTTCAATTACCACTAACTCTACAACGACATCTAGTTTAGCTAAAATATACAGTAATAATGCTAATGACTAATTATAATAGCCACATAATCTGATTCCAACAAGAATACTGGAACAGTTCAATTTCAATTACCACTAACTCTACAACGACATCTAGTTTAGCTAAAATATACAGTAATAATGCTAATGACTAATTATAATGCCACATAATCTGATTCCAACAAGAATACTGGAACAGTTCAATTTCAATTACACTAACTCTACAACGACATCTAGTTTAGCTAAAATATACAGTAATAATGCTAATGACTAATTATAATAGCCACATAATCTGATTCCAACAAGAATACTGGAACAGTTCAATTTCAATTACCACTAACTCTACAACGACATCTAGTTTAGCTAAAATATACAGTAATAATGCTAATGACTAATTATAATAGCCACATAATCTGATTCCAACAAGAATACTGGAACAGTTCAATTTCAATTACCACTAACTCTACAACGACATCTAGTTTAGCTAAAATATACAGTAATAATGCTAATGACTAATTGTAATAGCCACATAATCTGATTCCAACAAGAATACTGGAACAGTTCAATTTCAATTACCACTAACTCTACAACGACATCTAGTTTAGCTAAAATATACAGTAATAATGCTATGACTAATTATAATAGCCACATAATCTGATTCCAACAAGAATACTGGAACAGTTCAATTTCAATTACACTCTACAACGACATCTAGTTTAGCTAAAATATACAGTAATAATGCTAATGACTAATTATAATAGCCACATATCTGATTCAACAAGAATACTGGAACAGTTCAATTTCAATTACCACTAACTCTACAACGACATCTAGTTTAGCTAAAATATACAGTAATAATGCTAATGACTAATTATAATAGCACATAATCTGATTCCAACAAGAATACTGGAACAGTTCAATTACACTAACTCTACAACGACATCTAGTTTAGCTAAAATATACAGTAATAATGCTAATGACTAATTGTAAATAGCCACATAATCTGATTCCAACAGAATACTGGAACAGTTCAATTTCAATTACCACTAACTCTACAACGACATCTAGTTTAGCTAAAATATACAGTAAATATGCTAATGACTAATTATAATAGCCACATAATCTGATTCCAACAAGAATACTGGAACAGTTCAATTTCAATTACCACTAACTCTACAACGACATCTAGTTTAGCTAAAATATACAGTAATAATGCTAATGACTAATTATAATAGCCATATAATCTGATTCCAACAATAAACACTGCATCTGATGGTGAGGTACCAATTTTGGAGCTTTAGGGAGTGTGGAGTACCCCTTCTTCTTGCTAACTTCTGGGAAAACCTTGGTTGGGTCAGCAATGAGCAAGATGAAGGATTCTACCGAGATTTGAATTTCATGGAGAAATGCTATAAAAGTATCTGGTTTGGTTTGGTTTGGTTTGTTTTACGGCATATCAACCTCAGTGGTTTATTTAATGCCGACAAAATTGTGAAATAAATTCATTCTTAATGCATAATACAATTTTGTTTATAAACTCATGTTTTTCTATTTAACCCATAGATGGGACCCTAACAGGTACTACCACTCCGGGTCAGAGTGGACCAGGGAGCAATGGTGATGAAGGGGTGCTCCACATTCCACAAACCTTCAAAACTGGAACCTCACCATCATATAGAGTTTAACGTCATCCCCAGGACATATAGACCCTCAGTCACCGTCTTCTAGCACCCATATGATAATAAGAGGTTGGGGCTTGCCATAAAGGCAATAGGGTTGGGAAAATCATATAGGTGCTTGACGTGACCAGCCGATTGATCGGAGGGGGCCTCTCCGACCGCCGGTCTAGCCCAAGATAGGGCCAAAGTGGAGTATTGCAAGTCATGAACTGCTCATCCACCTGGGTTCTATCCTTAAGCATCACGGGTCGCCACCCACGGCCAACAGGTGGCCCCATTGGGGGAGTCTTACCCCTCTGCAGAGGTGCAGTCGGTGCATTCTAACGCCCCAGCCAACAGGGTGGAAAAGTATCTGGGATGTAAATATGATGGTTGACTATGGAACATAAGGTGAAATTGTCCACGTATTAACCACTAAAAAAAAAGAAAATGTCTGTAAATTTTTACCCTAACGACTTGGACACAATTTGACTCACAATAACAAAATATTTTGTATGAAGAAGATGAATTTGTACAAACATTACAGTCAAGCAATTTTTTAAAATTATTTTCCATTGTAAATTTTTAAAACATTCTATAAAATGAGCTCATATTTGTTACATGCAGTATTTTAATGGTTTTTGAGACCTAGTGAGGGTATCCTGTGACTTAAAAAAGTTGATGTAATAGATAAAAATCTAGTGTAAGTTTTGGATACGGAGTTTAAAAGTTAGACTAAAACAAATATGAGATCTAACTCAACAAAATTGTTGATGCCCTGCGTAATTTATCATTTCCCAATATATACATTTATAAAACATTCCATAAAATAACCGAATATTTGTTAGATGCTGTATTTTTACGGTTTTTCAGAAAAAATGCGGCTATCCCGTAGCTCAAAAAGTTCACATGATATAGAACATCTGGGGTCATCTTTAGATTCAGTGGGCAAAAAAAAAAAAGTCAAAAACAAGTGTCAGATCCAACTCAACAAAAAATATGTTCCCCAGTGTTATTATTGTTAAGTTCTTCCGCATCCTTGGCCAGTTGAAAAGGACTTAAAGTAAGTCCTGAGCTATAGAATCCTTTGGTAAGTGAATAAGTCCTGAGCTATGGAATCCTACGTAGTGTCAAAGGTCCGGTGATATAATCCTATGTTCCGTCTTCCACGAAGGTTCAAAGTAGTTGTGCGCAGTTATGACTAAAACAGCCAATATACTTATTATAACAGCAGCAGAGCACCGCCAGTGATTGGCCAAGAGGTTGGTCACATGTTTGTCGGCGAGTCTATAAGTAGGAGTGGGCATCTAGCACACACCTTATATACAGAAATCTCAGGGCTCCCCGCGTAGTGTAATGGTTAGCAAGCTGGCTTCGCAGACCATTGTTAGTGAGTTCGATTCTCACTGGGTGCCCCATACTTCTGGCCTTGTGCTATATCTAAGCAAAGCTTAGTTTTTAAGGGCACCTCTCGTGGTGTAATGGTTAGCAAGCTAGATTAGCAGACCATTGGTAGTGAGTTCGATTCTCATTGGGCGCCCCACATTCTGGCCTTGTGCCATATCTAAGCTCAGCTTAGTAAATAACTATATACAGAAATCTCAACAATTATAGTCACATCATTATATTGCCTGCTCTGTCGGTTTGGGCTGTAGAATACCCCGACTGCACCTCTGTAGATGGTGTAAGTGGCCAATGTGGCCACCTGTTGGCCATGGTTGGTGACATTTGATGTGGTGATATTCAACAGTTATCTCCCTTTGGAAATAGTAACGATAATTAAATATAATTGATATAAAAAAATATTATCTTAATCCAATGAATATGAAAAAAACAACTTTTAGTGGGGGGGGGGACACAGGGTTATTATTATCATAGGAAATGGACATTATATTCTGGATGAGGTTGTTTGTATTTCATTTCATCAATGATTTTGAGGGGGGAAAGACATGAATTATTTTCTTTCCACCCAACCCACCAGTTAGGAATAGAGCAATTCGTCGAGAAGGTAAACTCAGAATATATACATTAGCTTCAATATAAGTAAAAATGTAAGAAAAAAACAAAAAAAACATTTTCTTGATGGCTGAGCAGTCGATGACATACAACACTACTTTGGTCCTTATTTAGGCTTGACGGGCAATCGGAGAGGCCCCATCTGATTAATCAGTTGGTCATGTCAAGCTCATGAAGCTATATGATTATCCCAACTTCCTTTTCCTTATGGCAAACACCGAAGCCTTTTTTATCATATACATGCTAGAAGGTGGTGGCTGAGGGTCTTAGTATCCTGGGTATACGTTAAATTACATCTAATGTGAAGTTTTAATTCTGGAGCTTTTGGAAGTGTAGTGTACACCTTCTTCGGTATTATTCCCAGTCCACTCTGACCCGGAGTGGTAGAACACTTTAGGTTCCAAATTATGAATTTCATTTCCAAGCAGGAGTTTGACATTAAATGACAGTTAAGTTACCATTGCTGGCCTGGCAAGTAGAAAAACACGTCACATTTCTCTTTAAGGAACAGGTTCTATAATTTTATCTTTATTATTCTTTTCTTGTTTAATTTATGAATTCTTACCTTTTTCATTTCGTTAACTCTTTATTTTATTTAATTTCCATGTCCCCACTTGCTAATAGATTTTCTCCTCCCCCCATTGACTTCTGCCCTGACTAATAAAACTAGTAGATAAATACAGAGCCTGTGGTGTTAAGATGTTTCCAAGTAGAATTTTAATATTAAATGGCATGTGGACTTATACTAAGTCATAACTTAGATAATTCAACAGCGCTGGTATAACTAATAGACTTTCTTCACCCCAACCCCCATTGGATTCTGCCCTTACAAACGAAGAGTTAAAAACATAAGCTTTTAAGAACAAATATAGACGGAGGGATAATCAGACCAAGCGCAAACAGATAGATAGGTATGAACACACTCATGATAGATATAAAGATAGATACTAACAAATTAAAGATAGATAGACATAAAGACAGGTATTACCAAACTATAGATAGATGGATAGACAGATAGACAGATAGATAGAGAGAGAGAGAGAGAGAGAGAGAGAGAGAGAGAGAGAGAGAGAGAGAGAGAGTAACAGATTAAAGATAGACAGACGGGGTGATCAAAGATAGAACGACAAACCGATAGACAGATAAAAACACTATAAAGATAGATAGGTAGACAGATATGAACATATTGACTAATGATATACCAATAGATAAAAAGGTAGACACTAACAGATTTACATATAAAAATAAATAAATTAAAAAAATAAAAATAATAATAATAAATAAATACATAAATAAAAGAAGCTTGTAGCCTTAAGTCATTTCCAAGCAGGATTATAACATTATGGTGTAAGGTTCAAAGTTATAACAAAGTTACAACTAGTTGAAACATAACAAACTCCGACACATTTGTGGGATAAAACATTTTATATAAAATAGCGCATGAATAAACAAGATACATAAACAATAGAAGTGTACATAAACATACATACATAAAAGTCACAGACAAGATAATATAAAAGTACACATAATATAAAGGTACAACATGAGACTAAGAATAGTCCATGCTGTATAAACCACTTACAGTGACTAGTGGCCGGCGTTGAGGGCCGAAGCCCCAACGAGAAGGGAATGACGATTGTCTAACCCATCTACGGAGAGGTAGAAAAGAGCAAGAGAAGTTTAAATCAGGCGCTTAAATACCAGAGGTCCCCTAGTGGGAACAAACGGCAACACCGCGGGAAGATAACTCTTCCCGGTAAAGGAAGATAATCCCCACAATGGCATGTGGACTTATACTAAGTCGTAACTTAGATAATTCAACCAAGCTGCTATAACCAAACATGTACATGAATGAGCGTGTTTCACGTATACATGTGAATATGTGTGCATAAACACAGCGAACATTAGAACCATTTTGACGCCTCTAGTGCAGCGGTCCAGAACCGTTTTAGCGCCACGGACCGGTTTCATCTAAGACAATATTTTCACAGACCGCCTTCATATGCTCCGGCTTACATTTGCTCGATAATCGTCAATGTTGTTTGTTTTTCACTCATTTTTGCTAGCTTTTGGGGTAACGGCTGGTGACCTATCATTTGACCTAGACCTGTCAAGAGGCACAGAAGTCACTTTTCAAAATAAAACATCAACATTTAGAGAGTTAATCAATAAAAAAATATTTAAAAAAAAAAGAAAAAATTCAATTGTTCTGTGCGGCCCGGTACCTAATAAAAAGCGTCCCGGTACCGGGTCGTGACCCGGTGGTTGGGGACCGCTGCTCTAGTGGACTTAACCCTACTACCCCCAAAAAAAAACCTGATCTGAAGGTACTGTTGCTTATCTGATATGCAAATATACCGTATCTCTAATCTCATTTCATTTCTCAGGAACAACAATAGTAGTAGGATTACGGTACTTTCTACTCGCATGGACCCTCAAATGGGTTAAAACGGGCTCTTTAGCCTTGGTAGGCAACCCATCAAAGTCAAGAAAAAGTCCGACACAAAACCACTGCTGCCTTTCAAGGAAAGGCTAGTGGAGTAAAACCCGAAAACAAAACAGGAGCCGGATTCCCTAAGGTGGTTTGATGCTGAAATCCAGTGCTACCCATCAACTCCTGCGACTCTACCGTTGCCAAACCGCATTTGGTACCTTACACTTCCTTTGGATCACAGCAGCAGTGTAGAGAGGGGGGTTTGATGCATGGGCAACAGCTTATCCAACATATGAAACCGCTCAGGCTATTTAGTTCAAAGAGAGGAAGAAAAGAAGAGAAAAAAATTTGACACTACTCCATGGTCTCTCGTTGACGGAAGGCTGCTCACCATTTAACAACAGATCAAAGAATAAAGTAACATCAACATAAATCGAAGTCTTGTGTTTATTACTAAAAACTAACAATGACACAGGGCTTCTGATAAGAAGTGATCCCCAACAGAAACCAGACCCGAAATCCCCATACAAGAAAGACCAGACCATTAGAAGATATACCAGACCAAGATAGATGATAGACGATCAGAAGCAAAACCGGCCAGAAGAATAGACGACAGAGTAAGAAGTAAGAAAGGTATATAACGTTATATAGATTTGGCTTAGTGAAAAGACCAGTATATAACACTATTGCTATGTTCCTGCTGGCTGGTCGTCCTGGATTCATTTCTTAGTCTTTTAAACATTCATCAACCACTAGAACATTTTACTTATACAAACTTTATTCCTTAACTATACATTTCATGTAACTAAATATCTGACTAGTGAGTTCCAGAGCACAAAATGGCCGACTCCCTGCTGACCTCCAACTGCAAACTGGGGACTCTGAAAAAGGTCCCATGTGACTTCACATATTTGGCGGGCTTCTGTAATTTTATCTGTTTAGAAAAAAAAAGACATTCAAAATTTTGAGTTTGAAAACATTTAGAATGCCCATCAAGCATAAATAGAATAAAACGTCTTCGGCATTAAATAACACAACAAGGGTTGACATGCCGTTAAATCGAATGAAAACAAACCAACAGTAACATCATCATCATCATCATCATCATCATTATCATCATGTCCCAGCAGACTGCCTGAATTTCTATGACTCTTCCTCCCCACTAGTCCTTATCGGTCGTCGCTACCGTCATGTCCTCCTCACGGCATCCAGTATTCTCACGGAGCTAATCACTGTAATTCAGTGGATTTAACCCTGAAGATCCTATGTTGCGTCCATGTGTACCTACACAGGTTACTTATAACCCGTTTCTTAAAGGATGTGATCCTAACAATAAGTGACTACATTTTTATATTCCCGTAAATTCTATGTTACAATATTATTTCCGAGGTAAATTGTATGTATTAGACATAATGATAGGACTATAATAATTAGTCATTAACATTATTATTGAATATTTATATGTATGTATTTAATATGCCAAACTTATAGGTAAATCCTAGCGGTGAGAAAAAAAAACAGCAAATAGTTTGATTGTAAAAATATACTACCAAACAATAACCGGGGAGAAAAAAATGACCAAGATAATCGTACCAACAAAAATCTATTAGCACGATATTGCCAAAAGAAAAAAACAATTTATATACACATATATATATATATATATATATATATATATATATAAGATATATATATATTCATACAAAACCGCCAGGAGACTAAAGCTATTAAGTAAAAAGTGCTCAATACCTAAGTAGAGCAAATAATAAAGATAAATAATAATAAATAGTCAGATCTCAGACCTGAAGAGCATTAAGTGAAACTTTTAAAGGTTCGTCTGACTCATTAGATTCATCTTTATAATATATATATATATATGTGTGGGGGGGCGTTGTGGGGTGGGGGGTGTTGTAAAATTAAATAAATAAAGGAAAGAAAATGCTGAATGGATAAAATTGTTTATTTTCAACATTTTCTTTCCTTATTTATTTATTTTTCCACATATTGTCTGATTCACTTCCATTTTTTTAAACTTAAGTATATATATATATATATATATATATATATAATATATATATAATATTATATATGTGTGGTGTGTGTGTGTTGTGGGTGTGTGTGTGTGTATATATATATATATATAAAATAATATATATATTAATTAAAAATGGATACAAAAGAAACCTACTCGAGTTTCACCATAAGGATCTTCAAGGTTAAATCTACTGAATTAACCGAGGTACCGATTAATTGCAAACGATCACACATGTGTTCACTATATACGATTTTACGACATAAGGGACGCTTGTTTAAACAAGATAAACAAGCGTCCATTATAGCGTAACATCTTATACAGTGAAAACACGTGTGATTGGCTGCAATTAATCGGTACCTCGATTAATTCAGTGTATTTAACCCTGAAGATCCTCAAGGTGAAACCTCGAGTAGGTTTCTTTTGTATCTATTTTTAATAAATTTGCTCTACTTCGTATTGAGCACTTTGTATTTGTTTTATCGCTGACTTAACCCCTGAATTTTGCACCTCCAGCGATCGTGCCCATTTTCACTGGTAAGCCACCTTTTATCTTTATATATATATATATATATATGTGTGTGTGTGTGTGTGTGTGTTTGTGTGTGTGTGTGTATACCTGTATGTGTGTGTTCTACTATTGTTTCTACTGACACGTTCCCTGTCAGATGAGAAGTTATGAACGTGAAGCAGTGGACCATACCTGGTGGATCTCTCTCTTT
>CM042146.1:29090928-29115928 GCA_023376005.1 Doryteuthis pealeii
TATATATATATATATATATACATAATATATATATATATAACGTTCCCAATTGTTCCATTCTGTCTTAATAAATGCATCTTCCGTGTGAATACTTTTTGAGTAAACCCCGTGTACTGTTCGACTGTGTTCTTAAACATCGTTTGTTCACCAAATCATCGGCCTCTTTTACACCTGCAGCTACATAATCTTATTCTACCTCTTAAACTTCTCATGATTAATTATCTGCTAAGATTTACTTATATTAATATTAATCTTTTGTCCCCCCCACCCTTTCTCTCTCACTCTTTCTCTCTGTCTGTCTGTCTGTCTCTCTCTGTCTGTCTGTCGGTTTCTCTCTGTCTCCCCCCGAGATCCGTAAATCTCTTTGGGGCACAGTTGATAAATGAAAGAAATTACAGAAAAAGAAAATGTTTTATTCATTTAACCAACAGACAGATTCTCATTAACTCTCTCTCTCTCTCTCTCTCTCTCTCTCTCTCTCTCTATTCTCTAATATATATATATATATATATATATATATATATATATATATATATATATGTGTGTGTGTGTTGTGTATGTGTATGTGTATATATATATGCATATGTGTATATGTATTTACACACACACACACACACACACACACACACACACACACACACACACACATAATATATATATATATATATATATATATATTATATATATAATCACAACATAATTGATTTTTCCTTTATCTGCTTACATGTAACTTTTAATAATTTCTCGCTGATTCTAGTATATTTCGTTTTCCCCCGAACTTAAAGAAAGTGTAGCCCTTAAAAAAAAAAAATCATCAAAAATATGAATATTAATAAATAAATAAATAAAAATATCGTTTCTTTTATTTTTCTCTCTATATTACATTTTTCTGTTTCCTGTGTTGGAGGGAGTCAGAAAATGTGCGCGTGTTCGGCGCACAATATGAATTTTTCCCCGAATTTCTATGTTTAAAACGAAGGACTTTTTCCCTCCTCTTCGCGAATCGACTTGTGAAAAATGGTAAACAAACTAGCATTTACCGGAAACATGTCTTGCAAATCGGAGAGATGGTTTTTTGTTCGGCTCGTGTCCAGCCGCAAGCCAGGGAAGAAATATTTTGAGAAGAACAACGCACAGGTCTGAAGAAAGAAACAACAAAAAGAAAAGAAATAAGAAAAGAAAAGAAAGAAAAAGAAAAGAAAAGAAAAAAGAAAAAAATCAGACAAAATAAAAAGAGGAAAATGCAGTAAGAGAATGAGGAGAAAATGAAGAGAGAGAGAGAGGAGGGAAGAGAGGGAGAAAGAGAGGGGGAAAGAGTGAGCAAGAGAGAGTTAAGATAAAAAGAGGAAATGCAGTAAGATGAGGAGAAAATGAAGAGAGAGAAAAGAAGAGAGAAAGGGAAGAGAGGGGGAAAGAGAGAGAGAAAGTGAGTGAGAAAGAGAGAGTAAAGATAAAAAAGAGAAAAATGCAGTAAGAGAATGAGGAGAAAATGAAGAGAGAGAGAGAGAGAGAGAGAGAGAGAGAGAGAGAGAGGGAGAGAAAGAGAGAGAAGAGAGAGAAGAGAGAGAGAGAGAAAGATAGAGGGGGAAAGAGAGGGAGAAAAGAGAGAGTGGGTTAAAGAGTGGATGAGCTGGAGAAGAAGGAAGAGGAACGGAATGTGAAAAAAGGGAGAAGAAGAAAACGAAAGAAACGGTAAAAGAAATAAAGAGATAGATAGATATACAGACAGATAGATATATATATAGATAGATAGATAAATAAAGCGAGAGAGAAAGAGTGAGAGAGAGAGATGTAGATAGGGGGGGAAGAAAAAAAAAGAAAGAAAGAAAAAAAGAAAAATCAGACAAAATAAAAAGAGGAAATGCAGTAAAAGAATGAGGAGAAAATGAAGAGAGAGAGAGAGAGAGAGAGAGAGAGAGAGAGAGAGAGAGAGAGAGAAGAGAAGTGAGTGAGAGAGTTAAAGAGTGGATGAGCTGGAGAAGAAGGAAGAGGAAAGGAATGTGGAAAAAAGGGAGAAGAAGAAAACGAAAGAAACGAAAAATAAATAAAAGAGAGATAGATAGATATACAGACAGATAGATAGGTAGATAGATAAAGAGAGAGAGAAAGAGAGAGATGTAGAGAGAGGGGGGAAGAAAGAAACAACAAAAAGAAAAGAAAAAGAAAAGAAAAAAGAAAATCAGACAAAATAAAAAGAGGAAAATGCAGTAAAAGAATGAGAAGAAAATGAAAAGAGAGAGAGAGAGAGAGAGAGAGAGAGAGTTAAAGAGATGGAGAAGAAGGAAGAGGAATGGAATGTGAAAAAAAAAGGGAGAGGAAGAAAACGAAAGAAACGAAAAAGAAATAAAAGAGAGATAGATAGATATACAGACAGATAGATATATTGATGGATCGATAGATAAATAAAGCGAGAGAGAAAGAGAGAGATGTAGAGAGAGAGAGGGGCAAAGAAAATAAGTTAGTGATAAAGAAAGAGGGGGGGTTGAAAATATATGTAAGCTGAAAGAATAAGTGAAGTAAAACGAAAGAAACGGAAAGGAAATAAAAGAGAGAAAGGAAACAAAGAAGGAAAACAATAGAAGGAGAGAGAGAGGGGGGAGGGGGAATTTTGGGAAGAGAAAAAGAGAGAGGGTTATGAGTGAGTGGGTGAGTGGGTGAGAGTAGAAGGAAGGGAAAATAAATGAGAGGTAAGAGAAAGTAAAAAAAAGAAAAGACACAAAGGAGAGAGATAGATAGATAGATAGATAGATAGAGAGAGAGAGAGAGAGAGAGAGAGAGAGAGAGAGAGAGAGAGAGAGAGAGAGAGAAGAGAGAGAGTTAGAGACAAGGGTTTAATTACTGAGTAAAGCGGGAGAGAAAGCGAGAAAAACCAGAGGTAAAAAGAAAGGAAATGTGAAGGAAGGGGAAAAGAGAAAAACTAAGAAACAGAAAATAAATAAAGGTGGAAAAGAAACAAAAGAGAGAGAGAGAGAGAGAGAGAGAGAGAGAGAGAGAGAGAGAGAGAGAGAGAGAGAGAGAGAGAGAGAGATAAAAGAGAGAGAGCGAGAGATAAAGAGAGAGATAAAGAGAGAGAAAGAGAGAGAATATATATATATATATATCTCTCTCTTTCTGTTAATTCTTTCAGAATACAAGGTGTGTTCAAAGGGCACAACATTTTTTGATACACCTTGTATATATATATATATATATTATATATACAAGGTGTATCAAAAAATGTTTGTGCCCTTTGACACACTTGTATTCTGAAAGAATTAACATTCCATTCATTCTTCTTGGTAAATACAGCTTCATATCGATATTTATGACACACCTTAATATATATTATATATATATATATATAATATATATGTGTGTGTGTATGTGTGTGTGTGTGTGTGAGGAAGAATGAATAAAGAAAAGAAAGTACAGAATGGATAATAAAAGATAAATTTAATCAATATCACTTACACATGTGTTTCGGTCAGTTTATCTATGTGTAAACAATTCAAACTATTATTATTATTAAATAAATAAAGGAAATGAAATAATAATAATAGAAAAATATAAAAATATTCCGTACACAGAGAAAATTCGACTTTCATCAGAGTGAAATTGTATTTTATTTATACACACACACACACGTACACACACACACACACACACACACACACACACACTATATATATATATATATATATATATATATATATATTATTTAAAGATAGATAGATAGATAGATTGAAAGAGAGAGATAGAGAGAGAAAGAGAGAGAGAGAAGAGAGAGAGAGCGAAAGGGAATGTGAAAAAGGGGGAAGAAGTAATGGAAAGGAAATAAAACAGAGAAAGAAAAAACTAAGGCTATATATATACTTATGTATATATATATATAAGTAAAAAGTAAAGTCGTCGGTATCAGCCAATCAGCGAGGGGGTCTATCCCCTTTTCTATAGCGCTGGACCAAGGAGATTGTTTTTTACATCTGAGGTGGAGCGCCACACCTACCATCAGCTCCTTACTTTACCGCACATATCCCTGTGCTACTCATACGCTGAGTTGGCGAGGGTCGATATCGAACTAGGAACCTTGTGATTTATATATATATATATATATATATATATATATATATAAATCAATGGTAATATTATGGTTTCACACTCATGACTTAAAGTTTCATGGTAATCCAATCATCAGATGAGATCAGTGGTTGAGATGTCAAAAACCAGTCGTGAAATGGTTGAGATGTTAAAAATCAAATTTTTTAGCGTTTATATGAAGTGTTTTTCACGCAATGGGAAATGTAAAGCTAAAAATTGTTTTTTTTTTTTTAACTGTGGCTTGTTTAACGTTTATGTGACGTGGATTGTAATGTCATGACGTTAAATTTGTATTTAAAAAACATTATAATCAAACAAACTCGCACCTTTCCATGCAAATACTTTTCTCATTTTTTCATTCACTATTCATTATTATATATATATATAGATAGATAGATAGATAGATAGATAGATAGAGGGAGAGAGAGGGGATAGAGAGATTGGAGAAGAAAAAGTAAGTAGAAATAAGCGAAAAAGAAAGATTTAATCTGAAAGAGTGAATGAAGATACAGGAACAGAAACTATAAACAAATATAATCATAGAAAAGAAGAGCAGAAAAAAGGGAGGTAATTTAAATGTTAAAAGTATTTGGTCGTTTTACATTGGAGTGGATCACTGGAAATAGAACTCAAAAAAAAAAAGAAAGAGAGAGACTCGTTGAAATGAGAAAAAAGAAAGATGGAACCGAAAAACGAAAAATAAATATTTAAAGGAGAAAACGAGTCTCGGAGAAAACGAAAAAATGCTTTAAAATATGAAAACGATGAATAATCAGAAAGAAATTGAATTAAGAAGATGGGACAAGGACGAAAAGCAGGGAAGAAGTATAAAGCTATGAAAACTTTTAAAAAAAATGAGTTAAGAGCTTAAACGGGATCTTGAAATGTCATTAAAAAGGAAATTCATGAAACGCGGTTAATTTTCGGGGATTATAGAGAACGAGAAATATATATATATGCTGGATGCTGCACAGAGGACCTCCCTTGGAAAATGAATGATAGGGAAGGTTGGCAAGAGATTTTCATGGATATCCATGCTAATTGCGCGACATGATGATATATATATATATATATATATATATATAATATATATATAGAGAGAGAGAGAGAGAGAGAGAGAGAGAGGGAGATATGTATATATATATATATATATATATATATATATATATATACACACATACATATATATATATATATATAATATATATATATATAGAGAGAGAGAGAGAGAGAGAGAGAGAGAGAGAAGAGAAGAGATAATTTACTTTACTCAAAGACTTAATTCATGTACATATGTAAGTAAAAACGGATTTTATTACATTAATAATGATAATATATATATATATATATATATATATATATATATATATATATATATATATATATATATATATATAATATATATTATGTTGTTCTGGTTCCAACGGGAGGAAATTTAATATTTTATAAAAAAGAGAAGGTCCGCAAAATGTATTATGTTCTCAGAAAAAATGTTTAAATTATTTTTATCTTACATACGCGACACGTGTTTCTGATCTGTTGTCTTCTTCAGGCATTGAGTTATTATTTTGGCAGAATATGTCCAATATTTGATAGGTTGTGTGTGTTCCTGCAACTTTTCTATAATATATATATATATATATATATATATATATATATATATATATATTATTTTATATCTGTGTGTGTGTGTGTGTGTGCGTGTGTGTGTGTGCGTGTGTGTGTGTAAAGAAAAGTAAAGGTGGCATCGGTATCAGCCAAACAGCAGAGGAGTCTACCCCCTTTTCACTAACGAAGTTCATGTTAAATCATCCAGACCATGTCACCCACCACCTTCAATTTTTCTGAAATGCTGTACTGATTATGTTAAAGTTAGATATTCCCCAAAATTTGAGCTTCCAATTCCAAGAATTGACGGAGTTATGTCGATTTTTAACTCTCCAAATTTGAGTGGAGTCGCGAAAAATGGCGACTTTTTGTAATCTATTTTTGTTTGTAAAATGAGTTCTAGAGCTTCCCTACTCCTAAAAATTGGTTTATAAAATTATTCATGCCCTTCCCAAGGGTATTAGTGCCATGTGAAATCCCAAGGATATTAGCGCTATCTATACATATACATACCTTTTCATTGCAGGGGGGGTTCTTGTGGTGCAATGACTAAGGTCCTGGATTGCGACATCGCAGTGAGTTCGAACCCCAGTAACGCTAATACATTCCCTTTCGGACTAATACCCCCGGTAATGGTATAAATTATCGCATTCCACCAGTTATGGATTTAATAATACCACTACTGTTCTTCTATAGGAATGGCTTTCGCATTGAATAACCCAGAAAGGGTGATATACCATTGAATGAAGAAACCTATAAATCCATTGACAAAATTGTTAATTTCAATTATATTTCTTTATGCAGTTGAAAGAAAATTTGCTCTTTGAGGAAACCGAAAAGTCAAATTCTTCATTTAAAATTATGAATTCTATAATCATAGATTCACTGAATACGGGTACAGAAAACATTTTGACTTTCACTCGATTCTAATCTAGTCTTTCTGACTGCTTTTTGCGATATTTCCCGGTGTTGAATTTTTGTGAGTGTGGTGGTTGGTCTGAATCGTAGCGTGAAGAACCAGGATGTTAGAAGCCGAGGATTATGGCACTCGGATGAAGGACGACCGCCTGCTTTACAAATGCGGTACGCAGCGAAGTCTGGTTGAGACCCTTCTGATTCTTCTCAAGCATTATAAAAGGGGATTGACGACTGCTTAATATTCTTGAAAGCTGAAAGTCTTTGTAGGCAGACATTTGCTGTTGGAAAACCGATTACCCGAATCAGTTATTATTTTCATACATTAAACCTCATTGCCATAGACTAATATCCTCATCATCATGTCGTGCCAGTAGCACGGATATCAATGATAATCCATCTCCAACCGCCCCTAAGATTCATTCTCTTGGGAGGTCCTCTGCGCTGCATCCAGTATCCGAGCAAAGCTGGTTTATGTGGGTATTTCCTAGACGGCGCACACTGGCATGTCAACGTGCTTATTTTTATCAGAGGACGTCGCTTATGAGATCATCCTTGCTTCACCAGCAGTGCCCAGCATGTTTTGTTCGTCTTACTCGTATGTTTGGGGCCAAATTGCGGTAGAGTACTGCAGTTTTTTGTGGGGTTTTGTTTCCACGATTTCCACCATTCTTGTTCAGCTCCCATCTAGTTTATTATCTAGGTGCTTCATTAAGATGGAAGTGGTGCAGCCATACCGTAGCACTGATACAACTGCGGCTTGGACAAATTGTCACTTTAGCTTGTCAGCGACATCGGATTTCCATAGGACTGATAATCCTGTCTATAGCAGTCCATGGCTTTTCATTAAAATCACTTTCTGCGGATGAGATATTACTACCTAGGTAAGTGAATTGTTCCACCGGCTTTAGTGTCTGAGCGTTGAATGTGGAGATGTCCCCCTTCCTTTAAAAAAAAAATGAACTCTGTTTTATCTGAGTTCCATATGAACGATAATCTGTTTATTGCAGTCCATGGATTCATAATGCGTGCATTAAAATCGCTTTCTGTGGATGAGATATTACTACCTAGGTAAGTGAATTGTTCCACCGGCTTTAATGTCGTAGCGTCGAATGTTGAGATGCCTCCTTTCTTTAAAAAAAAAAAAATGAACTCTGTTTTATCTAAGTTCACATACACAGCGAATATATTCGGGATCAGTGGGAAAGACGTTAATACACGGTGGAGGAATATTAAAATATGTGTCAGAAAAATGTAGGCTTTGTTAGTTCTACAGGAACTATGCAACAATAAAACGTGATTCAATTCGAAAAGGCTCCATTTAGAGGATCGTTTTTGTTGGGTTTTCTTTCTTTTAATATTATAACCATTTTTTTTTTCATTTCTTTTCTTTTTGTTTTTTTTTTTTTTTTTTTTTGTTATTTTCTCTGGGAGGTTTTTATATTACATTTTTTATTATATCGCTCGAATCATTTCGTAGCTGTGAGGCTCATCTTTATTTGAATTTCTGCAAGTTCGCCAGAAGTTTTTTTTTCTTCTTCCTTTTCTTCCAGTTTCACATCACTTGCTTAATATTTTTGGTATATCTTATAATTTTTTTCATTTCTTTTTTTTTTACTCTGATCTTTCCTACTCTCTTAACACAAGCATTCTCTCTCTCCCCCTCTCAATCCCCTCTCTCTCTCTTTCTCTCTCTCTCTCTCTCTCTCTCTCTCTCTCTCTCTCTCTCTCTCACGCGTGCTGTGTCTCTGTCTATCTGTCTCTTTTTCTTCTTTTAGTTCTTGTCAATTTTATTTTTTATTTTATTGTCTTTTGTTTTGTTTTTTTCTTTTCTTTACTAAGATCTTTTTCTCCCCTCTCAACACAAACACTCTCTCATTCCCCCTCTCTCTAACACACACACACTCTCTTTCTCTTTCTCTCTCTCTCTCTCTTTCTCTCTTTCTCTCTCACAAAATCTCATTCCCCCTCTCTCTAACACACACACTCCCCCCCTCTCTCTCTCTCTCTCTCTCTCTCTCTCTCTCTCTCTCTCTCTCTCTCTCTCTTCAATTATTGTTTATTTTTTAAAACTTTTTATTTCATTATCTTTTATTTTCTTTTTAAAATTTTTTTACTCAGATTGTTTCTGCAATCTCAACACACAGTTTCTCTCTCACTCTCACTTTCTCCCCATCTCTCTCTCACCCAACCTTTTCTTTCAGCTTCTCTCTCTCACTCTCATCCTTCTCTCTCTCTCTCTCTATTTCTCTCTCTCTCTCTCTCTCTCTCTCTCTCTCTCTCTCTCTCTCTCTGCTTTTTTATTGTCTATTGTTTTTTCTTTTACTCAGCTCTTTTCTCCTCTCTCAACCCCCCCACACAACACTCTCACTGTCCACGCTCTCTCTCTTCTCTTCACTCACACTCTCACTTTCTCCTCTCTCTCTCTCTCTTGTCCTTCTCTCCCTCTAGTTTTTTCTCTCACTCTCCTCTCATCCCTCTCCCTCTCTATTTTCTCTCTCCTTTTTTTTATTTTTTACTTTATTGTCTACTTCTTTTCATTTTTGCTCAGATCTTTTCTTTCTCCTCAACACACAGATTTCTTTGCTCACTTCCTCTAACACACACCACACACACACACACACACACACACACACACACAACATACTCTCTCTCTCTCTCTCTCTCTTCTCTCTCTCTCTCTCTCTCTCTTCTTTTATCAATCTATCTGTCTCTATCTGTCTATCTAGCTATCTATATCTATCTCTCTATCTAGCTATCTATCTTTCTCCCACTCTCCTCTTTGTTCTTCTTTTCGTTCTTTTCCTTTTTCCTTTCTATTTTATGTTTTTTTTGCAATTGTTTTTTTTGTTGTTGTTGTTTTTTGGCAATTGTTTTTGTCTTGCAATTGTTTGTTTTTTTTTTTGGTGGGGGCCTATATTTTGTGTCTCGAATCGGCATTGTATCCTTTCTAACTTTTGATTTTCTGGTCTCCTTTTTATTGTTGTTTTTTTTTGTTGTTGTCTTTCTATTTTTGCTTTGTATCACTTGCAGTCACCCACTTATTTTAGCCAAAATGTCTCATGCTAAGCTTTTCAAGTTTCCGGATGACATCTATCTATCTATCTATCTATCTGACTGTTTGTTTGTTCGTTTGTCTATCGGTTTCAGTTTGTTCACATGTACCTATATGTCTGTAAGATTGTCTGTCTGGGTCTCTCTCTCTCTTTCCCTCTCTCTCTCTCTCTCTCTCTCTCTCTCTCTCTCTCTCTGTGTTTCTATCTCTGTTTTCTGTCCCTGTCTCTGTCTCTGTCTATCTGTCTGTCTGTCTGTCTTTGTTTCTGTCTCTGCCCCCCCTCTCTCTCTCTCTCTCTCTCTCTCTCTCTCTCTCTCTCTCTCTCTCAATATATATATATATATATATATATATATATATATATATATATACATGAAAGTAAGTAAACAAACAATGTGTTTATTTTTTATATGGTCTTTTGAGGTCTATAACCTTGCTGATGAGACCTAATAGGTCGAAATGTACATACAGGGATTTACATTTTCTCGATTTGTTTAGCCTTACATTTTTGAACATATATACCCGCCTAAATTCCTCAATCATTAACTAATTAATTTTCAAAATTAGGTATGACTTCAATTAAGCACATATCCTCCAATATATATATATATATATATATATATATATATATATATATATATATATATATATATATGGTAGCGATGATGTCTTCCTTCTTCATTTGTTTTCATTTGTATCTCTTTCAGTCAACCAATTATTTCAGCAGAACTTTTCATGTTAAGCTTTTCAGATTCCGACTGACATCTATCTATCTATCCATCCATCTATCTGTCTATCTACATAAAAAATAGAAAAACTGGAAGTATTCTAAAAAGATAGATTTATTCTTGATAGTGAAGTCGACGTTATAATGTTTCGGTTTTAGCATAACCTCTTTCAGAACTTGAGATGGCAGAAGTCTTGTGTGGATAAGGGTGGATGGAAGATTGGTGGTTGTATGTGAGGAAAAAGCCGTAACCGCCACCGTTAACCACACAACTCTTCTTCCACATTTTTGGCATCATTACTAAAAAAAATAACAGAGGATGAACACGAAGATGTCCAATTCCAGAAACTCCTTATGGTGTTAAGTATGGGCTGTTTGATGTCAATATTTAATAAAATATTTACATTTAAAAGACCATAAAACTATCAAACACATGGCATAGAAGTCAAAACTCTTGATTAAACAAACAAAATTGTATGAACAGAATGTATACAAAAAGGCAGCATTGAATACTGGGCGAGGTTCAGCCAAAATTTCTTTTTTTAAAGTTCAATGTAAAATGTAAGCTGATATTTCACAATTCACAAAGTGAGAAAGAAAATGTAAAGTGTTTAAGTCACAATAATCACCAGTCAGACAATAGTTGTACTGATATTTAGTTTGTCTCTGAAGGCGATAATTATTTAAAGAGAGAGAGAGAGATAAATAATTCGTACCTTCTGCATTAAAAGTTCTTAAAACAGGCGACAAGGATTCTCTTAGGCAGGCACAATCTTTCTGCTTGAAAATGAAAAAGTTTGGGTTTAAATAGAATTTTGGTAGGCTCCGCAAGGCTCTATTTGATAATTTTTCTTTTTAAGCGGGAACGCCTCTGATTGCTTGAATTTTACGAATTTTATTTTTTTTATTCTCTTTTTTCTAACATGCGCAATCCCATGCGCAAAACAATCATTTTTGTCATTCGATCTCTTTCTGTCGAAGTAAGAACTTCCGGCTCGCCACACCTGAAGCAAACACAAAATGACAGAGAATTCAGAAGGTGAAATAACTTAAAGGATTAACTCCTATATTTTTACGTGCATGTGGAATAGAATAATTAATGTTTTCTTAAACAATTATTTTATAATTAATATTATGATTATTAGCAAAATAAAAAACACCCTCCGGGCGATGTAAATATAGATTTTTAAAACATATTGCCTGAGGGGTGGGAGTTAAAAATTCAATGTCAGCGAGTTTGTACCCTATGTAAGTAAAATCATCAAATTCATTAAAGGATTAAAAAATAAAACAATTTGAAATGTAAACTTTAAATATGTATTAAAATCAAACAAGCTATATATAGATATATAATACCAGTCATGTATTTATTAAGATTGTTTTAAAAAATAATGAGGAATGTCTAATGTTGCATATTCAAATTTTGAGTGTATTTATTCTACGTTATGACGATTTTAAGTAATGTGACGTAAGCAGTGATGTAATTTTTGTTACAGACAAATACCGGAAGCGAATCTCCATTATTAATAGATGATTAGGTATTGAATTGTTTAAACAAAGAGAATATAAAGAAAAATAGTTTTATAAATATTTTAGAACAATAGCGAGAATGTAAACAATCCAAAACCAACAATTTACGAATCTTTTTTCTTTTCCTAGATCAGTTGCCCTAACAAGGTTAAAGAGTCCAGCCTGTTCTACTATTTACTCATAACTGAAAGGATAATAGTTGGATGCACACCTTTCCAAATGGTATTAGCGCTACGTGACGTGCAAATTGACTTGTCCATGATTTGAACTTAGGTTGCCGTATAAATCTTCAACGTTGTCCTGAGTATACAATAAAATGCATCAGGTGGTGAGGTTCCAATTTTAGAACTCTGGCGCAACGTGGAGCATCCTTTTATTGCCATTACAACCCAGGTTCACCCTGACCCGGAGTGGCAGTTCTTGTTACGGTACCATGTATGGGATAAATAGATTAAAATTGAGTTTTAGAAATGAGCTAAAAATGAGTTTAAAACAATTGTAGATAAGAGTTCTGTCCAGAATGTATCAAACCATTTTCATTGCCTCAAGAACCAGTTACATGGCTTTGATATGAAGGGGAAATGAAAAAATTTCAAAATTTTAAAATTTTAATTTTATAAATGTTTAAAATTTTAAATCTTCTTATTATAATGGAGATTGTGTGTTTTTTCTGTCTGTAATATATTTACTACTTATGTCACAATTCCCATTGTTATTGACATCACATTCTTTCTATGATTTGTATATTTATTTAAACTCAATTATCAATAACATTGTTTTACATTATTAATACTGTACATAGCTAACAACATGCAAATTATATTATTATACAACAAAATAGCAGTTTACAGTGTGAACGGGAAGGCTAATTTGCATATTGATTATTAAAAAATTTGATTTTAATAAATATGTCTTAGTATTATTGATTTCTAATTGTTTGGTTTTATTTTAATGAATATAGCAAAAATCTTCTTCAATGAATCTTAAATGAAATCCATTAAAAGAAAAAATAACTGTCATTTCATTTTTTTTACTTCCTCTTTTACTAAATACTTAAATTAGAAAAAAAATAACAATGAAGACGAGAGTGATGGAAGAGTAAGTTTCAGTTATTCTATTTTCGATTATACTCCCCTCTGTTTCAATCATTTTATCTGCATCTTATTTAGGTTTCATTAGCCTTTCTAATTTAATACAATATTATGTTATTACTGATACATACTTGCGGAGGGTGCATATATTTGCTAGTTTAAATAAAGATGTGCATGTTATATACCGCTTCTCAAGTTCTAATGTTTACTTCTATTGTTGTACAAGGGCTTCTTCTTTCAGATCAAGAATTATTTTCTCTTTCAGGCTGGGCGTCTCTCTTTTATTGGTTTTATCTTCTGTTCTTGTTATTTTCCTGATTATCAGAGAGATATTTGTGTATATGCTTTTTTTTCCCAGGATACATTCTTTGCCACATGTGCATAGGGAGAAGCAGCACAGAACACATCTGCCCAACAAAAATCTTTGGAATAAGTAACCCTACAGGGGTTGACATGCGGTAAAACCCACCCAACCAAATAAATATTTTTTACGTCGATAACCATTACGTGACAAGCGCCTCCGTGTGGGTTTCATATATTTTTTATGGATACTACTTAATGACTTATAGTAGATTGAGGGACACGTACCACAGATTCGGAGGTACCCGTTAATAATTTCGGGGGAATGAGGACCTACCACCGACCCTGGGTATTCCACACTCCCTAAATACCAAGAACTGATGTCTCACTACCAGATGCAGTTTACCGTCATACCTAGGATACTCAACTGTTCAAAGGGGGTCAGTTTAGCTCAACTGGTAGAGCACTTGCCTTGGAATCGCAAGGTTCCTGGTTCGATACCAGCTCTCGCCAGCGTATTATTAGCACAGGGATCTGTGCGGTAAAGTGAAAAGCTGATGGTAGGTATAGCGCTCTACCACAAACGAAAAAATAATCTCCTTGGTCTGGTGCTAGTGAAAAGGGGATAGTCTCCCTCGTTGTGTGGTGGATACCGACATTAAGCCACCTCGTCGACTTGTGTTTTAGTGGATAAAGTCGACGGGGGGGGGTGCCTAAAGTTTGTATCAGCCAGACAGCGATGGAGTCTATCCCCTTTTCTCTAAGGAGATTGTTTTTGCGTCTGTGGTGAGGCACCACACCTACCATCATCTCCTCACTTCACCACACAGATCCCTGAGTTACTCATACGCTAATTTGGCGAAGGGTCGGTATCGAACTAGAAATCTTGCGATACCTAGTCAAGTGCTCTACCGACTGAGCTAAACCGGCAGTCAGTATATTCTAAACCCCACCGACATGTTGTATGTCAGTCTAATTATAGATCTGTCTGAATCTTAATCCCCCAGTAAATTAGTTGTTCTGATCAGGAAGGGATTATGTTGAAAATTAAGTAGTTGTCTAAATTAAATGTCTTCTTTTTATCATGAGTATAGAAGTATGGTTGTACCAACGTGTATGTATCGATGAAAATCCATCAAGAGAGAAAGATGAATGGAACTGGAAACAATGGGATTAATAAGTATTTTAGATTGCATTTGGGGAAACCTTACATCTTTACAGTGGATAGTTATCTATATAGACTATCCATTGATAATGATAATATATATTTTCTATTGTGGGTTATATGTAGCCCGATATTTTACCGATTTGAGTAGTATTTAACGTCTACCACGGGTAGGATGCGACAAAAAGTTGCAAGTATGGGACATTTAGACACGTATCATGTTGAAAGCATCCGTACCCTCTTGAGATCACCAAAGTTAAGCAGCGGTGAGCCTGTTCAGTACTTTGATGAGTGACCATTTAAGCAACAGTAGGTATTGTAAGAAACCGAACATAAAAATGACGATTCAGCATTAAATGACCCCAAAAGGGTTGATATGGCTTTAAATAAACCAATCAGGCACAAATTACCTCGCGTGATGTAATGTTTAGCGAGCAAGCATAGCAAGACGTTGTTAGTGAGTTCGATTCTCACTTGGTCCCCATACTTATGGCATTGTAATATAAATCAGTAAATGAGAACTATGGCTAGGCTTTAATTTTGAACACATCTAGAAAAAAAAATAAGAAAGAAAAAAAAGGATATCAATGACAATCTCTCTCCAACCATCCCTAACATTCATTCTTTCGTGAGGTCAGCTGCGCGGCATCCAGTGTCCAGTTAATGTAGGTATTTGCTAGACGGCCCGCACTGGCAAATCATGTGTTATATGTAGCACGGATATCAATGACATCTCTTTCCAACCATCCCTAACATTGCATTTCCATGTTTATATGTGTTTGAACAGAGTCGCTAGTCGTGTAATGGTTATCGCAGTACGATATGGACACAGTGATCCAAGTTAAAATCATGGACGGACCTGTTTGCATTTCGCATAGTGCTAGTATCATTGGGAAAGGTATGCATCCAGCTATTCTCTCTCCAGCTATGCGTAAATAATAATACAGACTGGGTTCTTTAACTTCGGGTAAGATGACCAGTTAAGAGAGGGAAAACTTTGAATTCAAACTTGATAAACTTTGCTGAAGTAATTTACTTTGTGTCGCATACTGTTCGTGTGGAGGGGTTGGTATGTATACACATATATGTTTTTTTATGTTACTGTGAGGCAACAATGGCACATTGTAGCGGGGTATTTTGTAAGCGTCACAGTGTTCAATACTTAACATTAGATGATTGATTATTTAATTGATTCTAACGACATGTCAACCAATCTAGGGTTATTTTATGCCAATACGGTAGGGTATCACTTTCTTTTTACATTTATATTTATATTTTTCGTCGTTGTTAAAGTTTTATTTATTTTTTGCACCGATAGCTCAGTCGGTAGAGCGTTCGGTTAGAGACCACAGGTTCCTTGTTCAATAACGGCCCTCGCTTACTTAGCCTATGAGTAGCACGTGGAATCAGTGCGGTAAAGTAAGGAGCTGATAGTAGGTGTGGCGCTCCACCTCATGCAAAAAACAATCTCCTGGGTCTAGTGCTAGTGAAAAGGGGATAGACTCCCTCGCTGATATGCTGATACCGACTTTAGGCCACTTTTATTTTACTTAACTTATATATACATATATTATACATGAAGGCGCGTGGTGTAACAGTTATCATCGTAGAAAATGGATACAACGAGATGAGTTCAATTCATAAATAAGCTTTTTATATTTCACATTCCGCTGATATCCCTGGAAAAGGCATGGATCCAACTATTCTCCCTCCAGCTATGGGTGAATAATAGGACAGAACGGGATCGTTAACCTTTATTGAGCAAACGGTGTAGAAGAAGGAAAACTCTGAATTTAAACATGCTAAAGTCACTTTGAGAAATTGGCCATATCTGGCGATAAAGAATGGACTATGTGAAATGCAAATAGACTCCAACACCATTTGAACCCGTGTCACCGTGTTTATTGCCTGTGAGGATAACCATTATACCACATACCCCAACGTTTCCTACTGGTTCTCAATTTTCTTTTTAGACTCATTTTTTCAACACTTTTTTAAACTCATATTTTTCTATTTAAACTATAGATGGGACACTAACGTACTACTAATCCGAGTCAGAGTGGCCTGGGAGTAATGATAATGAAGGGGTACGCGTATTAGAGAGGAATATTTTTAATGTCAATATAGGCGTACGGGGGAGTCCCTGTGGCGTAGTGGTTAATGTGCTGGATTGTGACATCTTAATAAGCTAGTTCGAATTACAGTAGCGCTATTATGTTTATTTTCGGTATAATACTCTTGTTAAAGTTATGAAATCTCTAATCTGCCAGATATGAATTAAATAATACCAGTACTCTACCTCTAGAAGGATAGATGCAGCATTAAATAACCCACAAAGATTGATACGCCATTAAACAAAGATCTCGAATAAAACCA
Source organism: Doryteuthis pealeii (assembly GCA_023376005.1). Lineage (NCBI taxonomy): Eukaryota > Metazoa > Mollusca > Cephalopoda > Myopsida > Loliginidae > Doryteuthis > Doryteuthis pealeii. The sequence goes on from CM042146.1 coordinate 29,107,773, forward strand.
ATACAAACCTATACAAAGAATGTGGAGGCACGTAAGTGCAATGGTTAAAGTCGTAGGAAATAGACTCCTCAACCCGAGTTCAAATCCTAGACAATGCTGTTTACATTTCCTATACTAATACTCTTGGGAAATGTATGCATCCAATGACTCTCTCTCTCTCTCTCTCATTCCAGCTATGCATCAATAGTAGTTCAGACTGGGCTCTTTAACCTTGGCTAGGTAACCAGTCTAGGATAAGGAAAACTTTGAATTCAAACATGTTAAACTTTACATAATAAATTGACCTTGTGTCTCAACCTTCTCGTGCGGTAGGGGTGGTATATATATATATATATATATATATATATATATATATGTGTGTGTGTGTGTGTGTGTGTGTGTAGTATATTAAGAAAAATTGAAAAAAAACACAGGTTTAAATGAGTTAAGTGGTAAGTTTATTGGCCGACGCTGCAGTGTTTCGATCTATTAATTAGATCATCATCAGGGCATTTTATCATCTAATTATTAGATCGAAACACTGCAGCGTCGGCCAATAAACTTACCCTTAACTCATTTAAACCTGTGTTTTTTCAATTTTTCTTAATATACTACATACCGTCGGATTCACTTCCTTTTCATCACACACGTATATATATATATATATATATATATATATATATATATATATATACAAAGAACGCAATTTCCTAACCTTTAGCCATAACACAACCATAGGTTGGTTGACATGCTGTTAAAATCAATCAATCAATTGATCGATTAATCAAACAATACGCGTATTCCAGTGCGTTTTTCCTTGGTTGAAGCACCTCTGAAATAGTAGTTATTCTAATTTTAATTATTGGAGTGGCCTATTGTCGTTATCAGCCGAGCAGTGAAGGAGTCAATCCCCTTTTCACAAGTGCTAGACCAGGGAGATTGTTTGTGCTGAGATGGAGCGCCACGCATACTATCAGCTCCCCACTTAACGGCACATATCAGGTTAGCCAAGCTGTACTACTCATACGCTGAAACAGGTTGGCGAGAGATTGTCATGGATATTCATGCTAATTGCGCGATATGATGATATATATAATATATATATATATATATATATATAAGTTAAAAGAAAGGAAATGAATCCGACGGTATGAGTATATATAAAAAAGATATGAAAACACCACAAAATGCTGTTAAAGTGAAAACATTTTATAACAGTGAAAACATTTTACAACACGGAGTATAAACAAGCTCTGATGATGATTTTCATAAAATCGAAATATTGTTCAATTTCAGCGAAATTATAAAATGTTTTCACTTTAACAGCATTTGTGGTTTTTCATATCTTTTTATATTATATATATATATATATATATATATATATAATATATATATATATATATATAAAAGTTTTTTTTATAGTTTGTTTGAAGCATTGTATGTATGTGTGAAATAGAAATTTGAAGTCAATTGACAATGCAATGGAATAGGTGTTGAAAATGATCTTTATTTACCTTTCTATTCCTAAATATTCCTAAAACTGCACGAGCGGACGCACAAACTGGCCGACATGTCCTCACGGAAAAACCCGAATATCTGACGTTCCTTCAACTTAATAAACAACAAACGATTACGCCAGTGCCCTAAGATAAGTACTAAAAAAACACAAGTACTTCTATGACCTCTGATGATGGGATTTATCACGAAAATATTTAGGAATAAAAAGGTAAATAAACATCATTTTCAACACCTATTCCATTGCATTGTCAATTGCCTTCAAATTTCTATTTATATATATATATATATATATACCTTAACTAAAAAGTTTATGCACACACACACAATAATATATATATATAATAAAAAGTCGACGGGGCGGCTAAAGTCGGTATCAGCCAGTCAGCGAGGGAGTCTATCCCCTTTTCAATAGCGCTAGACCAAGGAGATTGTTTTTAGCATCTGAGGTGGGGCCCACACTTTAATCAGCCCCCTTACTTTACCAACACAGATCCCCTGTGCTACTTCATACGCTGAGTTGGCGGGACGGTATCGAACTAGAACCTTGTGATTCTAGCCGAACGCTCTACGGACTGAGCTAAAAGGCCTTATAAGTAAAAAGTTTAATTCGTTCCATTCGTAACTTAATTCCCTCGTATATCAAATCAATTTTCTTATTTGAAATTAACCGAAAAGATTTTAAACCGATCAATACCAGCCCCCCCCCCAAAAAATACCCTAATCATGTGTCACATTTTTTTTCTTTTAATAAGGAAAATAGCACTGCATTGTGTAAAAACAATATAAAGTAGAATGTAATGAATTATATGCTCTAATATTTTTTAAATTTTATTTTTAATAAATAATATTTTTCTATGGTGCAATTAAAAAAAAAAAGCTTATTTCCGCCCTGTCGGCAGAAGCAGTAGAGAAAGCCAACTACACCTCTGCAGGGAGGTGAAATCCTGCTACTGGGGCCACCTGTTTGTCGTGGGTGGCGACTTATGGTGCTTAAGGATGGAATCCTGGTGGCTAAGTAGTCAATGTCTACAGCACCCCACTTTAGCCCTTAGGCTTGACGGGCGATCGGAGAGCCCCAACCCAACCAAACAGTTGGTCATGCCAAACTCTAGCATATATATACTTATCCCAACTTATTGCACTTATGGCAAATCCCCACCCTTTTTAACATATATACATATATATATATATATATATGTGCTTAATTAAAGTCATACCTAATTTTGTTAATTAATTAATTATAACTAAATGAATTAGGCGTGCATATCGGTTTAAATGTAAAGTGTAAACAAATCGAGAAAAAGTCATCTCTGTATAGCTATAGACAGGACAGTGCTTTGTGCATGATTCGACCTACCTGTCAGGCTGACAGGCGGGCATTCTAACCACTACACTAGCTGGCTTCCCAAGAATTTCTCGTCATTTTAAACTGGTATGTATATCGGCCTTCGCCATTTTCAAACAAATCGTTTGACTACTTCATGTGTGTGTGTGTGTGTGTGTGTGTGTGCGTGTGTGTGTGCGTGTGTAAGTGTGTGTGCTAGAACTGTAGTTGAGGGTTTTAGTGTCCTGGGTGTGAAGTTAAACTCTGATGGAGGGGTTCCAATTCTAGAGCTCTGGATAAAGTGGAGTACCCCTTCATCACTATTACTCCCAGGTCCACCCTGACCTGGAGTGGTGGTAGCTGTTAAGGTCTCATCTATGTGTTAAATAGAAAAAAAGGAATTTAAAAAAATTTGTTCAAAAAATGAGTTGCGAATCAATAATTAAAACAAAAACGTCTTCGGCATAAAATAACCCAGCAACGGTTGACATTCCGTAATCCCCCCCCCCAAAAAAAAAACAAAGTTTTTTAAAAAATTCATATGGGTAAACGTGTGCAACAAAAAAAAGGTCAATGACATATTCATCAATTATTTCTAAATCTATGGAACGCCCAGTGAGAATCGAACTCACTAAGATTGGTCTGGACACTGCTGGAGAAGCAAGGACGAACTTATAAGTGACGTACTTCTGCGGAAACCTACACATAAGCACGCCAGTGGGGGCTTCCAGAAAGGACCAACATCGATCAGTCTGGATGCATACTGTATGCCGCGCAGAGGACCTTCCAGGGGCGATGACAGATAGGGGTGGTTGATGAGAGAATGTCATGGATACCCGTGCTGCCAGCCCCACTTGATAATGATGATGAGATTGGTTTGTTAATCTAACTTGCAAGCCATTCCACCACGTGAGACGTTCAAGTATTATTTGCCTACATGACAGGTGAAAGATAATATATGTACTTACCCAACATCTCCTCACGAGCTGGATGTGACACAAGATCAATTTCTTAAGCAGGCTTCAGAGTTTTCCTTCTTCTAAACTGGTTTCCTAGCCAAGGTTAAGAGCCCAGTCTACCCTACTATTTACCCATACTTGGATGCATTCCTTTCTCAAGGGTATTGACGCACTGTAAAATGCAAACAAACTCGTCGAGGATTTGAACTCTCGTCGACGGGTCCATTTCCTACAACTACATTACACCACGGACTGCCAACTAATGCCGTTAAAATCAATCACCTTCTTCCAGCGTCTCTTCTAGCGTCTGGACTTCGTCTTGGGGACTTCGTGTCTGGTTTTCCATTGGGGATTTCTCTTTATCAGAAGCCCTGTGTCATTGGTAGTTTTTAGATAATAACACAAGACTTCGATTTAACTTAAATCATATTTTATTCTGAAATCCCCACCAGACTACCTACGCAGATTGAGTCGGCACCGTGCATAACACGACTTACCACCGTCGTGGCTTTGGCCAATCTTTCTAATCTAAACCAGAAGAGGGTCTTCTCCACCGATTCACACGGTATCCACCGGAAGGAGGATCAGGACTGAGGTCAAGCAGTGTCATTCAATCCTTCAAGGCCGCCGGCTGCAACTTATAACATCCATTTTGGTTTCTACACTACTGTACATAAATATTAGGAATCTAATAATTATGTAACATAGCATATAGATGAAGAAATGACACTGGAATTATCTAGTATTTTAGTTTATTTTGATTTTATTAGCAAATATATCAATTAGACAATCAGTGCAATTGTATGACTGCACCACTTGTACTTTAATGGATGAATGGGAAAACAGCTAGATGGGAACTCCACAGGGATGATGTGTGCTGTCCTGATTAAGCAAATATCACTAAAAAAAAAAAAGCAGCTGTACGGCCACTTACCTCCTATCTCACAAACCATCCAAGTAAGAGGAAGAAGACATGTTGAGCACTGATGAGAAGTAAGAACTAACACTAAGTGATGTTCTCTGATGTATATCTTACACAGCGACACACTAGTGTGGAACCGACCAACAAAGATTTACATTGATCACCACTGTACAGACACTGGATGTTGTGAGGAGGACTTGCAAGGGAAGATGATTGATAGGGATGGGTAGTATTATTCTTTCATTAAAAAAAGGTTTCTGTGAGAGTGCATTTTTAAAAAGAAGTAAATTAGTTACAAATGTAGGTATTTTTATTTTGTCCTTATTCATTTTTTTTTTTTTTTGTTGATATTATGGCATGTCAACCCTTGTTGAGTTACATTATGTCGAAGAGGTTTGTTCTATTTCCTTCTTGATAGGATAGAAAAATCATTCTTTGAACTCATTTTTGCTAAACGTTTTCTTCTACCTAACACATAGATAGGATCCTAACAGGTTTAGGGTGGACCTGGGAGTAATGTGATGAAGGGGTACTACACAGTACCCAGAGCTCAGAATTGGAACTTCATCATTAGTTGCACTTTAATATTAAACCCAGGTAATTTTCTTCTATCTAACACATAGATAGGATCCTAACAGGTACTACCACTACGGGTTAGGGTGGACCTGGGAGTAATGACGATGAAGGGTACTACACAGTACCAGAGCTCCAGAATTGGAACTTCATCATTAGTTTCACTTTAATATTAAACCCAGGTAATTTTCTTCGATCTAACACATAGATAGGATCCTAACAGGTACTACCACTACGGGTTAGGGTGGACCTGGGAGTAATGACGATGAAGGGGTACTACACAGTACCCAGAGCTCCAGAATTGAACTTCATCATTAGTTGCAGTTTAATATTAAACCCAGGTAACTAACACATAGATACTACCACTACAGTACCCAGAGCTGCAGATTGGAACTTCATCATTAGTTGCAGTTTAATATTAAACCCAGGTAATGTGTATGCCGTTATAGTTATGCATGGATTTAAATTAATTAATTTTGTTGTTCTTATTCTTTAAGTTATAAATCTTAATGTTTCGTTGAAATTAAATCAAGAAAACAAAACAAATAAAATTTGTTTTTCCAATATTTTTTTTTCTTTAGAAAAAAAAATGGAGAAAGAAAACGTCACCATTTTTGTTTTCTTCATATCCGGATTAGGAAGTTTGATTTATTTTCTAAAACTTTTTTTTTCTATTTTTGGAAATAATTCGAGTTTAGAGTTTGGCTTTTTTTTTTTTTTTTTCTTCTGGCAGAACTTTTTGGTAATTATCTTCTTCTTCTTCTTGTAGGATTTCAATGTCTGGCTGCAGACAGGACAAACAAATATCATGACACATCTACCCGGATTAAAAAAAAAAAGGTTTCCTTCTATTCACCCGCTTTAGACATCAGATATTTTTTGATTCTCCCTTCTTTTAAATAATCGTCCTTTCTTTCCTTTCTCCGGAATCGAACCCTTTTCACCTTCCTCTGCAAATTTTATCCCGCTGATTCTCAACAAATTGAACAGAAGACGTTTCAAATTTTTTTCTCCATCCGATTTTGGGATGGTGGAAGCACGACAAAATAAAAGGTGGAACGACCCTGCGTATGGGTAAGGAAAAAGCTTTTGCATGTTCCTTGAATTTTTATTTTTTATTTTCTTAAAAACCTTTTCCCCTTTTTCTCTCTTCCTTCCTTCCTTAAAAAAATTCTCCAAGATCAATGTTCAACATCCATTACGTCATTTAAAGCGAGGGAATTAATTTGTACATTTTCGATCCCTACCCATGTCATGAATGCCAGGGGAGGGCCCGCCTTTTACCTTATAACTTGTCATGCACGCCAAAGGAGGACCCCGCCCATTTCGTAGTGTTTGTCATGCTCGCGACGACCCAAGCGTGATTAAATAACTCTAGAACCTTCACACTTCATGTTAACCCGAGGGCTGCCTTTGTGAATATACTCACTTAACATATGCGGGACATTGCTCATTTATATGTTTATTATTTTAAAAAATATTTTGAGTATCTGTTTTTGTTTTCTTCTTTTTTTTTTTTTTGGTCGACCCAATTGAGGACGAGCACGAAGTCGATTTTAAAAATGACTTTCTTGTTTTCTTTATCATGGTGAGAATTAAAAAAATATTTAAAATTCAAATTTCCTCCCCTCCTCATACGACAGGCACATCATGGTGCATTGACTAACTCTTTTTTTAATATTGATTTAGGATAAACCTAAAACCCAGTGACCATGCGACGAAGGATCCTAATAGGAAAACTTTGAGGACCTGTCACCTGTAAACCACTAAAAAGTGTTTATTTGTCAAGAACTTAAAAATATAAACCTTTTGATATTTCTAAATCCGACTTCATATTTCGTTTTTCGTTTCTAGTGTTTTTGTTTTCTTTATTTTTACTGTTTCGTATTTCGTTTTTTTTTTTATTAATCTCCTTGCCTTAAATTTTAATGACTTCCTTCCAACACACGCCACGCTGTGGTGGAAGCAGTTCACAAGGAACCCGAATTAATTAACATCATTTTCCTGAATTCGCGCCTCTCTTTTTTCATTTTTCTTTTCCTTCTTTTTTTTTCTTTAAAATTAAAATTAAAATAAGAATTAAAAATAACTTCTAAAACTTGACAGAAATAACCAAAGGCTATATTAAATGACAAAAATCTTTTAATGAAAACGATGGGTAATTTTTCAAGACACGTCCAGTGTTTCTCTTCATGTACAAAACAAGGGGGGTTGCTAAAAAGACGAATGTCAATCTTATTTATTTATTTATTTTTAAGTTAAAAGAAAGAAACGACAAATGCCTTTAAGTTATAGAAGTCTTTAGTAAAAATATACTGAGAATTGAAATATTTTCCAGGCTAATATCTACGGTATAATGTATTAAGAAATCCATTATATTAACCCGCCCAAGTCCTTAAGAGAAAAAACAAGAATCTTTGTATAATTAACAAGATATATGTATTTTTAAATACACAGACTTACAATAGTTCTATTAATATACAAGGGATGGCTCTATTTTGACACTAATGTTTTTTTTATCAATTCCTCACTTGTATAAGTCATACACTTCCTGATGAATAAAAGACAGGTTGAATGTTAAAACTTACTCAGTTAAATGATTTGAAAAATATCTAAAAAAAAAAAAAACCCAAAAAAACAGTTATTGAATCTACAATTTCTGTTTACAAATTATTGTTATATCCTATTCAGTGATTTATAGATATACTAGAAGCAGCTACTCAGCATCGCCTGGGTGGGAAACCTGGTTTATTGATTTGTTTACTCTTTAGATTTACAAATGCTGGCATTTTTAAGTAGCATTTCAATGCTATTTCTATGTATATTTTAATTATTTTTAAGTTAATTTACAAATGATTGCTATATCTTATTCATTAATTTA
>CM042146.1:29122010-29124510 GCA_023376005.1 Doryteuthis pealeii
TCGAAACCAGGACGAAGAATCCACGGTGTTTTTTTTTCCCCGGTCGTAGTTTTATCCATGTGTACATTATTCAAACTATTATTATTTTTAAATAACCAAATGAAATCAAATAATAATAATAAAACAAATGTAGAAATGTTCCGCACACACACAAAAAAAAATTCGTCCTTCATCAGAGTAAATCCTTATTTGAAATGAAATTCGTTGGAAAAAGCGGAGAATTTTTGAAATTTTCTAAAAAATAACTTTTTTTTAAATTCACGTTGAGACGCGGTCGAGAAAGACGGTTAATGACGTCATATCGCACGCTAACAGATTTTCACGCGGAGAGAACTTTTGTGGAATTCTAAATTTTCAAAGCATGGGGGATTTTATTTATTTATTTATTTATTTGAATAGAAATTATACGTATGCGTGATTTGTTGGTGGTTAATTTATTAATTTGTTAATAAAGTCATTATAGTGATTTTCTAGATAAAATTGTTGTTTTAGTCAAATCAAAATGGGTATTTAAATATGTTAGAGAATATAAAACAAATTTTCTATTTCATATTAATAGGAGGAGAGTAAAAACAATATTAGCAACACCGGTCAATCAGGAATTTACAGTTTCGCATTCCATCTTGGTCTATTTGGACGGTCTCATTTTTAAATAGAGGGGTTGCAAGATTATAAAGGTCGTACAATTAAGGAACACTAGTATTAATATTGTAAAGGGCCAGCTTAAATCAGCCGGTAGAGTGTCCGGCCCACGCCAACTCAGCATATGAGTAGCACATGGATATGGTATTTATTTACCTCGTACCCCACTTGTACGGGTTAGGCACAAGGCTCTATTAACGTGCGACCACCCACAAACCGAAGCTCATGGGTGGCGGATGAAAAATTGCATCGATCCCGTCGGTATTCCCCCTCAAGGGGGTTCCTCAGGCGCTGGGCAATAAACCAAGGCATGCCCCTTTAAATCGAGATGATTAATGGATATAAGCGGTAAAGTGAGGAGCTGATGGTGCTCTGCAATTTCCTTAGTCTAGCGCTAGTGAAAAGGGGATAGATTCCCTCACTGTCTGTCTGATACCGACTTAAGACCACCGATGATTTTTTATTTACTATTAATTATAATAGATAGATTGACAGATATGAACTAGTCGAGATCAATGGGAACCTTTATAGATCCATGTTCGTCAGGGAGGTGAGTAAAAAGATCTACACAGGATTTCTGCTTGATTATTTGATTTGATTAATCTCAAAATGTTCGATTATTGTTGATATATCATCATCATCATCATCATCATCATCATCATGTCGTACTTGTAGCACGTGTATCCATGACAATATCTCGCCAGCCGTCCCCATTTATTGCCCACGGGGTTACTTTTCCGCAGCATCCATTATCCACACAGAGCTGGTCAATGTAGTCTTTTTTTTCTTTCTGTGGCTGTCCATGTGCTGCTATCCACAGGAAAATCTGACTTATGAGTTTGTCTTGCTTCTCCAGCAATGTCCAGTAAGTCTTGCTCATCTCACTCGGATTGTTTGTGTGATGGGTCAAATGGCCTTAAATCTGCTCTCTTGTGGGGTATTGCTTCCATGATTTGTTTAAAATCCCAATGATAATCATCCTCATCATCCTCCATCATCATCCTCATCATCATCCTCTGCTACATTGTCAACGTGTTTCTGGTTGCTGTTGATGTTGTTATTTTTATTTTTGTTGTCCGTAATTAGAACTATCGATTTTTGAGAAAGTATCGAGAAATGGGTATTTTTAAATTTAGCCAAACGGTCTATGGATTCTGGGTTTGTTTATCGGTGGTGGGAAACGAGTTCATTATCTTTGCAATTAATTAACTGAAATTATTAGATGAGAAATAAGCGATGCATACAGTTGATCAGTAGGCAATAGAAACAGTGTGTGTCTGTCTGTGTGTGTGTGTGTGTTTATGTCTGTGTGTGTTTATGTCTGTGTGTGTGGGTGTGAATATGTTAGTGTCTGTGTATGAGTAAGTGTGACTGTGTGTGTAAATGTGCGTATGAGTATGAGAGTGTAAGTGAGTGTGAGTGTGTGTGTGTGTATGTGTGTGTGGCTGTATGTATTTGTGTGCGTGTACCTGTGTGTGTGTTTCTCTATGTGTGTATATGCGTGTCCATGTGTGTATGTGTGTATGTGTGTGTGCGTGCGTCTGTGTGTGTATGCGTGTGAGAGTATGTTAGTTTGTGTGATATGAGTGTGTGTGAGTGTGAGTGTATGTGTATGAGTGTAGTGTGTGTGTGTGAGTATGAGTGTATGTGTATGAGTGTGTGAGTGTGTGTGTAAGTGAGTGTGAGTGCATGTGTATGAGAGTGTGTGTGTTTTTTAGTGTGTATGTGTATGGGTGTGTGTGTAAGTGTGTGTGAGTGTGTGTGGGTATGGGTGTGAGAGAGAGAGCGTGTGTGTGTATGCGTGTGTTTGGTTGGTCAGTTGAGTTTTAAGGCATGTCAACCCTTATTGAGTTATTTC
>CM042146.1:29134510-29153672 GCA_023376005.1 Doryteuthis pealeii
ATATATATATATATATATATATACCAAGCGTGTTGGTAGATCCTTGCGGAGAGAAAAAACCCGGCAGAGAGTTTGATTGTAAAAATATACTACCAAACATCAACCAGGAAGAAAAAATTTTTGAAAAAAAGAAAAGACCAAGATATTCGTACCAACAAAAAATAATCTATTGGTATAGTATTTGGCCAAAAGAAAAAACAATTTATATGCATATATATGTATATAAGATATATATATATATTCATATAACCGCTAGGAGAAGCTAATTTGTAAAAAGTGCTCGATACCTAAGTAGAGCCAAGTAATAAGGATATCTACTGAGTCAGACGAACCTACTATTAGTTTCGCATAAAGCTCTTCAGGGCTAAAATCTAATTGTAGTCAGATTTTAGCCCTGAAGAGCTTTGTGCGAAACTAATAGTAGGTTCGTCTGACTCAGTAGATATCCTTATTATATATTTATATATATATATATATATATATATATATATATGATAACGCAATGAAGTATAAACGAAAGATGGAAAGAAATGGAAGACGTTTTGCAAAGAGACGGGTATATAATAAAAGTACAGACAGTTCAAAAATATCTTATCATAAAACAAAAAGGAAAAACAACATAAATAAAAAAACAACAACACACTCATTAAATAAACCCAGACGGAAATCGGGGGCGGTAGTTAAGGTGCGAGGAAGACCTTACTGCTTGAAACAATAGCGTTGCCACGGTGACAAAGCCCCCAATATATACTGAGCTCAAAGCCACACATCCCCAGCCTACCTGTAGCATGTGCGCGAATCACCGGCAAATTAACTATGATAGCGACCCAAGAAAAGAAGGAGAAAAAAAAAAAAACGCAGAAAAAAATAAAATAAAAAAGAAATAGAGAGAAACGTCGTAATGTTTTCGAAGTATCTAAAATAAGGCAGACCACATGACAAAAAAAGGGGTGAAGAGACCAATGGCCTAGAGGGATAATGGTATAGTCGTTAGAAGCTAGCGAGGGGGAAGGTGAAATGAGATGGTAGAGCCTGACGGTTTGCTACAACCTAAATCCTTTAAATGGGGGCATTAACGCCAGCCAAAGAAAAAAAGGCGGAGATGTGTTGCGTTAGAACAATAGAAGTTTAATTCTTTCTTTTCTTTTACCTGGCACAGGAATTTCCTGTCGCAAAAACAGTGTTAAGTTTAAAAGAATGTCCTGTGGCTTATTTTATTGCACTATATAATTGACTTACATTTAATGTCAAATTGAGACAAAAAAATTCAATCAAGGTAATTATTTTCCTTTATTTTCGATACCTTTACATACCTCTTCGTATCTCTCTATCTATGATACTCTTCAGGTCTATCAATCTTTTCACATACAGGGTGTTCAGGATAAATTTGACAGTTTCATAAGGAAAAAGAAAAGGTGCTTGGTAACTACAAAATTTAATGGATTGTAAAGAAATTCATCTGGACGGAAATTACACTACTGTCAACAGGTTTCACTCAAAATATCCGCCATTAGCGTCGATCACAGCCTCAATCCTGGTCCGAAACCTGGAACCAGCTGATGTTAGTATCCCTGGGAAGGGCCTCAAAACTACATTAATTCTCTCGATTAACTGGGTTTTGTAGTACTGGCACGGCGATTGGCGTCTTTTTCAACAGTGCCACATACATAATAATCCGTAGAGTTAAAATCCGGGGAGTCCGGAGGCCAAACATTGGGACTGGTGTAGTCGTAAAAATTCGACGATAACCATTTTTGAATGTATGACAGGTGGCCGAATCCTGCTGCCATACATATGGCTTAGCATTGGCTACCCTTCTTATCCAGGGCTTGAATACAGTGTTTAGCAACTCCACGTAGGCATGTGAATTCAACCTCTCTCTCTCTCTCTCTCTTTCTCTCTCTCTCTCTCTCTCTCTCTCTCTCTCTCTCTCTCTCTCTCTCTCTCTCAAAAAAAAAAATGCTGAGCCATCACATCACCCTTAGAGACACGCATCCGAAAACCATCACAGTCTGGGGGAAATTTAGTCTGAATTACACGAAGAGTGTCCTTTGCACAATATGCAAGCCATCTGGTATTCTGCGTGTTGTGATTTTGATCTTGGCAAAAGATTTTTCTCATCGGAAAAGAACCTGATTGTTTACAAACAACCAGGTTCTTTTCCGATGAGAAAAATCAGTAAGATGTTTCACTTTGCTCAGAAGATTCTTCACCTTTGTCAGACGCTTGTATGCATAGTAGCGAAGGTCTTCATTGAGTGCAAGTTTTTCCTTCATGGTAGAGGCTGAAACATGCAATTCCCGCGACAAAGCCCGAATTCCGATGCTAGGGTTCTTAAACACTTTTTCTCCAGATTTTCGAGGAATTCTGCTGTACGAACGCAAACCGATTGTCTTTAAAGTTGCTTTCTGCTAGAGATAGCCTCGTAGTCTCAATTGGAATTCTACAGTTCATGCATGATTATTTTTACAGTATTCAGGGAGCATTAGGCAGCAACCATAATCTCCTTAGTTTGATGGCTGGCGAAGATCATTATCATACAATTTATACTCTTCCATGATTCCGGTGGGTTCCAGTCATCTATTCTATCTGTCATCACGTATATGAATAAAAAAGGGTCCAAGCTTTTAAATGAAGAGTAGTGTGCGTCAATACCTCCAACAAACGGAGAAAAATAACAAAATATAAGTATGTCAAATTCATCCCGAACACCCTGTATCTATCTATCTATCTATCTATCTATATATATATATATATATATATATATATATATATATATTAATGTGTATGGTTGGTACTAGTATACTAGAAAAAAGTGATAGTAATCCAACGTACAGTGTTATTAGAAGAGTGCTCAATATCTGTGATAGAGCGTTAATAGTTGAATGAAGTGACAAATAAAAGTTTTAGCTTTTATTCATTTATTTCGGAACGATATTACCACCAATGGTTTCCTGCTAAAAGCATTCATCAGGTAAACGAAATGGTTTACCTGATGAATGCTTTTAGCAGGAAACCATTGATAATAATATCGTTCCGAAATAAATGAATAAAAGCTAAAACTTTTATTTGTCACTCCATTCAACTATATATATATATATATATATATATATATATATATTAGGTTATAGATTTTTTGAACTTTTTGATACACCTTGTATTCTGATGAAAAATAACGTTCAATTCATTCTTTATTTCTATCTTGGTAAATACAGCTTTAAACTTGGTACTTTTTTAATATACCTTGTATTCTGGAAGAAATAAATGAATGGGACGTTAGTCAAAAAGTACAAAAAATCTATAACCTTATATATATATATATATATATATATATATATATATATATATATATATATAATATATATATATATACTACTTTTTTGACACACCTTGAATCCTATCAAGCAAAGATTTGATATCATCCAGCTATATATATATATATATATATATATATTATATATATATATATATATATATATATATATATATTATATGGATGATAAAATATATTATATTATATTATCATTTCCTGGGTACAAAGCAGCGTATCAGGTGCTTATCGTCAAGACAACATGCCCCTGAAAGAAATGCAGCCTAAAGTCAAAGACTTAGCCGTTTTATTTCTTAATGGTCGCGTTATCTTGACGATAAGTGGCTAACACGATGATTTGAAACCAATGGTAACAATCACACGTTAAATATATTGTACCCGTTGACAAATGAATACGACTCTTAAACCCATAATCGAGCAGTTTATTTTCAATTTTCCAATACTAGAAAAAACTTATTCTACTATATATATATATATATATATATATATATATATATATATATATATATATATATATATATATATATATGTAGATAATATGGGTGCTATATTTTGTAAGTAGACATTCAATATTATTGATAGACCAATTATAGTTAAGTTATGATAGCGGGGACATGGAGTCAACACCTCGCCACTGGCAGTTTCTCGCCTATGCGATCTTCGGACCAAACATTAACATTGGTTTTAGAGGTGTGTATATTTACGCTGTGGTTGGGTCCTTTCTGGGGGGGGATGACGGGGGTGTTTGTGTTTTGATTGATCGATTTATATATGTAAGCACGAATTTTACCCGGATAAATATATTTAATCCATTTGTTGATGTTGATGGTGATGGATTTGTTTGGTGTTTGTTATGCGTATCACGCGGTATACCTGTGTAAAAAAATAATTTCAAAAGCTTATATGTGGAAATTATTACAAAATAAGGAATAGATATTAAGTTTACTAGCAAATATATGCACCCTTCGTAGGGTGCAAGTATTTAGGTTTTAATGTAATAAGATTTTATATTAAATTAGAAAGGCTAATGAAACTAAATAAGAATGCAGATAAAAAGATTTAAAACAGAGGGGGTATAATCGAAAAATAGAACAACTGAAACTCCTGTCTTTCATTGCTAAATTTTTCTAATTTAACTATTTAATTAACATAGAAATAAAGAATAAAATTACAGTTATTTCTTTTCGTTAAAGGATTTCCTTTAAGATTCATCTCTGAGATTTTTGTTCATATTCATTAAGATAAAACCAAACAATTAGAAATCAATAATACTAAGCATATATTTATTAAAATCAAATTTTTAACATCAATATGCAAATTAGCACACCCGTTCCCACTGTAAACCGCTATTTTGTTGTATATATAAATACAATTACATATTATTAGTATGTCAATATGGCCAACAGTATTAATAGTGTAAAACAATTTTATAATAATTGAGGTTTAAATAAAAAAAATAAAATCATAGAGAATGTGATGTAAATAACAAAGGGAATTGTAACTTGAGTAGTGATATAGTTTCGGTTACAGACAGAAAAACACACAATCTCTATTATAATAAGATTTGGCTCATTTTATTCACCTCGAAGCACATCAAGACGGTAATCGCTATCTTGCCATGTTCTCTGTTGCATAGTCTCATCAATTGTCACAAGGACATCAGTGATCTTTAGCTGTTGTACCTGCTGTTGCTTAAATAGTCACCAAGCTTTTAAGTTCGGTTATCTGACGAGAACTTGTGCTTTCAGCCTCACTTGACCAATCTAAATTTGATTAACAAGTAATAGTCCTTGTTTATCAGTCTGTTTAAAATTTGAAGTCTGAAAAAAGAACGTTGAAAAAATGGACGGTTTGAAATATGACGTCAAGTAGATTTTGCTGTACGCTAATTATCGTAATGATCTGGTTTCAAATTCTGTTTGCATTTTACATAGCGAAATAGCAGTAGAATATATATATATATATATATATATATATATAATATATATATGTAGTATATTAAGAAAAATGTGTGTGTGTGTGTGTGTGTGTGTGTGTGTGTGTGTGTGTGTGTGTGTGTGTGTATATTAAGAAAAATTGAAAAAACACAGGTTTAAATGAGTTAAGTGGTAAGATTTTGGCCGACACTGCAGTGTTTCGATCTATTAATTAGATCATCTTAAGGACATATGTTGGTATATGGAAGGTGATAAAAAGATTTTATCATAGAAATAACGAGAAAGGCGAGTAATAGTCCTCGTTTATCAGTCTGTTTAAAATTTGAAGTCTGAAAAAAGAACGTTGAAAAAGTGGACGGTTTGAAATATGACGTCATATTCTCTTTTGCGGTGTGAGTATTAGAGGGGGTAAGTGTGTGTATCGAAAAAAGCATTGTGCATTTTTATTATATATATATATATATATATATATATATATATATATATATATATAATGGAAATACGAGGAGGAAATTAATCCGACAATATGTGAAGAAAATATTTTAAAAAAATATAACAAACACAGAATGTTACGATCAGAGGAAACAATTTTATGTGTCTATACTTAAGTATATTGGTATTAGACCATAATCAGGACATTGTTACAGAATTTTCGTGAGGGAGAAAAATGAAAAATGTTAAGTGTATAGTGAATGTGTGAATATACTGTTATTAACCGTTAATTTTATATGCGCGTTTGTTTACGAACGCTGATGACGTGATCATTGCATGTGAAAAATGGAAAATGAAGATCATAGGATAACGCATGCAGAACGTGAATAGGCCGATGAATAAAACAATTTTATGTGTCTATACTTAAGTATAGACACATAAAATTGTTTCCTCTGATCGTAAAATCCTGTGTTTGTTATATTTTTTGGAAAATATTTTCTTCACACACACACACACACACACACACACACACACACACATATATATATATATATATATATATAATATATATAAGGGAATGAGTTACCAGTAAAAAATATTAGGTTAATCTGAATATTTGGTTGATACAAGTATTAATCGGATAAGTCAGTGTTAATACAAATATAAACGGCTCAATACGTTAGTGGAGCGGAATTAGTATTACAGTGTGTATAGAAATAACCTACTCGAGTTTCACCATAAGGATCTTCAGGGTTAAATCCACTGAAATAATCAAGATATCGATTTATTACAGTTAACTGCATAATTACAATACATTAACAATAGTTAACTGTAATTAATCAATATCTTGAATAATTCAGTGGATTTAACACTGAAGATCTTTATGGCGAAACTCGCGTAGGTTATTTCTTTACACACTGTAATACTATATATATATATATATATATATATATATATATAATGATTGGTAAAGAAAAAGGCTTAAAAATCGGTCATTTTTGCGGTTATATATCTATTTCTGCCCACAGGTACCTGTGTATACCTATAAATATAATCAGACCGCTATTTTTTTGTATTATTTAGATATTTCGGACAGTTCTTCATCTTTATTGTTATATTCACAACAATTTAAAGTAGGACACATGGCATAACGAACATAAGTGTTAACTTTATACAGTTCTAAGTTATAGTCATCTGGCCATTCCAGTTTCAATCCTGACTACAGGTGAAAATAACATAGAATACTTAACCTAGCTTAACACTTAGTACCAGGGTTAACGGTTAACGGAATGAGAACAATCTACCCCAATGGATTAAATAAAGTGTTCTGTTCGAAGCTTCGTAAAGGTTCCCGAGTTCAACAACAAAGGCCTGAAGAACGCCGGAGCGTACAACAAATATTCTCTCTCGTGCTATGGGTAAATAGTAGGGCAGACTCGGCTCTTTAACCTTGGATAGGTAAACAGTCTAGAATAAGGAAAACTCTGAATTCAAACTCTGAATTGGGTTTGGTTTGATTTGGTTTGGTTTGTTTAGTTTTACGGCCTATCAACCTCGGTTGGTCACTTAATGCCGACAAAGTTATGAAATATATTCATTCTTAATACATAATAAAATTTTGTTTATCAATTCATATTTTTCTATTTAACCCATAGATGGACCCTAACAGGTACTACCACTCCGGGTCAGAGTGGGCCAGGGAGCAATGGTGATGAAGGGGTGCTCCACATTCTCCAAAGTGGAATATTGCAAGTCATGAACTGCTCATCCACCTGTGCTCTATCCTTAAGCATTACGGGTCGCCACCTACGGCCAACAGGTGGCCCCATTGGGGAGTCTTACCCCTCTACAGAAGTGCAGTCGATGTATTCTAACGCCCAGCTGACAGGTCGGTCTGAATAGGGTATATATAAGTGGAGTAATAGGTTTGAATTCAGAGTTTTCCTTATCCTAGAGTGTTTACCTAGCCAAGGTTAACGAACCGAATCTGTCCTACTGCCCTACGATAACATGAGAGAGAATATTTGAATGCATACATTTTGCAAAGGTATCAGGGTTATGTAAAAAAGGAAACAGCCTTGTACAGGATTTGGACTCGGGTTGACGAGTCCGCTTCCTTCGACTCGAACCGTTACACCACGCACCTCCATAAATAAATATAAATCTCATATATATATAAATATACATAAGCGATTTATGTTCAACTTCTTAATCCCGGGCAATGCCGAGTAGCTTTGCTAGTGGTTTATAAGAATAGCTAGAGGGAGGAAATGATAAGTGAATTATATGTAGCTAAAACAACAACGACTTTAGATTCAGGTAATTTATGAGGAAGTGCGTCCCGGTCTCCTTGCCTCAAAAATTGCTACCCGGTGACTATTAAAATAACAACCCAGCTCAGTCTATTCAAAACTATCCATCTTCATATCTATCTATCTATCTATCTATCTATCTATCTATCTCAATTTGTTCATATTTATCTATATTACTTTAAATACTAAGATGTTTTTTTAATTCATGTTTGTTTAATGTCTTGTTGTTAGTTTAAATAAATAAGAATTACGACAAAAAAAGAACGACATTACATTAACAAACATGAATTAAAAAAACATCTTAGTATTTAAAGTAATATAGATAAATATGAACAAATAGAGATAGATAGATAGAATTATAGATAAAATTGAATAGACTGAGCTGGGTTGTTATTTTAATAGTCACCGGGTAGCAATTTTTGAGGCAGGAACCGGGACGCACTTCCTCATAAATTACCTGAATCTAAAGTCGTTGTTGTTTTAGCTACATATAATTCACTTATCATTTCCTCCTCTAGCTATTCTTATAAACCACTAGCAAAGCTACTCGCATTGCCCGGGATTAAGAAGTTGAACATAAATCGCTTATGTATATTTATATATATGAGATTTATATTTATTTATGGAGGTGCGTGGTGTAACGGTTCGAGTCGAAGGAAGCGGACTCGTCAACCCGAGTCCAAATCCTGTACAAGGCTGTTTCCCTTTTTTACATAACCCTGATACCTTTGCAAAATGTATGCATTCAAATATTCTCTCTCATGTTATCGTAGGCAGTAGGACAGATTCGGTTTCGTTAACCTTGGCTAGGTAAACACTCTAGGATAAGGAAAACTCTGAATTCAAACCTATTACTCCACTTATATATACCCTATTCAGACCGACCTGTCAGCTGGGCGTTAGAATACATCGACTGCACTTCTGTAGAGGGTAAGACCCCTCCCCCATGGGCCACCTGTTGGCCGTAGGTGGCGACCCGTAATGCTTAAGGATAGAGCACAGGTGGATGAAGCAGTTCATGACTTGCAATATTCCACTTTGGAAGAATGTGGAGCACCCCTTCATCACCATTGCTTCCCTGCCCACTCTGACCCGGAGTGGTAGTACCTGTTAGGGTCCATCTATGGGTTAAATAGAAAAAATATGAGTTGATAAACAAAATTATATTATGTATTAAAAATGAATTTATTTCACAACTTTGTCGGCATTAAATGACCAACCGAGGTTGATATGCCGTAAAACTAAACAAACCAAACCAAACCAAACCAAACCCAATTCAGAGTTTGAATTCAGAGTTTTCCTTATTCTAGACTGTTTACCTATCCAAGGTTAAAGAGCCGAGTCTGCCCTACTATTTACCCATAGCACGAGAGAGAATATTTGTTGTACCCTCCGGCCTTCTTCAGGCGTTTGTTGTTGAACTCGAAAACCTTTACGAAGCTTCGAACAGAACACTTTATTTAATCCATTGGGGTAGATTGTTCTCATTCCGTTAACCGTTAACCCTGGTACTAAGTGTTAAGCTAGGTTAAGTATTCTATGTTATTTTCACCTGTAGTCAGATTGAAACTGGAATGGCCAGATGACTATAACTTAGAACTGTATAAAGTTAACACTTATGTTCGTTATGCCATGTGTCCTACTTTAAATTGTTGTGAATATAACAATAAAGATGAAGAACTGTCCGAAATATCTAAATAATACAAAAAAATAGCGGTCTGATTATATTTATAGGTATACACAGGTACCTGTGGGCAGAAATAGATATATAACCGCAAAATGACCGATTTTAAGCCTTTTTCTTTACCAATCATATATATATATATATATATATATATATATATATATAGTATTACAGTGTGTAAAGAAATAACCTACGCGAGTTTCGCCATAAAGATCTTCAGTGTTAAATCCACTGAATTATTCAAGATATTGATTAATTACAGTTAACTATTGTTAATGTATTGTAATTATGCAGTTAACTGTAATAAATCGATATCTTGATTATTTCAGTGGATTTAACCCTGAAGATCCTTATGGTGAAACTCGAGTAGGTTATTTCTATACACACTGTAATACTAATTCCGCTCCACTAACGTATTGAGCCGTTTATATTTGTTATAACACTGACTTATCCGATTAATACTTGTATCAACCAAATATTCAGATTAACCTAATATTTTTTACTGGTAACTCATTCCCTTTATATATATATATATATATATATATATATATATATATGTGTGTGTGGTGTGTGTGTGTGTGTGTGTGTGTGAAGAAAATATTTTCCAAAAATATAACAAACACAGGATTTTACGATCAGAGGAAACAATTTTATGTGTCTATACTTAAGTATAGACACATAAAATTGTTTTATTCATCGGCCTATTCACGTTCTGCATGCGTTATCCTATGATCTTCATTTTCCATTTTTTCACATGCAATGATCACGTCATCAGCGTTCGTAAACAAACGCGCATATAAAAATTAACGGTTAATAACAGTAATATTCACACATTCACTATACACTTAACATTTTTCATTTTTCTCCCTCACGAAAATTTTGTAACAATGTCCTGATTATGGTCTAATACCAATATACTTAAGTATAGACACATAAAATTGTTTCCTCTGATCGTAACATTCTGTGTTTGTTATATTTTTTTAAAATATTTTCTTCACATATTGTCGGATTAATTTCCTCCTCGTATTTCCATATATATATATATATATATATATATATATATATATATATATATATATATAATAAAAATGCACAAGCTTTTTTCGATACACACACTTACCCCCCTCTAATACTCACACCGCAAAAGAGAATATGACGTCATATTTTCAAACCGTCCACTTTTTCAACGTTCTTTTTTCAGACTTCAAATTTTAAACAGACTGATAAACGAGGACTATTACTCGCCTTTCTCGTTATTTCTATGATAAAATCTTTTTATCACCTTCATATACCAACATATGTCCTTAAGATGATCTAATTAATAGATCGAAACACTGCAGTGTCGGCCAAAAAATCTTACCACTTAACTCATTTAAACCTGTGTTTTTTCAATTTTTCTTAATATACTACACACACACACACACACACACACACACACACACACACACACACACACATTTTTCTAATATACTACATATTATATATATATATATATATATATATATATATATATATATATTCTACTGCTATTTCGCTATGTAAAATGCAAACAGAATTTGAAACCAGATCATTACGATAATTAGCGTACAGCAAAATCTACTTGACGTCATATTTTCAAACCGTCCATTTTTTCAACGTTCTTTTTTCAGACTTCAAATTTTAAAACAGACTGATAAACAAGGACTATTACTTGTTAATCAAATTTAGATTGGTCAAGTGAGGCTGAAAGCACAAGTTCTCGTCAGATAACCGAACTTAAAAGCTTGGTGACTATTTAAGCAACAGCGGTACAACAGCTAAAGATCACTGATGTCCTTTGTGACAATTGATGAGACTATGCAACAGAGAACATGGCAAGATAGCGATTACCGTCTTGATGTGCTTCGAGGTGAATAAAATGAGCCAAATCTTATTATAATAGAGATTGTGTGTTTTTCTGTCTGTAACCGAAACTATATCACTACTCAAGTTACAATTCCCTTTGTTATTTACATCACAATTCTCTATGATTTTATTTTTTTATTTAAACCTCAATTATTATAAAATTGTTTTACACTATTAATACTGTTGGCCATATGACATACTAATAATATGTAATTGTATTTATATATACAACAAAATAGCGGTTTACAGTGGGAACGGGTGTGCTAATTTGCATATTGATGTTAAAAATTTGAATTTTAATAAATATATGCTTAGTATTATTGATTTCTAAATTGTTTGGTTTTATCTTAATGAATATGAACAAAATCTCAGAGATGAATCTTAAAGGAAATCCTTTAACGAAAAGAAATAACTGTAATTTTAATTCTTTATTTCTATGTTAATTAAATAGTTTAAATTAGAAAAATTTAGCAATGAAAGACAGGAGTTTCAGTTGTTCTATTTTCGATTATACCCCTCTGTTTTAAATCTTTTTATCTGCATTCTTATTTAGTTTCATTAGCCTTTCTAATTTAATATAAAATCTTATTACATTAAAACCTAAATACTTTGCACCCTACGAAGGGTGCATATATTTGCTAGTAAACTTAATATCTATTCCTTATTTTGTAATAATTTCCACATATATAGCTTTTGAAATTATTTTTTTACACAGGTATAACCGCGTGACACGCATAAAAAACACCAAACAAATCCACACACATCAACATCAACAAATGGATTAAATATATTTATCCGGGTAAAATTCGTGCTTACATATATAAATCGATCAATCAAAAACCAAAACCCCCTCATCCCCCCCAGAAAGGACCCAACCACAGCGTAAATATACACACCTCTAAAACCAATGTTAATGTTTTGGTCCGAAGATCGCATAGGCGAGAAACTGCCAGTGCGAGGTGTTGACTCCATGTCCCGCTATCATAACTTAACTATAATTGGTCTATCAATAATATTGAATGTCTACTTACAAATATAGCACCCATATTATCTACATATATATATATATATATATATTATATATATATATATATATATATATATATAGTATATATTATATAGTTAGAATAAGTTTTTTTTCTAGTATTGGAAATTGAAAATAAACTGCTCGATTATGGGTTTAAGAGGTCGTATTCATTTGTCCAACGGGTACAATATATTTAACGTGTGATTGTTACCATTGGTTTCAAATCATCGTGGTTAGCCACTTATCGTCAAGATAACGCGACCATTAAGAAATAAAACGGCTAAGTCTTTGACTTTAGGCTGCATTTCTTTCAGGGGCATGTTGTCTTGACGATAAGCACCTGATACGCTGCTTTGTACCCAGGAAAATGAATAATATATATATATATATTTATATCATCCAGCCTATATATATATATATATATATATATATATATATATATATATATATATATATATATATATATAGCTGGATGATATCAAATCTTTGCTTGATAGGAATTCAAGGTGTGTCAAAAAAGTAGTATATATATATATATATATATATATATATATATATATATATATATTATATATATATATATATATATAAGGTTATAGATTTTTTGTACTTTTTGAATACGTCCCATTCATTTATTTCTTCCAGAATACAAGGTATATTAAAAAAGTACCAAGTTTAAAGCTGTATTTACCAAGATAGAAATAAAGAATGAATTGAACGTTATTTTTCATCAGAATAAAGGTGTATCAAAAAGTTCAAAAATCTATAACCTAATATATATATATATATATATATATATATATATATGTTGAATGGAGTGACAAATAAAAGTTTTAGGCTTTTATTCATTATTTCGGACGATATTATTATCAAATGGTTTCCTGCTAAAAGCATTCATCGGTAAACCATTTCCGTTACCTGATGAATGCTTTTTAGCAGGAAACCATTGGTGGTAATATCGTTCCGAATAAATGAATAAAAGCTAAAACTTTTATTTGTCACTTCATTCAACTATTAACGCTAATCACAGATATTGAGCACTCTTTCTAATAACACTGTACGTTGGATTACTATCACTTTTTTCTAAGTATACTAGTACCAACCATACCACATTAATATATATATATATATATATATATATATTATATATATAGAATAGATAGATAGATAGATAGATACATGGGTGTTCGGGATGAATTTGACATACTTATATTTTGTTATTTTTCTCCGTTTGTTGGAGTATTGAACGAACTACTCTTCATTTAAAAGCTTGGACCCTTTTTTATTCATATACGTGATGACAGATAGAATAGATGACTGGAACCCACCGAATCATGAAGAGTATAATTGTATGATAATGTCTTCGCCAGCCATCAAAATAAGGAGATTATGGTTGCTGCCCAATGCTCCCTGAATACTGTAAAAATAATCAGGCATGAACTGGAGAATTTCAATTGAGACTACGAGGCTATCTCTAACAGAAAGCAACCTAACAGACAATCGGATTGCGTTCATACAGCAGAATTCCTCGAAAATCTGCAGAAAAAGTGTTTAAGGACCCTAGCATCGGAATTCGGGCTTTGTCAAGGGAATTGCATGTTTCAGCCTCTATCATGAAGGAAAAACTTTCACTCAATGAAGACCTTCGCTACTATGCATACAAGCGTCTGAAAAAGGCAAATAATCTTCTGAGCAAAGTGAAACATTTTGCTGAATCACAAACTGGTTCTTTTCCGATGAGAATAAACTTTTGCCAAGATCAAAAGCACAACACGCAGAATAACAGATGGCTTACATATTGTGCAAAGGACACTCTTCGTTTAATTCAGATTAAATTTCCCCAGACTGTGATGGTTTTCGGATGCGTGTACTCTGAGGGTGATGTATGTCAGCATTTTTTTTTTTGAGAAGAGAGAGAGAGAGAGAGAGAGAGAGAGAGAGAGAGAGAGAGAGAGAGAGAGAGAGAGAGAGAGTTGAATTCAATGCTACGTGGAGTTGCTAAACACTGTATCAAGCCCTGGATAAGAAGGGTAGCCAATGCTAGCCATATGTATGGCAGCAGGATTCGGCCACCTGTCATACTTCAAAAATGGTTATCGTCGAAATTTTTACGACTACACCAGTCCCAATGTTTGGCCTCCGGACTCCCCAGATTTTAACCTAGGATTATTATGTATGTGGCGCTGTTGAAAAAGACGCTAATCGCCGTGCAGTACTACAAAACCCAGTTAATCGAGAGAATTAATGTAGTTTTTGAGGCCCTTCCCAGGGATACTAACATCAGCTTGATTCAGGTCCCGGAGCAGGATTGAGGCTGTGATCGACGCTAATGGCGGTTATCTTGAGTGAAACCTGTTGACAGTAGTGTAATTTCCGTGCCTGATAAATTTCTTTACAATCCATTAAATTTTGTATTTACCAAGCACCTTTTCTTTTTCCTTATGAAACTGTCAAATTTATCCTGAACACCCTGTATGTGAAAAGATTGATAGACCTGAAGAGTATCATAGATAGAGAGATACGAAGAGGTATGTAAAGGTATCGAAAATAAAGGAAATAATTACCTTGATTGAATTTTTTTGTCTCAATTTGACATTAAATGTAAGTCAATTATATAGTGCAATAAAAATAGCCACAGGACATTCTTTTAAACTTAACACTGTTTTTGCGACAGGAAATTCCTGTGCAGGTAAAAGAAAAGAAAGAATTAAACTTCTATTGTTCTAACGCAACACATCTCCGCCTTTTTTCTTTGGCTGGCGTTAATGCCCCCATTTAAAGGATTTAGGTTGTAGCAAACCGTCAGGCTCTACCATCTCATTTCACCTTCCCCTCGCTAGCTTCTAACGACTATACCATTATCCTCTAGGCCATTGGTCTCTTCACCCCTTTTTTTTGTCATGTGGTCTGCCTTATTTTAGATACTTCGAAAACATTACGACGTTTCTCTCTATTTCTTTTTTTATTTTTTTTTTTTCTGCGTTTTTTTTTCTCCTTCTTTCTTGGGTCGCTATCATAGTTAATTTGCCCGGTGATTCGCGCACATGCTACAGGTAGGCTGGGGATGTGTGGCTTTGAGCTCAGTATATATTGGGGGCTTTGTCACCGTGGCAACGCTATTGTTTCAAGCAGTAAGGTCTTCCTCGCACCTTAACTACCGCCCCGATTTCCGTCTGGTTTATTTAATGAGTGTGTTGTTTTTTTTTATTTATGTTGTTTTTCGTTTTTGTTTTATGATAAGATATTTTTTAACTGTCTGTACTTTTATTATATACCCGTCTCTTTGCAAAACGTCTTCCATTTCTTTCCATCTTTCGTTTATACTTCATTGCTTATCATATATATTATATATATATATATATATAATATATATATTATATATAAGGATATCTACTATCAGACGACCTACTATTAGTTTCGCACAAAGCTCTTCATAAAATACTACAATTAGATAGCCCTATATGCGAATAATACGTCTGACTCAGTAGATATCCTTATTACTTGGCTCTACTTATAGCACTTTTTACAAATTAGCAATTATGTATATATACTATATACATATATATATATAAATTGAAATACTATATAGATTATTTTTGTTGGTACCTTGGTCTTTTCTTTTTCAAACATGTTTGGTACAATCAACATCTACCAACACGCACCGTATTAATACAACTCATATTTCTATTCAACCCATAGATGGACCCTAACAGGTACTAACCATTCCGAGAGACCAGGGAGCAAAGTGATGAGGGGGTGCTCCACATTCCCCAAACCTCCAAAACTGGAACCTCACCATCAGATAGAGTTTAAAGTCATTCCAGATATAGACCCTCAGTCACCGCTTCTAGCACCCATATGATAAAAAGGGGTTGGGGCTTGCTATAAGGGCAATAGGGTTGGGAAAATCCTATAGATGCTAGGGCTTGACATGACCAGCCGATTGATCGAAGGGGGCCTCTCCAATCGCCCGTCTAGCCCAAGATAGGGCCAAAGTGGAGTATTGCAAGTCCTGAACTGCTCATCCATCTGGGTTTCTATCCTTAAGCATCACGGGTCGCCACCTACGGCCAACAGGTGGGCCACATTGGGGGAATCTTACATCTCTGCAGAGGTGCAGTCAGTGCATTCTAACGCCCCAGCCGACAGGGCGTGGGCATTTCCGTGAAATATGGTGAAATATAATGCTTTTTATACGTAATCTAACATTATTACATTTTGCGCGCTATTCTGCATTAATACCAAAAAAGTGAATTGACACAAAGAAAGAATGATATGTGATGGGAACATTTGCATAAGATGTCTAATAAACAAGTTCATATGATTACATATTATTGTTAAGTATATGCAGTTATCTCCCTTACATTCTTTTTAAATACTGGATCGTGCAAAGAAAAAAGAAACAAAGAATTTCGTTTCTCTGAATGTTTGAAATGAGGCTTGAAGATTAGAATTATCTGCGTCATTCGGACTATTGTCCCCATCTTCATTGTTATTTGTACAACGTTTCGGCCGATATGCCCTCCGGCCTTCTTCAGGTATTTCTTGTCGGACTCAGAAAGGTTCCCGAGTCCGAGAATGTTCTTGAGTCCTAGAAGGTTCCCGAGTCCGACAAGTAATACCTGAAGAAGGCCGGAGGGCATATCGACCGAAACGTTGTACAAATAACAATGAAGATGGGGACAATAGTCCGAATAACGCAGATAATACTAGAATTTCGTTTGTTTAAAATGTGTACAAATGCAAAAAGCGCGCAGTAGATATCATTAGAATCACATTTTACGTATAAATTGCATTAGATATCGGAAACTTCTGAAGGAGCCTAACCCTAAGCTTAACTCTTAACAGTTTGTATATATATACTATATATATATATATATATATATATATATAATATATAATAATAGAGAGAGAGAGAGAGAGAAGAGAAGAAAGAGAGAGAGAGAGAGAGAAGAGACATACACAACACACACACACAACACATATATTATATATATATATATATATATGTTGTATGATCATCTTGGAAGTGTAATTAATATAATTAACAGCAATTAAAGTCCAAATTAAATACATCACTTTGCCTCTTATATGTCTACTAAATGTTTGCCAGATTTTAGATTTGCAATCATTAACCACTAAGTTTAAGTTTTATTACAAATTTAATATTTTTGAAAATTCTACTCCTTCCCATTATATTATTATTACATAATTTATTATCATTTCATAAGTCTTAAGAGTCAGATTATATATATATATATATTATATATTATATATATATATACTATATTCGTGCGTTAGCAGGAAAACCATTGGTTATAAAATATTGTTCCGATGTAAATAAATAAAAGCTAAACACTTTTATTTGTTCATTCATTCATATATATATATTATATTATATATTATATAGTATATATATTTAATTATAATGGAGATTGTGTGTTTGTCTGTCTGTAACCGAAACTAAATCAACTATTCAAGTCACAATTCCCTTTTGTTACTGAGATTTACCATGAATTTTATTTAAAACCTCATTATTTGATAAATTGTTATACCTTTATTAATACTGTTGACTATATCTCGTACTAATAGCAGTAAATTGTATTAATATATAACCACAAAATAGCAGTTTACAGTTTGTGAACGGGAAGGCTAATTTTGCAATATTGATATTTAAAATTTGATTTGATAAAATATATGCTTGAGTATTATTGATTTCTGATTGTTTGGTTTTCTCTTAAACGAATCTGAGCAAAAAATCTCGGGGATAAATCTTAAAAAGAAATCCATAAACAAGACGTAAGAACTGTAATTTATTAAATACTTCATAATCTAATAAAATAGATAATTAGGAAAAATGAAAAAGCGGGAGGGAAAGAATAATGAATGGAAGAGTTAAATCTAAAGCTCTCTATTTTTCGATTAATAACCCCCTCATTTATCATTTTCTAAATAGTTTTATATTTGATACAATATTTATAAACATCAAAAACTAAAAATACTTGCACCCGAAGGGTGATATATTCGCTAGTAATATATATAATATTTAGTAGAGGAAAATGTAATGGTTTAAATCCAAATGATTCATCGGGACCTACGCTTAGTCGATGTAATTCCTTAGTTAACCCAGATACATTCCTTTCGGATAATAACAGTTGAATTAGGTTGATATTTTTCTACTAATCCAAAAGTGCTCATATATATATATATATGATATATATATATAATATATAATATATTTATATTATTATATATATATATCAACCACGTCTGCACGAGCAAATTTAACGGATGGTCATTTATTTAGTGAGTTTAACAGTATAGAGTCCGAGTTTTCCTACTCTAAAGTTGTTGCCTAACCATGGTTAAAGAGCCAGTCTGTTCGTACTATTTATTTACAGCAGGGAGAATAATTTGATTTTCAACATATACATAAACTAAATAAGACTGACCAGATAGGGATGGTTCTAGTGGATGCCATTTAGGGTAGATAAAGACGCCATTGTAAGATAGACAAATTGTTGCTAGGGATGCATTGTTGCATATCTGGTTTTT
>CM042146.1:29153772-29168772 GCA_023376005.1 Doryteuthis pealeii
GGAGATTTTTTTTTTTTCGAAACTTTATTTTATTATTATAAATTCCCAGCACATTGTTTTAAAACGTATCTTTGTATTTTTTTTTACTCTCTTCTTTGTCAATTTCTTAGGCGGAGTTTAACGGGTTTGATTTCAGAGTTTTTCCTTCTCCTAGACTGGTTACCTAGTCTCTTTCTCTCTCTCTCTCTCTCTCTCTCTCTCTCTCTCTCTCTCTATACTATATATATATATATATATTATATATATATATATATATATATATATATATATAATATATATATTTTGTATAGATATTTTTTCCAGTCTTCTGGCTATCCTTTTTGAATCTGGATCGAGTTGATTCATGATATTTTGCAAACTAATTTCCCGAGCGCTTTCGACTGTTTCGCCAGTCGTCTTCATGGGGTTACGTAATTTGTTTTTTAGTTAATTTTTAGTTCTGTTATCTATGCTTTTATCAAATTCAGAGAGTTTATTATTTTTAGTTCTGTTATCTATGCTTTTATCAAATACAGAGTTTATTATTTTTAATATTAAATTCGATACATCTTTCTACTTTGAGAACAGTTCAACAGAAAAGGATTATATCTAATACATCTTTCTACTTTGAGAACAGATAAACATACAAGGCTTACAACCGATACATCTTTCTACTTTGAGGACATATCAACAGAAAGGACTATATCTTACATCTTTCTATTTAGAGGTCAGATCAATAGACCAGGATTATATCTGATATATCTTTCTACTTTGAGTACAGATCAACGGAAAAGGTCTATGTCTGATGCATCTTTCCATTTCGAGGACTGATCTACTGATAAGTATTAAAACTGATACTACATCTTTATACGTCAAGAAAGAATCAGACTTAATGCCACAAATAATATCCACTGTAAAACTGTATCTAACTCCAGACCTAACATATCAACTCGAATCGTAATAATTTTCATTAAATATCTGATCAATGCAAGGTCTATTTTTTTATTTTTTTACATTGGGATTTAAATGGGGCATTCCATGGGGATTCAAATCACGATTCAGTAATAATGGATCCGCGGGACTAAATTAAAAAAATCCCCTCTACCCAGACGACACCGGGTAGCTGCTGCTAGTATGCTATAAAACAAAACAACCAAAAAACAATTACAAAAAATGAGCAGGCAGGTTTGTATTTTGGTTTTTTTTTTTGGGGGGGGGGGGTTGTTTTGTTTTACGGCATATCAACCTCAGTGGGTCATTTAATGCCGATAAAGTTTTGAAATAAATCAATTCTTAATGGATAATACAATTTTTTTTTTATAAATACATTTTTCTATTTAACCCATAGATGGGACCCTAACAGGTACTACCACTCCGGGTCAGAGTGGACCAGGGAGCAATGGTGATGAAGGGGTGCTCCACATTCCCCAAACCTCCAAAACTGGAACCTCACCATCAGATAGAGTTTAACGTTATTCCCAGGACATGTAGACCCGCAGCCACCGCCTTCTAGAACCCATATGATAAAATTGTATTTTGGTGGGATTCAAAAAACTTCTTTATTACAAACTAGTACAAAATAAAACGCCCTCCTGTTTTAAATTCTAATTTCAGTTGTTATCACCTACTTTTCAGCAATTCCTCCTTTACAATCTCCTTGGATATCAGAAGCTAACAAGATTCTATCATTGCAACAGCCGGGTTTTTTTTAGGTAAATATTAAGGTTGGTTGGATTTACGGCAGCTCAACCTCTTTTGGGTATTCAATTCTTTTTTCCGAACTCAATTTTTAAAACATATTTTTGCAAACTTGATGTATTTAACCCATAGATAGAATCCATTAAACCGGGTCAATGGGGATCTTGTAGTAATATCAATGAAAGGGTACACCACACTCTTCAAAGCTCCGAACTAGAACTTCATAATCAGATGAAAGTTTAACGTCATACTCAGTAGAACCGTAGTTTTCTTTTTAAAAGGAAAGTGATTCGAATGTGTAAACTTCTGACCGGCGTACTCAATGGATTTATAAGGCTGTTATCCTTGGATTGGATCATTGCTATGCTCGGATCAACAGGGAAAACCTGATGAAGGCCAGCGAATACAACTACTGGAACGGTGTATATTTATATACCACAATATAATGAGATTATATTATAAAGGGGCCGGGTTAGCTCAGTCGGTAGAGCGTTCAGCTAGAAACCACAAGGTTTCTAGTTCGATACCGGTCCTCGCCAACTCAGCGTATGAGTAGCACAGGGATCTGTGCGGTAAAGTAAGGAGCTGATGGTAGGTGTGGCGCTCCACCTCAGACGCCAAAATAATCTCCTTGGTCTAGCGCTATTTAAAAGGGGATATACTCCCTCGCTGATTGGCTGATACCGACTTTAGGCCGTCCCAATGACTTTACTTACTTATATTATAAAACCTTCTTCAGGACAATATCATAAAAAGAAGAGAAATAGATTTTTTTGTTCAAAATGTGATGAATGCTTTTGAAATGAGGTGAATTGTAAATATATTCTGGAAAAAAAATTAGTGTATGTTCAATTATTTCTTATTTTATTTATATTTTTGCTTGAAGGCAATTACAATGCGCATATCGCATAAAATTAGAACATCGCACAGACTGTTTCAAACAGTCTGTACAAACAGTCTGTACGATGTTCTACACACCGAGTAATTCTTTGCGAAATTCACTTGTCATTATTATCTTCTATAATTATCGAATTTTATGCGATATGCGCTTTGTAATTGCCTTCAAGCAAAAATATAAATATTAATATATACTTTATTCAACAATGCTTCTAAAATAAACAAACATCCAAAATATTATTTCTTATTTTATTAGCTTGGAATAAACTAATTGCAGATAAGACGCAATATATTTTGATTTATTATAATGGCTTCATAAAATATTCCTTAAACAAATTCGATTGAATTCCTTAAATTCATGGTATAATTTTTCTCATTCAGATGAAAATACAATAACCCAATGCTGACGGGAAAATGGAATTAGTAGTTAATTTATTTACTGAACAAATAATAATTTAAAAAAACAGTAAGAGTAGAGAATGGCCTTTTCCTTTTATAAGGAACATAAAGAAGCTCCAAAAAATGACGTTAAAAGCGTTAAATTCAAAAACTCACATTGGTTCTGCAGCACACCAGAAATATAACTAAAAAAACTCAAAATACAAATTTCCCCATGATCTGTTTTAATAAAAATTAACATCTAATCCCACCAGTCGATCAAATATCGGCATCTCAACATTTGGAATCATATTACAGGTAACGGCATTTCATGGCATATACGTTTTTGTTTTGCTTTGTAGTTTAACTTTCTGTGATTCAAGATCTTACTTATACTGTCACAAAATTATTCCCTCTTTCGATACAGATTGTATTTATGCAGAACACAGTAGAATTAATCGCCCTAATTTTTGTGCCAACAACCAAAGCAACAAAACTGCTTGGAGATATTTTTTAAATGATTTGCCTAGCATATTGAAATCCGAGTTAAATATGATATAATATTGGTTTGGAGGTTGTTTTAGAAGGCTATCACAATGGAGGTGTGAAAAAAATAATAATACGGCAACAATGGTGTTGTGTGTTAACCTGTATTTAATTCTTGAATTTTCGAGATAATATCTCTTTTTTTCAAAAGACCACTGGAACAGAAGCAGTCTAGTTATGGCATTAAAAAAAAAGAATACCATAACTAGACTGCTTCAGTTCCAGTGATATTTTGAAAAAGAGATTTTATCTTCGAAAATTCAAGAATTAAATATAGGTTAACACACAACACCATTGTTACCGTATTATTTTTTTTTTCTTACACCTGCATTGCGATAGCCTTCTAAATCAAACTCCTAACCAATATATACACAATGCTTCAAGCAAATTATAAAACACTCTTATAATATAATATATTTATTTACCAACCCCTCCGCACGAGCAGGATGCGACATGAGGTCAATTTCTTAAGCTGAGTCTGACAGTTTTGAATTCAATGTTTTCCTTCTCCTATATAGCTTGCCTAAACAAGGTTAACGAGCCCAGTCTAGCCTACTATTTACCCATAACCGGAGGGAGTATAGTTGGATGCATACCTTTCCCAAGGGTAATAACGCTATGTGAAATGCATACTGCCTTGTCCAGGATTTGAACTCTGGTCGACAAATCCATTTCTAGAACCTAACCATTAAACCACGCGCCTCCACCTAGGTATAATATAATATATACGTTTCATGTTTCTCTTCTTTGTAGGGACGATAACTTTTCTGTCGCCTCGTGTAGATATATTTATTTCTCTCAATTTAAACGTATTTATACATTTGAATCATTTTAATTAATTTCTTGTCTGATCAACGCTTTAACAAGATCGATAGCTTAATCGGCCATTACAAACCTCTGCCATTTCTTTATTTTAATTCCATTGAAATCATTTTCTGTGAGACGCTCTTTTATTATCATTTCCATTCAATTTCCTTCTTTTCATTGTTTTTCTTCTTTTTTTTTTTTTTTTTTTTTTTTTTCGTATATTTTCTTTAAGCCATATCCATTTCCAGGAACAGCTACTAACAAGCGGCCATTTAATTTGTCCTCAGAACTGACCAGACATTCCCGTTCCACTCTGATTACTACAAACTAATCAACGACACAATGCACCATCACGGTATGGGGAGTCGAGTCGGGAAATCGATGAACGGACATCCCGAAAAGGCCCCTTTCTATTTGGCTAAGGACAATCACTGACCTTGCACGGCACGGTTCAACGTTCACAGTTTCAATTTCGCTTTATTCTTTGTATAAAGTAACTGAAAGCCTAACAAAAACATAACAGGAATTAAAACAAACTTCATTTGTCGTAAGTTACCATCAAAGAAGAAAAGACATTTGAACGTACATTATAATCGTTTAAATGATAACATAAGAAAACAAAAGACACATTATCTCAACCGTTTCATAACATTGTCGATATTACCGCCCAATCTATTTAGGGTGTTTATTCTATGTTCTAATTGTTAACAAGTAAGCATAGTTATGGGAATCGACATTTTTGTTATTGATGTTATTAGCGAAAGAAACGAAGATTAAATTGTATTCATCCTTTAAAGGCTTTTATTTCTTAAATGGTGTTTTTTTTTTTTTTTTTTTTTTCGAAACTTTATTTTATTATTATATTAATTCCAGCACATTGTTTAAAAACGTATCTTTGTTATCTTTATTTTACTCTCTTCTTTGTTTTTTTTTTTTTTTATTTTTATTTATTTATTTTTTTCAATTTTCGTATTTAGCAGACGGTGTGCGCTGATGCGAAAAAGAATACCCCGTTTGTCCAGGTATTGTACTCGACTTTTACCAATTAATAAAGTCTCTTTCA
The DNA here is from genome assembly GCA_023376005.1 of Doryteuthis pealeii. Lineage (NCBI taxonomy): Eukaryota > Metazoa > Mollusca > Cephalopoda > Myopsida > Loliginidae > Doryteuthis > Doryteuthis pealeii. The sequence goes on from CM042146.1 coordinate 29,159,141, forward strand.
TTCAGTTTTTTGTCAGTCTTTATTTAATGTGTCTTGTTTCACACTTTTTTTTGTGTTTGCCTTGTTTTGTTTACAAGTCTTTGTGTCATGTTTTTTTTCAAGTTACGAAGATTATTTTCTAACTAAATAACTTTCTATTCAAAACAGGATATCAGAAAAGAAACAATTTACTTCTATAAAGACCGAATTTTTGCCATTTTTTTTATTAAAAAATTAGTGACCAGTTATCATCATCATCATCATGGCATGCTAGTAGCACGAATATCCATGAAAATCACTCGTCAACCGTACCTATCATTCGTTGCCCCCGGCATGTCCCCCGCACAGCATCCAGCATCCGTACAGAGCTAGCTAATGTAAGTTTATGCTGGAGCACCCGTACTGGCGTTTCCATGCGCTGGTTTCCACGGGAGAACGTTGCTTATGTGTTCGTCCTTTTTCTCCAGCAGTACCCAGCATGTTTTGTTCGTCTCATTGTGATGGTTTCTGTGATAGGTAGGAAGTGGCCGTACAGCTGCCTCCTTGTGGCATGTGTTTGCACGATTTGTTTACGAATACATGCTGCATTCTTGTGCAGCTCCCATTTTGCTTATTCTCTAGGTGTTTCGTCAGGGTACACGCGGTGCAACCATACCGTAGCACTGATACAACTACGACATGGAATAATTGTCATTTTACCTTGTCAGTGAGATCGGTTTTCCACATGTCTTTTAATCTCTTTATAACAGACCATGCATTCCCAATAAAATTAGAAAACAGTTAAAATTCGACCAGGATTGAACCTGCAGTCTACATATAAGTATCACTTATTTTCTATTATTATTATTTCATTTCATTTGTTTATTTAATAGTAATAATAGTTTGAATCGTGTACACATAGATAAACTGGCCGAAACACATGTGTAAGTGATATTGATTAAATTCATCTTTTATTATCCATTCTGTACTTTCTTTCTTTATCCATTCTTCCTCAAGTATCACTTAGAACTGTCTTAACCTAACTCCTTTATCCATTAGGCCATGTTTCCAAATGGACAATTAAAATGTGAATTTTGGGAACTTATAAACCTAATTTCTTGTTTTGCTTAGAATATCTACCTATTCACTTATGTATGAAATTATAATGAAAAATAAATTGTACAACTGCAATTGAAAAGTACATCGGTGCAACCAGTTATGTATTCATAACAAGTTGGTCCTGAATAAGATATAGTTTCAGTGGCCCAGCATCATCACGACTAATAGAGGCCTACTCGTTGCGTAGTGGCTTTTGCTACTACTAGAATTGGCTAGCCGGAAAAAACATTTCCTTGCATATCCATTATTACTGAATCCCGAGTTGAATACCCCATTAAAAAAGACCATGCGTTGATTTATGAAAGATAGGAATATTTCTTTGGGTCCATTTTTCATATTTCTCAACCTTTTAGTTCGTCGTCAGAAGAAAATATTTTGTGAAGAATTATAGAATTAAAAAAAAATCTTAAAAGTTGATCTGCTATAAAAGTAACGGAAAAAATGAACTGGTAACGTAATATACCCATTCGATAGATCTTTATATTAATATTCTTGTTCCTTGTCTTTGTTGTTATTGTCAATAACAACAAAGACAAAGATCCGTTGAACAGTAACAACATTCATTTGATAAAGGGTACCTAACGAACCCGAAAATTTATGAAAAGAAATAATAAAAAATAAATGAATCCAATACTCCATAACATCGAGTTCATTCATTTATTTTTAGATGCTTCATAATAACGCCCAACTTCAACATAAAAAAAACATAAAAAATATATACTGAGAGAAGCATACGGAGATCCCTAAAATACAACATATATATATATATATATATATATATATATATATATATATATATATATATATATAGAGAGAGAGAGAGAGAGAGAGAGAGAGAGAGAGAGATAAACAGAATTAAATAGTTCAACAGAACGAAATAGATAAATATAACTCTATATATGGAGAGACAAAAAGAGTGTGAGATAGAGTGATAGAGAGATAGGCAGAACCAGATAGATAGATAGATAGATAGATAGATAGATAGATTGAGATAGATAGATAAATCGATAAATAGAATGAAATGTATAGATAGATGAACAGAAAAGAATAGGCAGTTGAGTAAAACGAAATAGATAGTTAGATAAATAGATTGATAGATAGATAGAGAAATAGATAGATAGATATTTGACCAGAATGAAATTGATAGATAGATAGATAGATAGAATGAAATAGATAGATCGATGAATAGAGGAAATGTATAGATGAACAGAAATAAATAGGCAGTTGAGTAAACGAAATAGATAGATAAATAGATTGATAGATAGATAGAGAAAATAGATGTATTTGACCAGAATGATAGATAGATAGATAGATAGATAGAATGAGATAGATAGATGAATCGATAAATAGAAGGAAATGTATAAATAGATGAACAAAAATATATAGGCAGTTAAACGAAATAGATAGTTAGATAAATAGATTGATAGATAGATAGAGAAATAGATAGGAATTTGACCAGAATGAAATTGATAGATAGATAGATAGATAGATAGATAGATAAATAGAATGAAATGTATAGATAGATGAACAGAAATGAATAGGCAGTTGACTAAAACAAAATAGATAGTTAGATAAATAGATTGATAGATAGAGAAATAGATAGATAGATATGTGACCAGAAGCAATTGATAGAGAGATAGATAGATAGATAGATAGATAGATATATAGAATGAGATAGATAGATGAATCGATAATAGAATGAAATGGATATATAGATAACAGAAATAAATAGGCCAGATAGATTGATAGATAGATAGAGATAGATAGATTTGACCATGAAATGATAGATAGATAGATAGATAGAATAGATAGATAGATAAATCGATAAATAGAATGAAATGTATAGATAGATGAACAGAAATAAATAGGCAGTTAAACGAAATAGATAGATAAATAGATTGATAGATAGATAGAGAAATAGATAGATAGATATTTGACCAGAATGAAATTGATAGATAGATAGATAGATAGATAGATAGATATATAGAATGAGATAGATAGATAAATCGATTAATAGAAGGAAATATATAGATAGATGAACAGAAATGAATAGGCAGTTGAGTAAAACGAAATAGATAGTTAGATAAATAGATTGATAGATAGAGAAATAGATAGATAGATATGTGACCAGAATGCAATTGAAGAGAGATAGATAGATAGATAGTAGATGAGATAGATAGTGAATCGATAAATAGAAGGAAATGTATAGATAGATAAACGAAATAAATAGGCAGCAGATAAATAGATTGATAGATAGATAGAGAAATAGATAGATAGATATTTGACCAGAATGAAATTGATAGATAATAGATAGATAGATAGATAGATAGATAGATAGAATGAGATAGATAGATGAATCGATATAGAAGGAAATGTATAGATAGATAAACAGAAATAAATTGGCAGTTAAACAGATAGATAGAGAAATAGATAGATAGATATTTGATCAGAATGAAATTGATAGATAGATAGATAGATAGATAGATAGATAGATGAGATAGATAGATGAATCGATAAATAGAAGGAAATGTATAGATAGATGAACAGAAATAAATTGGCAGTTAAACGAAATAGATAGTTAGATAAATAGATTGATAGATAGATAGAGAAATAGATAGGTATTTGACCAGAATGAAATTGATAGATAGATAGATAGATAAATAGATAGAATGAAATAGATAGATCGATGAATAGAATTAAATGTTTAGATGAACAGAAATAAATAGGCAGTTGAGTAAAACGAAATAGATAGATAAATAGATTGATAGATAGATAGAGAAATAGATAGGTATTTGACCAGAATGAAATTGATAAATAGATAGATAGATAGGTAGATAGAATGAGATAGATAGATGAATCGATAAATAGAATGAAATGTATAGATAGATGAACAGAAATAAATAGGCAGTTAAACGAAATAGATAGTTTGATAAAAAGATTGATAGATAGATAGAAAAATAGATAGGTATTTGACCAGAATGAAATTGATAGATAGATAGATAGATAGATAGATAGATAGAATGAGATAGATAGATGAATCGATAAATAGAATGAAATGTATAGATAGATGAACAGAAAAGAATAGGCAGTTGAGTAAAACGAAATAGATAGTTAGATAAATAGATTGATAGATAGATAGAGAAATAGATAGATAGATATTTGACCAGAATGAAATTGATAGATAGATAGATAGATAGATAGAATGAGATAGATAGATAAATCAATTGATAGATAGATAGAGAAATAGATAGGTATTTGACCAGAATGAAATGATAGATAGATAGATATATAGAATGATAGATATGAATCGATAAATAGAATGAAATGTATAAATAGATGAACAGAAATATAGGCAGTTTAAACGAAATAGGTAGTTAGATAAATAGATAGATAGATACATAGAGAAATAGATAGGTATTTGACCAGAATGAAATTGATAGATAGATAGATAGATATATAGATAGATAGATAGACAGATAGATAGATAAATCGATGAATAGAATGAAATTTATAGATAGATGAACAGAAATGAATAGGCAGTTGAGTAAAACGAAATAGATAGTTAGATAAATAGATTGATAGATAGATAGATAGAGAAATAGATAGATAGATATTTGACCAGAATGAAATTGATATATATATATATATATATATATATATAATATATATATATATATAGAGAGAGAGAGAGAGAGAGAGAGAGAGAGAGAAGAGAGAGAGAGAGAGGAGAGAGAGAGAGGGTAAATGGGACAAGAAATATTCAGGTGAAGAATCGTTGTGAGAGGGAAATAATGGAAATTGAGTGCGTGAAGAAAGAGAGTGGGATCGATTTGAAATAGAATGCAAATAAAATCATGGAATTTCGCCATTCCCTCTTTTACTCTTCGAGATGCCATGCACGCTTCTCGGCCGTTTGCATGAGTAGTTGCTTTAAAGCTCGCACCAACCAAGCAGAAAAACGCAAACTGCTCGAGTGGACGCGCGCTGCGATACGCCATGTTGTCGCTTATGTGCCGCCACCACTTTCGGTGTGATTACAATTCTGGGGCCTGGCACATGAGCCGGACGCACCCAATCTGCACATACCAGACCGGGCAACGTAGGGTGTCACTGACAGGCGTCCGACATCAGTAATTCGTTGTGTGCAATTTCAATGAGGAGAACTGCGAAGATTTCATACGAGGTAAAACTGTGAAAGTACGTAGTCTGATCAAAAAATAAGGGTAACGAAAGTGTAAAAATTTAAATATAAGTTTAAATGGATGTAAAATAATGATATGTGTAAAAACTCAATATTTTAGTTATACCATGGAGGTCAATGTTTAGGTAGTGGATATGTATGCCGAAAAGGGGGGGGGTGTTCTTAAAAAGTATTTTGATATTGTAAAAAGTACATGGTACCTTTAAAGGAGATTGCTTCATTCATTTAATGGGATAACCACACGAGGACATGATACTATGTGTATTTTTGTAATGTAACCATTGTAGTGTTTTTTGACAATAAGAAAATTTAAAAAAATAAAAATATTCGGACCATATGACCTTTAGGCACCCCTTTTGCTTTGCTGATTCATAAGTACATTTTTTTCATTTACTCCGTCAACATCCAGTTTGTTTGTTAGGGGTTAGAGTTATAGTTAGGGTTAGGGTTAGGGTTAGGGTTAGTTTTATAATTAAAAAAACCTCTAAAAATCGTCTGTTAAAAACACAACCGGATGTGACGGTGTAAATGAAAAAAATGTACTTATGAATTAGCAATGTAAACGGGGTGCCTAAAGGTCATAGGGTCCAAATATTCTAATCAATTATTATTTTGATAAATCCATCATAATTTATCCATATGCTACAGTTGAATGGGCTGTAGATCTTTATTAAATTAAGCAATGACTTGATGAGTTAAGTTAGAAGTTAAAGTTTATAGAAACATAGAAAACATTTAAGTGGCAAATTTAGAAGTCATTTAAGTGGCAAATTAAAAGCCCTAATCGTAACCAACCCCCTTAAAAAATTCTCAGTCAACCTTAATTTTTTAACATCTGATTCTTCGGTATTTAATCGATAGTAATGAAAATATTTTTCTAAAGAAAATGAAAAAGATATTTTCACCGTGAGGTCACAGCCTTTTAACTTCACCTAACTATTATGGCACGAGGCTTTCCGTCGAGGTTTAATGGTTAGTAAACTGGTTTCGTAGATCTATTACCATCGAAAAGTGAGTTCGATCCTCGCTGGATACCCGATACTTGTGACCTTGTGTCAAATCGGTGGAAAACGGGTTGGGTAAATAATAATTACCTAACCCGTTCGCAAAAAAATAATATTTACTAAAATATTTATTAAAAAAAATATTTAAAAAAAGAATATTAAAAAAAAAATATTTGAACAAAAAATAAAAAAAAAAATATTTACTAAATATATATTTTTTAATTCACATTTTGACATGCATGTAAGATAAATGAAATAGTTTATGAAAATGCATTTTAAGATAAATGAAATAGTTTATAATGAATAAATCTGATTCATTATCTAGATATATAAATGAATCATTTATATTACACCTACATCTAGATAACAAATGTTATGCTTAAGTAATAGATACCAGGTACTTTTTACAATTTAATTTTTTTTCATCAATGTAACCTTCCTTTTTGGCATACATGTCCGGTACATACACATTGACACCCTGGTTATACATTATGTAATAGTGAAAATAAATTAGATTAAGTGCGACGTGTGAATTGCAGACCTGTTGGCTTCTGATTGGTCAAAACGTGCCAACAGGGCCAGGACTAAAAGGAAGATAGTGAGAAGAGACAGTTGTAATAATGGTTGACTCCATGAGAATGTTTATACATTCCGGGGTCCAAATCTAAACTTGTAACCCTGAAATGGAGGCGCATGGTGTAATGCTTAGATTCATAGGAAATGAACTCGTTGATCAGAGTTCAATTCCTGGACAAAGCTATTTGCATTTCACATGGAGCCAATACCCTTGGGAAAGGTATGAATCCAATTTTTCCAGCTATGAGCAAATAGCAGGACAGACTGGGCTCTTCAACCATGGATAGGTAACCAGTTTAGGAGAAGGAAAACTCTGAATTCAAACATTAAACTCCGCTTAATAAATTGACAATGTGTCACATCCTGCTCGTGTGGAGGGGTTGGTAAATATATGTAACCCTTGAAATTTTGAAATGTTTAAGGAGGATAGGCGAAAGATACAGTTTGTCCTCCCAGGCTTGTACTTGGTAAATAAAAAGGTGAACTCAAAGGGAAAAAAGACTTGTATTTGTAATTAAAAACTATCAAAGCTCAAGACAAGAGATACCAGGAAGAAACCAAGAAGATACCAAGTATTTTCCAGCCTCCAAGAACCGAGAACATGCCAGCCCAACGATAGATACAGAATACCAGCAACTCCGATCAAGATAATTATAGGGCCTACATATTCCTTTAATGAAACACCACGTCACATATTGAACGTAATAACTGCATATATACTAACAGCAAAAATCATGCCACGTCCCATAGAGATATTTAATTACAACTTTTACTTTTTGGTTGTTTGGTCGGTTGGTTGAATGATTTTAACGGCATATTGTTGCATAATCTATGCGGTTGCATAAGATTATTGCCAATCCCCTGTATTTCTGAATGGATGGTCCTTTTCATATCACGGGCGGGACTTTCCGTGGAATATTACAGACAGCCCGCAAAATACGTGAAGTCACGTGGGACCTGGTTGGGTCTTCAGTTTCAGTTTGGATGTCAGGCCGAGAAGATGTACTGCCTTAAGTGTAGCTCACTGCATACACGTGTTATGTTAGTTACATGAAATGTTTAGTTAAGAAATAAAAGGTTAATTAAATAATATGGATTTTGTGGTTGATGAATGTCTTGGCAACAGGACTGACCTAGAAGACTAGACACGAAGTCCCCAAGACTAGGTCCAGACGCTGGAAGAAGAACGTAAGATAGGAAAGATGAACAGAAGAAAAATAGAAGAGAAAGTAAAGAAGAATATACAACAATATCAACCCATCTGGGGTTATGTCATGCCTAACGGTTAGAAAGTAATATATGTTATGTATTAATATTAATACTTTTTAGTAATTGGTTTTAACAGTGTGTTAGCACCACTGGGTATCATCTTGGATGGTATTGATTAAGTTCATTTCTATATTCTATGGTATAATTTTATTTCCCTCAAAAAGGACAATAAAATATGTGATGAGAAATTAGTATTACTATTATGGATTGATGTATTCAGACTAATTACCTCATCTTAGTTGCTTTAATCACAAAAAGGCAAAAGGATACCATATTTAAGACACTAAATATAACAATCAAGATGAGGAGATTCGTCCAAATACATAAGTGTAAAATATAAGGAAAATACTTTTTATTTCTCTTTTGCCCACATAACACACATTACATTTATAGGTAATTTATGAGGAAGTGCGTCCCAGTCTCCTGCCTCAAAAATTGCTACCCGGTGACTATCAAAATAACAACCCCAGCTCGTCGTAATTCTTGTTTATTTATCGTAATTTGTCGCAATTCTTGTTTAGATATGAAGATGGATATATAGTTTGGAATAGACTGAGATAGATAGGTAAACAAACAAAATAATATAGATAGATATTAACAAATGGAGATATATATTTTCGACAAGTAAATGTATTTTTTTTCTGGGGTCGCATCTTTTTTTGTCGTAATTCTTGTTTATTTAAACTAACAACAAGACATTAAACAAACATGAATAAAAAAAATCTTAGTATTTAAAGTAATATAGATAAATATGAACAAATTGAGATAGATAAATAGATAGATATGAAGATGGATAGTTTTGAATAGACTGAGCTGGGTCGTTATTTTAATAGTCACCGGGTAACAATTTTAGAGGCAGGAGACCAGGACGCACTTCCTCAAAAATTACCCATTTATATTTTTATCCTAATTTGAGCTAAGAAATATTTATATATATATAAAGGCCAGTTTGTCTGTGTGTATGTATGTCCGGATAAAACTATGAAAATAAAACAATCAACGGCAAAGTGAATATATATACACATTGAATATCACCAGTTCTTGCTTTTTGTGCAAAAATTATGAAGATTTGATTTATATTCGTGAATATATTTAAAAATCAAAATATACACAGAAATAGTTTTGAAATTGTACTAAAAATGTCCAGCATTTGTAAATCTTAAAAATAGACAAATCAACACACCAGGATTTTCCCCCTAAATAGCTGTATGATTTGGTAGTACGTGTGCAGAAAAGCAGATAAGCTAGTTCTTTGCTTAATAGCCATTCAACTTTGTGGGTTATTTAATGCCAAACCCATAGACCATCTCTACAGAATGTTGAAAAAGTGCCTAGATAAAGCTGATTCCAGCTTCATCGCGGGCGCAACATTCTCAGCAATAACTCACCTAACCATCAGTTACGGTAAATTGATGGAGGGTCGCGTATAATCTATATGCGATTAAGTGAATAAATAGGTAAATATATGTGTATATATGCAAAATTGAACAATCGCAAGTTCATAA
>CM042146.1:29173772-29183772 GCA_023376005.1 Doryteuthis pealeii
GTATTTATATTTGAGATATTTTGGAATCTCTATCCGTTTTTTTGGAAGTACATATATCAGGTTTGGGCATTAGTGTGAAACATTAATGTAATATATCTTATTATAATGGAGATTGTGGGTTTGTCAGTCTGTAACCGAAACTATATCACTACTCAAGTCACAATTCCCTTTGTTATTTACATCAGATTCTCCATGATTTTATTTTTATTTAAACCTCAATTATTAATAAAATTGTTTTACATTATTAATACTGTTGACCATAGCTACATACTAATAACATGCAATTGTATTTATATATACAACAAAATAGCAGTTTACAGTGTGAATGGGAAGGCTAATTTGCATATTGATCTTAAAAAATTGATTTTAATTAATATATGCTTAGTATTATTGATTTCTAATTGTTTGGTTTTATCTTATTGAATATGAGCAAAAATCTCAGAGATAAATCTTAAAATAAATCCATTAACAAGAAGAAATAACTGTAATATTATTCTTTACTTCCTATTCTAACCAAATAGTTAAATTAGGAAAATTTACCAGTGAAAGACGGGAGTAAGGGAAATTGATGGAAGAGTTAGTTTCAAAGTTGTTCTATTTTTCGATTATCCCCCTCTGTTCCAAATCTTTATCTGCATTCTTATTCAGTTTCATTAGCTCTTCTAATTTAACATATTTCATTATATTAAAACTTAAACACTTGCACCCGGGTGCATATATTTGCTAGTTATAATAATGTAGTTATCATAATATATTAATCTGTGAATAAATATCAGAAAACTCTGTTTTGGGTTTTTTTTTTTAGTTTCATTTTTAAATGAATAAAACTCCAAAAACAAAAAAACCGAGTTTTCTGATATTTTTTCACAGATTAATATATTATGATAACTACATTATTATAATATATCACATTCATGTTTCACACTAATGTCCAAACCTGATATATGAACGGATACAGATACCAAAATATCTCAAATATAAATACTTACTAGAAACAGACGGAGACTCCAAAACAACACCATACACACACACACACGCGCGCGCGCACACACACACACAAATATATATATATATATATATATATATATATATATATATATATATATTTACAATATATAATATGATATTTATTATATTTTTATATATGTATTGTTGTATAGATAATATATGTAATATAATACTATATATATATATATATATATATATATATATATATGTATGTATGTATGCATGTGTGCATGAGTGTTATATATATATATATATATATATATATATTATATATATATATATATATCATACGTGTGTCAAAAAAGTATCGAAATTTTGTGTACTTTTTTGACACACATTATATTCTGAAAAAATTAACGTTTCATTCATTGTTCATTTCTATCTTGATAAATACAGCTTAAATCTCGGTACTTTTATAACACAACTCATACATATATATATATATATATATATATATATATATATATATATATAAGTAAGCGGGCAATGCTTAGGGACTTAATCACTTTTGTGTATTGAGTGGAGCAGCCCATTTACTCACACACAAAGAGAGGTAAGGGATATGTAAGTGAATATGACGCAAGTTAAGGGTTTGTAGTAGTGTATGTATTTTCTCATATATATATATATATATATATATATATATATATATATATATATATATATTAAGTAACTCCTCGTCTTTCTAACAGCTATTTATCAGTCAGACATAATGATTTTATTATGGTATAGAGGGGAGGTAGCTAATCCTATACAAGACCTTCCTTTTAAATTCAGTGTTGTCCTTCTCCTAGACTGGTTACCCACCCAAAGCTAAATAACTCCGTTTACCATTCTTTATTATTCGTTGATTAATCTATTTTCTATGTCGCCTAAATTGGGGTTTTTTTAACACCAAATTTCTATCTATTTTCCTTTCTCAATTGTTTTCTTGGTTTTAATATCAATAACCTCGCGGTATTTTAAACTTTTTTAAAGAACTTTTAAGGTTTCACATTTTCGAGGATGCGTGCCTTCAATGTGGACACACCGATCACTTATTGTTTATCAGATATTAAATAACTGATTTAGAACTTGCGAAAAAAAATGGGCCGAACAATAAATATTTTAAACCCAATTCTTAAAATCAGCTGCATGCCAGATAATAGTCTGCATGTTCACTGGAAATCCAATTATAAGAATCACGCTAAAAAAGAAAGAAAAAAAGAAAGAAAAAATTAGGGAGACAATTCTTTATTTTAATCACAAGATTTAATCGTAGAAACATTTTTTGAATGCTAGAACCCCTTTTTATTGCTTAGAAATAATGATAACCTAATTTTAAAAAATGATAATTTCTGGAACGTTTTTGATACTAGGGAGAATTTTGCATAAGCTTATAAATCTAAAAGAAGAGATGCAGAACCAAACGAATGAATCGCCTTAAAGCACAGCATTTACTGAATGCAATTTTTATTTTTTATTATTATTGTAAATTGCCAGTTATATATGGAAGCACGTGGTGTAAGGATTAAAGTCATGGGAAATGGACTCGTCGCCCCGAGTTCAAATCCTGGACGTGGTAATTGCATTTCACTTAGCGCTAATACCCTTGGGAAAGGTATGAATCCTACTCTCCCTCCATCTATGGGCAAATAGTAGGACAGACTGGGCTAGGAGAAGGAAAACTCTGAATTCAAACCTGTTAAACTCCGCTTAAGAAATTGACCTTGTGTCGCATCCTGCTCGTGCGGAGGGTTGGTAAATATATATATGGTTTCTGTTATTTCCTAGGTTTGTTTATTGGCTACATTATATTACTAAATCGATTTTATAAAACAACTAAACATATCAAATGTTATAATAATCAAATTACCATACTCTGGTATAGCCACAGTTCCTGCTGGTAGAAAGGGTTACTTAAAACAGTATAATTATTATTATTAGATAGGAATTCTTGAAACCAGGAAGATTTTCATGATAGTTTTAAAATGGAGATAGGTGTTGGGTGGCTGTGATTTTGGTGAATATCTGTAATAATATGGCTATTTTCGTTTTTAATAAGAATGTCTAAAATAGAAATTCTTTAAAATTATGTTCTATGGTGAATTTTATCTTAGGGTGTGGGACTTGTTGTAAGTTAGGCATAAAGTTGATATTACTCGATGTGTTATATGTACTCGTTCAGCATCGGGTATATAAATGGCAGAGAGAGAGCGAGAGAGAGAGAGAGAGAGTGAGTGAGTGTGTGAGAGAGAGGGGGGTAGATTATACGTGAATGTCTTACTTGATTACTTTCTGCTTACTGATTCTACTCGTCCTAACTCGTCGAATTCTAATCAACTCTAAGGGACACCAACGAAAACCAAAGGATTTTATCCAACACTAAGAGACAGCGAGGAACAACAAAGGATTCTTCACTAAAGAAGTGCCTCTGCTTAACACAATGGACCTTCACTGTAAATTGCTCTTACTTGAAGCCTAAAAATGACCACAGAAATCATAACAAAACCCTAAGCCAAATCGTGGAAGAATATCTTGATCAAAGTCGATCAAACTGTTGGTAACACTTTACTTGAACGAACAAGGAAAATACTAAGAAAATACGCGCTTAATCCCTAGAAATCGTCGACTGATTTTGCGTGAACTTTTTGAAGAACAAGAAATCTATTAAAGTTCATGTCACGTGGTTTAAAAATATCATTGAAAAAAAAAACACGAAAAAACAAACAAAATTTGATTTACCAAAATATTGAAAATCGGATCAACCAAATCGGATTGAAACTGACTGGAACAGTTTGATATCTTCAGGTTATTTTCCTTAAATATTACAATTGTACAACATATGACAAAAATATATAAGATCATTTTTATTGATTTAATAAAATCCAAGGAAGATTTCCACTTACAAGAGCATACAGTATGGATGTACAGTTAGATTTTAATGATCCCAAATATAACCATCCCTTCCTTACCAGTTAATTGGATTATCTTACATTTATATATATATATATATATATATATGAATATTGTGACCGAATTAATCAATCAACAACATTGAAAAAACAGAAAAGGTTTATGTCAGATGAGAAATTAATTAGAAAATGTACACGAATATAAATAATATTCAACACGCAGTTCTCCAACAGTATTACTAGCTACTTGATTATAACTTGATTGTTATATACATACACAAAAAATGCGCACACACACATACACACACACACACACACACACATATATATATATATATATATATATATATGAATGTATGTGTGTACATGTGTATATATATTTCTACATCATTACATATTTTTCAATTTTATTATTTATATATATATGGTGTATTTATATATATGGTGTGGCCAGAAAGAAACTGGCCCTTTAAAACTGCACGTAAAGTAAATGTGTAAAATAATGAGATGTGAATGAGCCCAGATTTTACTTATACAATACGTATTAATGGAAATTAACAAGAATTTAGGATGACTTGCAAAAGGCTGGTCTGTTGGCTTATGATTGGTCGAGTAGTGTCAGCAGTGACAAGTGTGAAAGAGAGAATGAAAAGTTCAGGAGTCTTGCATAAGTCTTTGGAGGAAGTGGCTGGAAGAGTCTGGGCTGTGTGTTTGAAGAGGACAGACGCAATTTGAGTGTATGTTCTCCACGGCATTTTGACCCAGGATGAAATAAAATGAGCTCTGATAAATAGAACAAAGAATTGCCAAGGGATGCAAGTACATCACAAGAAGATTCCAGGAAATTTCCAGACTCAAAAAACAGAGAAAATGCCAGCCCAAAAACAGATCTAGAATACCAGAAACTTTGTTCCAGAATAAAAGAGACCCACCAGGGTCCAGCCAAGAGATAAGCAGAACAGTATATGTATAGAAATATATACTCCTTCAATGAGAGATCACGCCATATTATGGACTCTCTCGTCGATTATCGACGCATGAGGGTTCATACTATGAACACCCCCACAGTGATTTGTTTATAGTGGTGAAGGCTTGTGTTGGACCATTCCGCACTTTTTAGCACAGTCGATAGGAAATAATTGGTGCATCAAGGGTTGCCACAAACCCAATCAACGACCGACCTCAGGAATTTTGAATTCAGAGTTATCCCTCTCCTAGACTGGTTACCTACCCAAGGCTGGAGGGCCCAGTCTGCACTACTATTTAACCCATAGCTGGAGCGACAATTTCCCAAGGGTATTAGCGCTATGTGAAATGCCAACAGCTTCGTCTAGGAATTGAACTCGAATCGACGAGTCCATTTTCCACGACTCTAACCACTAGCCCACGCGCCTCAACGCCATATATCGAAATGTAATGAGCTTACATACAAGCACTCTAAATAGATACTGCCACATCACATATAGAGATTTAACGACAAATCTAAAAAATGTGTTTTAAAAAATTTGAAAAACCAACAAGAAGAATTTCTCTGAATGTTTGAGATGAGGCTTGAAGATTAGTATTATCTGCGTTATTCGGACTATTGTCCCCATCTTCATTGTTACTTGTACAACGTTTCGGCCGATATGCCCTCCGGCCTTCTTCAGGTATTTCTTCTAGGGCTCGGGAACTTTCTCGGACTCGGGAAACTTCTTTTCGAACGGAACTTTCTTGTCGTAATCGGGAGCCATCACGGAACTTTGAACCTAACCCTTTATTTAGTCCACGGGAGTATCCTGTTCTCATTCCGCTAACCATAGCTGGGGTAGGAGTTGTGTTAATTAATTATTTTTCTAACTGCTTTCATGCTCCCGAATACGTCAAGAAAGTTCCCGAGTTCGAAAAGAAGGTTTCCGAGTCCGACAAGAAATACCCGAAGAAGGCCGGAGGGCATATCGACCGAAACGTTGTACAAGTAACAATGAAGATGGGGACAATAGTCCGAATAACTCAGATAATACCAACAAGAAGAAATAAAACAAAATGTCTTCGGCATAAAGTAACTCAACCGGGGTTGACATGCCATAATGTAGTTGATTTGTGATATATTATATTATCCTCCAATGTATTAAAAGATTTTATACAGAAACCAATTAGAATATAATTAAAATAAGTGTAATCTTTTTATATGTGTTCTTATTTAATTTTGTTATTCTTTCTGATTTAATATATTTCAATTCATTATAACTTATTCTTGCTAATTGGTTTCATATTCTGTTTATAATGTCCTACCATTGATTGAATCTATGTAATGCTGCAAGACGAAATCCACACGTTTTCAATGGACCTTGAATTAACTAGCAAATATAAAAACCCACCTGTGCAAGTATTTAAGTTTTAATATGATAAAATCTCATATTAAATTAGAAAGGCTAATTAATCTAAATAAATAAATAATAATAGATAAAAAAGATTTGCAACAGAGGGGGTATAATCGAAAAATAGAAAAACTGAAACTTACTCTTCAGTCACTCCCGTCTTTCGTTGATAGATTTTCCTAATTTAATTATTTAGTTAAAATAGGAAGTAAAAAAATGAAATTACAGTTATTTCATCTTGTTAATGGATTTTTTTAAAGATTTATCCCAGAGATTTTTGCGCATATTCATTAAGATAAAACTAAATGTTTAGAAATCAATAATAGTAAGTACATATTTATTAAAATCAATTTTTTATATCAATATGCATATTAGCCTTCCCATTCACACTGTAAATCACTATTTTTCTGTGTATATAAACGCCGGGGGTCCAGTGGCTTCGGCCCTGGATCTTTACAAGTTAATAGTGTCGATCCTAGGGGTCTATGCCCCAGGCAATAACTGTCCCCTTGATTTAAATAGGCAGGGCTGGGTTTATTGACCAGCGCCTGAGGGGGAATGCCGACGGAATCGACGCAATGTTTTCCACCTACCAACCAATAGCTTCGGCTTGTGGGTCGGCCCACATAAAAATGTGATTGTGTCAGACCCTCAATAGTGGGCTGAGAGGCAAATACCTGTAGATATGGTCAACAATATTAATAATGTACAAATTTTTCATTAATAATTGAGGGTTAAATAAAAATAAAAACACCCCCTTTATAATAAGCTCATTTGAAATATGTTATGAACATTTAACTCTTACATGCTTCTGTTTTTTATGCGTCCCGTTTACGATGATGTTTGTTTTAATGTTTGTTTTGTCTTTTCTTTTTATCCTGTTGGATCGCCTTGAGATTTTATGCCTCACTTTGACATTCATGGCGAATAATTTCCTTTTTTCTTGTCAAGAGCCTCGATCTCGTTTCTTTTTGCCGCGCTCATATTTTGATTCTTTGTAAGATGTTGGCTGTATTTGTTTATTTTCTCTCCATTAGCATTGTTCTTCTTTTCTTTACTGTATGCAACCTGAGTCTTTTGTTTATTAAAAAATGACTTGATTCAGCATTAAATGGCCCGGAAAGGGTTGATATACCGTAAAACAAACAAACAAACAAATCAAACCGTATCTTTTCTTTCTTTTGTTGTGATTGTAAAACTGCACCCGTGATTTGCGTTTAGATATGACGATCTTCAACAAAGGAAAGAAAAGGGAAATATGATATATATATAAAAAAAAACAACAAAAAATAATAAATATCTAAGAAAATAAAAATAGGAATGCACAAATAAGAAAAACAAGAAGCAAATATTATCATAATTTAAGTTAAAAGAAAGGAAATGAATCCGACAGTATCCGAGTATGAAAAGGTGGAATGAAAACATCACACAATGCTTTTGACTTTTTATCTCCGATCACAAACACCACGGAGTAAACGGGCTCTGAAAATGATTTTTGTAAAATCGAAATATTAATCAATATCAGCTATGATTATGTTATAAATTGTTTTCTCTTTAACAGCATTGTTTGATGTTTTTATTCCACCTTTTCATACTCATAACTTTCAGTCTATAACCGAAACTATGTCATCTTTCACGTCCCGATTTCTTTAGTTAGTCAAGTGAAATTCTCAATGAATTTGTCATTATCTAATCTTAATTAACATATTATTCATTAACGATATCTCTATTAAAGTTTAACTAAGTTAGATTTGCCGCTAAATTGTCAATATTATTAATGCATTTAAAATCCTCAAATATGTGTTATATATCTCTAAGAAATAACGATTTACAGTATAAGGTGGGAATAATTTTCATAATGATTTTTGAAAAAACTTGGTTCAATAAATAATTATTTACTGTTACTGATTTCTAATACTATCATGTTATTCTCAATCGTATTAAAAGCAATCCTATATATAATTTTATTAATGCTTTAATGGTGTGTACAATATTGTTACCCTTCTGCGTGTTGTTTTTAAAACAAAATCTATGTTGGTACCCAATGGCAAGGATGTTTCCCATAATAACTCTTTAATTTATGCATACAAATGTATTTGCGGTTTGCAATACATAGGAAGAACAAACCAGCGATTGGATGCCCGAATTAAGCAACATATCCCCACGAAGATTAGAAATGGAATCGTCGGTCCGAACGATGTACTGAAGAATGCTTATGGTTCCTCTATAGGCGAGCACCTCTTAAATAACCGTAATTGCGCCAACTCATTTACTGTTGACTGGTTCTCAATTGAGAGCAAGTCACACTCTTTTTACCACCTCAAGATTTTGGAAAAATTGTCTATTCTGACCAATAAGCCTGCTCTTTGTAAACAAAGATATGGCTTACTTGGGTTGAATATTATCAATCTTTAGATCTTCTCTCCCCCCCCCCCTTTTGAGGTAAAGAAAAGAAATTGTTCTTTTCTTCTTTCTTATTTTCTTACTCGTCCCATTTACAGGTTATTCTATTATCCTCGATATTTAGCTCTGTTGAGCGAGGATCGAAACTTGTCGTCAGCATGCAACTCGTTTTTATTTTCCCTTCACCCCCTACTTCTATTGTAAAAAAACAAACAAAAAAAAACATAATTTTTTTCGCCATACAGTGAATCTTTTAGGTCTTTTTAAAGCATTAATAAAATTCTGTACCCCCCACAAAAAAATTTATAAATATAATTTTATATAGAAATCAATTGAAAAAAAATTAAAATAAGAGTAAAAATGTTATATTTCTTCTTATTTAGTTTGATTAGTCTTTCTAATTTGATATGATACTTTATTATATATTTCATTACACGAGGAGGGTGCATACTATTGATAGTATAAACAAAGCACAAAGAACAAATAAATACGAACATAAAGGAAAGGATAAGCAAATTAATAAAACAATAAAACAAAAAAGTAAATTAATATAAGTGTAATTAGAGTGATAAATAAATGTCAACCCAAGTTTTATTTTATGGATATATGTTCATTGTACATTTTTTATTATTATTACTAGCAAATATATGCACCCTCCGGGTGCAAGTATTTAAGTTTTAATGTAATAAAATATTGTATTAAATTAGAAAGGCTAATGAAACTAAATAAGAATACAGATAAAAAGATTTGAAACAGAGGGAGTATAATAAAAGATTTGAAACAGAGGGAGTATAATAAAAAATGGAACAACTGAAACTTACTCTTCCATCACTCTCGTCTTTCATTGTTATTTTTTCTAATTTAAGTATTTAGTTAAAAGAGGAAGTAAAGAATAAAATGACAGTTATTTTATCTTGTTAATGGATTTCATTTAAGATTCATTGAAGAGACTTTTGCTTATATTCATTAAAATAAAATCAAACAGTTAGAAATCAATAATACTAAGCACATATTTATTAAATTCGATTTTTTAATATTAATATGCAAATTAACCTTCCCGTTCACACTGTAAACCGCTATTTTGTTGTATATATAAATATAATTGCATGTTGTTAGTATGTAGACATAGTTAACAGTATTAATAATGTAAGACAATTTTATTAATAATTGAGGTTTAGATAAAAATAAAACCATGGAGAATGTGATGTCAATAACTAAGAGAATTGTGACTTGAGTAGGAATATAGTTTCGGTTACAGACAGAAAAACACACAATCTCCATTATAATAAGATGTACGTTCCTTGAATCCAAATACATTTTGCTCTCAGTTGTATG
>CM042146.1:29196272-29216272 GCA_023376005.1 Doryteuthis pealeii
CTTAGAGACACAGTTTACGATTTATTCTATGTATGAATAATTGTGTCTATACCTTAAATACTCACTATTAAACTTAAGTAATTTCCGTGGATATTGTGACGTAAGCTGTGACGTATTTCGGTTACAGACACACTCACATACCGAATCACCACTATCATAAGATTTATGTCTAGATTAATAAAAAATCATTTTTCTATTTGTTTTCTAATCTTTATCATTCTTTACATATTTTTGTTTTTAAGATGTTTGGTCTTATAATTTTTCTTCTTTGTATTTTTATTTTATATGCTTTTTATTATGTTTTATGCTTTAGTAATTATTTATTTATCCATAATCTTTGAATAATAATATTATTATATCCTTGATTCATTATATCCTTGATTTTACCAGATTTTCATTTATGGTAAATGGGAGGTAAACAATTTTTAGCACCCTCTCGGATAAAGAATACGTTTTGAATTTTATTGAACTTTGGCCTTTGCTGGTCTCCACCAACAATTCTCTGTCGTAGTACCAGCAAACATGCAGACATACAGACATACAGACATAGAGGCATACCTACAGAATCTTACCTATATATATATATATATATATATATATATATAGAGAGAGAGAGAGAGATAATAGATAGATAGATAGATATAGATAGATAGATAGATAGATATATGTCCAAAAGCGTCAAGTATTATCTCCTCTCTCTCTCTCTCTCTCTCTCTCTCTATATATATATATATATATATATATATATATATATATATATATATATATATATATATATATATATATATATATATATATCAAGTCTCCTCATGTCACCGGGACTCTTCTGAGTATTCTGGCAGATTGCAGCAGTGCAGTTTTCTGAACGGTTTCAATCCTTCCTCTGATTCCCGAACTTTCCAGACCCTTCTCCAATCCTTTTGGGACTGTTCCAAGTGCACCAACTACAATTGGTATCACTTTTACTTTCATATCCATTACTCGCAATTTTAAGAAATTTTATGGTCGTGCAAACAATTTTTTTTTTAAATTGCGAGAATACTCATGCCCATGAACTGGTGTATTTAACAAATGCGGAAGGAAAAATTTGAAAAAATATTAAAAATCTGAGAAACAGGAAGCTCATAAAAATAAGACCGGATGTAATGTCTTCGAATTAATAAAAATAAGACTGATGAGGCTCAGGAATTGCCGAAATATATTTATATCGGAACCAAGATATCCAGTTATTCATTTATATATGAAACTCAGTATATGTAATAATATATTCACAAATCTTTATAGGTACGTTAAAGTTATCAATTTGGTTGAATCCTATCAAGGAAACACTTGATATCATCGACAGAGACACACACACACACACAGACACTCACACACACACACACTTATTATATATATATATATATATATATATATATATATATATATATATATATATATATATATATAAGTTTCTGGTACAGGCAAATCTAAATAATACTTTAAGGGTAATCATTATGATCACCTATATAGGTAGATACGAAGGAAAAGAGAGAAAAAAAAATTTGTTTTATTTGATAAAAACAAGGGCCCTTTCGTCCGGTTGCTCATCAAGGTTTATACAGCCGGAGACGACTAAAAGTCAAATTGTAAATACATATGGGTATATATATGAGGGGGGTTTTAGGGAAAGAAAAAAAAGAAAATTTTACTTTCTTCTTTTAAGTCCCCATTAAGTGACACCAGGCCCCAGACACTCACCCAATAAAATAAGCGAGTGCCTAGGTCTGATTTGTTTGCACAAGGTAGGACGAAAAAAATTTATAATTATATATATATATATTTGTGTGTGTGTGTGTGTGTGTGTGTGTGTGTGTGTGTCTGCAAAATAAGTGACGCACGACATAACTAGGTATATACGAAAACACGCCAGCACGCCCGACATCGGGATATATATATTGTTTGAGTCGAAAATTATGTTAATGAATGCAATACTGATCTACGGATCTTCGGGCTTTTTTTTACCCATATGACACTTGAGGACTTGCTGTAATTTGAGGGTAATTAGTTGTATTGTATTTTAAGTGTTCCACCGGGTCAAACACAGAGACCCGTATATATATATATATATATATATATATATATATATATATGTATTCCTATTGGAGAGAAACAACAATATTTCAGTGTTCATTTTCTTATCATTTTCTTGTGACAGGGTATTCAATTCGGAACAATGTATCAGGGAAATGGAAATATATAAATCTGTTTCCGAAAATTAGAACGAGAAAATATGTTTTTACACACAACCACTCACACACACACACACACACACACACACACACACACACATATATATATATATATATATAATGATTGGAAGACAATTACAATGCAGACTGTTTTCTGAAAAGAGTCCCTGAAGATAAAGTTTACTTTGAAATCGACAAGACAAAAAACATCTTTTTGTTTTTAATTTATATGCATTGTAATTGCCTTCCAATCATTATCATATAATAACATCCTTAACAATGCTTCAAGCAAATTACCAATTACTATATATATATATATATATATATATATATATATATATATATATATATATATATTACATGGGAATATGTTAGATTACTTGTTTCAGATTTGTATGCATTTACCATATATTTATTTATAGCCGTTTATATATTATATATATATATATATATATTATAATCAAGTTACGATGTGGGTGGTAGGTTGCTAAGTCTATAGACAGTGAGAAGACCATGACACGTCGAAACATGGTTTCTGTGGATGAAAAACATATATACTCCCAACTCATTGTTGGTTGAGATCTCCGGTGTAAAATTTGATTGTCGATCGCAAATTAAGCTTAAATGGCAAGGCTCTCCGTTTACCCGGATGTGAGTTCTCTAGCGACTGTAACATATATACCTATATATGTATTTATCAGTTAAAATATAGCCCTAAAAATCAATCGAGTTGCTATCCGGTCTATTAGACGTGAAACGTTGAAAGACAGTGTCAGTGGATGATAATATATATATATATATATATATATATATATTATATATATATATATATATATATATATTCAAAGTTTAGTTATAGTAACTATTGAGTTCTCTAGTTTCGTTGAACCCTTTTAATGAAATATTAGATACCATTCACTTATATATATATATATATATATATATATATATATATATATATATATAATATATATTTATTATATATATATATATATATATATATATATATATATATATATATATATATCCCGATTATGCTTAAAAGCACATGCAACCTTTAGTCACAGACATCCGAAAAACTGTAATCCTTTACCATATATATATATATATATATATATATATATATATATTATATATATATATATATATCACACACACACATATATATATATATATATACTTGTAGAAAAGTTTTTCTCTCAACCAAGGTTTCAGTGTTCAAGGAGCTCTCTCTGTCTCTCTCTCTCTCTGTCTCTCTGTCTCTCCTCTCTCTGTCTCTCTCTTCCTCTCCAAAATATATATATATATATATATAATATATATATATATAGCATTTGAATCACTAGGCGAAGACAGAAACTGTTAATCCGAAGAGGAAACATCATGAAGAATACTTGATGATGAATCAAATTCCTTCCGCATCCACCCCCAAATGAATCTAGTCCCCACGCACATCACCCTCGCACAATAGGGGAACAGGCAACATTACCGCAGAACCCAATCACAAAAGCCCGGGTCTCCACACGGCCCGTTACCTTTACAAGAAGCTCCTTCGATTCGTGTCTTCTCACACGGTCACAATGAACGACCCAGGCCACGCTGATTGCGTTACATCTCCCTGGGTGAGTCTATGGTGCCGGCGAACTGAAGTAAACGTTATTCGTCACGCTTCATTTAAACTTCTTCCTAAGTGGAATCTGTGTCAGCTGGTGAATGGCTGTCCGGAGAATTGGCCGAAGATTTTTAAAGACGGTTTGTCCTCCAGTCTTCTCCGACCCTTTACTAATTCTGGTAGCAAATAAAAGTAAGTATGGAAGGTCAGAAAGAGAAAGAAGGGAGAGAGAATGAAATGAATTGATAAAGAAAAAAAGAAGAAGAAGAAGAAGAAAGTAAAAAAGAAAGAAAGAAAGAACGAGTATAATGGATCAGTCTTATAGATAATGTCTTAGCAAACAAAGAAAGTGTGGAAGCAAAAGAAGAGAAAAGAAGGGAGAAAGAATGAAATGAATTGATAAAGAAAAAAGAATAAAGGAAAAAGAAGAAAAGAAAGAAAGAAAGAAAGAAAGAAAGAAAGAACGAGTATAATGATCAGTCTTATAGATAATGTCTTTGCAAACAAAAGTAAGTGTGGAAGCAAAAGAGAAAGAAGGAGAAAGAAGAGAAAGAAAGGGAGAAAGAATGAAATGAATTAATAAAGAAAAAGAATAAAGGAAAGAAAGAAAGACAGAAGAGAGAAAGAAAGTAAGAAGAAAGAAAGAAAGAACGAGTAAAATGTTCAGTCTTATAGATAATGTCTTTAGCAAACAAAAGTAAGTGTGGAAGCAAAAGTAGAGAAAGAAAGGGAGAAAGAATGAAATGAATTAATAAAAGAAAAAAGAATAAAGGAAAGAAAGAAAGACAGACAGAGAGAAAGAAAGTAAGAAAGAAAGAAAGAAAGAACGAGTAAAATGTTCAGTCTTATAGATAATGTCTTTGCAAACAAAAGTAAGTGTGGAAGCAAAAGAAGAGAAAGAAAGGGAGAAAGAAGAGAAAGAAAGGGAGAAAGAATGAAATGAATTAATAAAGAAAAAAAGAATGAAGGAAAGAAAGAAAGAAAGACAGACAGACAGAAAGAAAGAAAGAAAGAACGAGTATAATGTTCAGTCTTATAGATAATGTCTAAGCAAAACAAAAGTAAGTGTGGAAGCAAAGGAAAAGAAAGAAAGGGAGAAAGAATGAAATGAATTAATAAAGAAAAAAGAATAAAGGAAGAAAGAAAGACAGACAGACAGACAGAAAGAAAGAAAGAAAGTAAGAAAGAAAGAACGAGTTATAATGTTCAGTCTTATAGATAATGTTTAAGAAAACAAAAGTAAGTGTGGAAGCAAAGGAAAAGAAAGAAAGGGGAGAAAGAATGAAATGAATTAATAAAGAATAAAGAAATAAAGGAAAGAAAGAAAGACAGACAGACAGAAAGAAAGAAAGAAAGAAAGAAAGAAAGAAAGAAAGAAAGAACGAGTATAATGTTCAGTCTTAAAGATAATGTCTAAGAAAACAAAAGTAAGTGTGGAAGCAAAGGAAAAGAAAGAAAGGGAGAAAGAATGAAATGAATTAATAAAGAAAAAAAGAATAAAGGAAAGGAAGAAAGAAAGAAAGAAAGAAAGAAAGTAAAAAAGAAAGAACGGGTATAAGGATCAGTCTTATAGATAATGTCTAAGAAAACAAAAGTAAGTGTGGAAGCAAAGGAAGAGAAAGAAAGGGAGAAAGAAAGACATGAATTAATAAAGAAAAAAAGAATAGAGGAAAGAAAGAAAGACAGACAGACAGAAAGAAAGAAAGAAAGAAAGAAAGAAAGAAAGAACGAGTATAATGTTCAGTCTTATAGATAATGTCTTAGCAAACAAAAGAAAGTGTGAAAGCAAAGGAAGAGAAAGAAAGGGAGAAAGAATGAAATGAATTAATAAAGAAAAAAGAAAAAAAGAAAGAAAGAAAGACAGACAGACAGAAAGAAAGAAAGAAAGAAAGAAAGAACGAGTATAAGGATCAGTCTTATAGATAATGTCTAAGAAAACAAAAGAAAGTGTGGAAGCAAAGAAAGAGAAAGAAAGGGAGAAAGAATGAAATGAATTAATAAAGAAAAAAAGAATAAAGGAAAGAAAGAAAGACAGACAGACAGACAGAAAGAAAGTAAGTAAAAAAGAAAGAAAGAACGAGTATAAGGATCAGTCTTATAGATAATGTCTTTGCAAACAAAAGTAAGTGTGGAAGCAAAGGAAGAGAAAGAAAGGGAGTAAGAATGAAATGAATTGATAAAGAAAAAAAGAAATAAAGGAAGAAGAAAGACAGACAGAAAGAAAGTAAAAGAAAGAAAGAAAGAACGAGTATAATGATCAGTCTTATAGATAATGTCTTTGCAAACAAAAGTAAGTGTGGAAGCAAAAGAAGAGAAAGAAAGGGAGTAAGAATGAAATGAATTGATAAAGAAAAAAAGAATAAAGGAAAGAAAGAAACAGACAGACAGAAAGAAAGAAAGTAAGAAAGAAAGAAAGAAAGAAAGAAAGAAAGAACGAGTATAAGGATCAGTCTTATAGATAATGTCTAAGAAAACAAAAGTAAGTGTGAAGCAAAAGAAGAGAAGAAAGGGAGAAAGAATGAAATGAATTAATAAAGAAAAAAGAATAAAGGAAAGAAAGAAAGAAAGACAGATAGAAAGAAAGAAAGTAAGAAAGAAAGAACGAGTATAATGTTCAGTCTTATAGATAATGTCTAAGCAAACAAAAGTAAGTGTGGAAGCAAAGGAAAGAAAGAAAGGGAGAAAGAATGAAATGAATTAATAAAGAAAAAAGAATAAAGAAGAAGAAAGAAAGAAAGAAAGAAAGTAAAAAAGAAAGGAAGAAAGAAGAACGAGTATAATGTTCAGTCTTATAGATAATGTCTAAGAAAAAAAAGTAAGTGTGGAAGCAAAGGAAAAGAAAGAAAGGGAGAAGAATGAAATGAATTAATAAAGAAAAAAGAATAAAGGAAAGAAAGAAAGACAGACAGAGAGAAAGAAAGTAAGAAAGAAAGAAAGAACGAGTATAATGTTCAGTCTTATAGATAATGTCTAAGAAAACAAAAGTAAGTGTGGAAGCAAAGGAAAAGAAAGAAAGGGAGAAAGAATGAAATGAATTAATAAAGAAAAAAGAATAAAGGAAAGAAAGAAAGAAAGAAAGAAAGAAAGAAAGTAAAAAAGAAAGAAAGAAAGAACGAGTATAATTTTCAGTCTTATAGATAATGTCTTAGCAAACAAAAGAAAGTGTGAAAACAAAGGAAGAGAAAGAAAGGGAGAAGGAAATACATGAATTAATAAAGAAAAAAAGAATAAAGGAAAGAAAGAAAGAAAGAAAGAAAGTAAAAAAAAAAGAAATAAAGAACGAGTATAATGATCAGTCTTATAGATAATGTCTAAGAAAACAAAAGTAAGTGTGGAAGCAAAGGAAGAGAAAGAAAGGGAGAAAGAATGAAATGAATTAATAAAGAAAAAAAGAATAAAGGAAGAAAGAAAGACAGACAGAGAGAAAGAAAGTAAGAAAGAAAGAAAGAACGAATAAAATTCAGTCTTATAGATAATGTCTTAGCAAACAAAAGTAAGTGTGGAAGCAAAGGAAGAGAAAGAAAGGGAGAAAGAAAGAGAATGAATTAATAAAGAAAAAAGAATAAAGGAAAGAAAGAAAGAAAGAAGAAAGTAAGAAGAAAGAAAGAAAGAACGAGTATAATGATCAGTCTTATAGATAATGTCTAAGCAAACAAAAGTAAGTGTGGAAGCAAAGGAAGAGAAAGAAGGGAGAAAGAAAGAGATGAATTAATAAAGAAAAAAGAATAAAGGAAAGAAAAGAAAGAAAGAAAGAAAGTAAAAAAAAAGAAATAAAGAACGAGTATAATGATCAGTCTTATAGATAATGTCTAAGCAAACAAAAGTAAGTGTGGAAGCAAAGGAAGAGAAAGAAAGGGAGAAAGAATGAAATGAATTAATAAAGAAAAAAAGAATAAAGGAAAGAAAGAAAGACAGACAGACAGAAAGAAAGAAAGTAAGAAAGAAAGAAAGAAAGAACGAGTATAATGTTCAGTCTTATAGATAATGTCTTAACAAACAAAAGTAAGTGTGGAAGCAAAGGAAGAGAAAGAAAGAAAGAAAGAAAGAATGAAAGTAAGAAAGACAAAAAAAAGAAGAAATGGGGAAGAACGAATATAATGATGTGTGTTAAACATAATGTCTTAGTAAACAAAAGTATGTATGGAAGGACAGAAAGAAAGAAAGAAAGAAAGAAAGAAAGAAAGAAAGAAAGAAAGAAAGAAAGAAAAAAGAGAAAAATGGATAAAGCAAATAAAAGTAAATATGCAATCACAGAAAGAGAATGAAAGAAAGAAAGAAATAGATAAAGAAAGAACGAAAGAACGAAATAACGAGTATAAAGGTGAATGCGATAGATACTGTCTTTACAAGTAAAAGTAAGTAAATAATCACCGAAAGAGAAAGAGAAAATGATAAAGTAAGAAATAAAGAAAGGAAGAACGAGTATAATGATGTGCGCCATATATAATGTCTTATACAAGTGCAATAATAGTGAAGACTCCTGTGTTCCGTACAATAATTTTTGCAGCAAATTAAAGTAAGTATGGAAGTACAAAAAGTCAAAGAAAGAAAGAAATGAATGAATTAAGAAATAAAGAATGAAAAAAAGAAATAAAGAACGAGTGTAATGATGGGTATCATAGATAGTGCCATGTCTAATTAATTTAAGTATGGAAGCACAGAATGTGAAAGAAAAAAATCAATGAAGAAAGAAAGAAAGAAATGAATGAATTAAGAAAGAAAGAAAGAAAGAAAGAAATGAAAGCAATGAAGAACGAGTATAATGATGATTGTTATAGATAGTGCCATGCCTACTCAATTTAAGTATGGAAGCACAGAAAGTGAAAGAAAGAAATCAATGAATAAAGAAAGAAAGAAATCAATGAATTAAGAAAGAAAGAAAGAAAGAAAGAAAGAAAAGAAGAACGAGTGTCATAGATAGTGCCATGTCTAATCAAATTAAGTATGGAAGCACAGAAAGTGAAAGAAAGAAATCAATGAATAAGGAAAGAAAGAAAGAAAGAAAGAAAGAAAGAAGGAAAGAAAGAAAGAAAAAGAATATAATGATGAGTGTGTTAATAAAAGTAAGTATTGTAGCACAGAACGAGAGAGACAGGAAGAAATGCACGAATAAAGCAAGAAAGAAAGAAAGAAAGAAAGAACGAAAGAAAGAAAGAAAAAAATAATGAAAGAAATAATGAAAGAACGAAAGAAAGAAAGAAAGAAAAGAAATAGATAAAACAACTAAAAGTAAATATGGAAACATAGAAAGAGAAATAATGAAAGATATGAATAAGAAAAGAAAGAAAGAAAGAAGAAAGAGAGGGAGTGTATAATAATGTGTGTCATTGATAATGTCTTAATGAAGAGCGTAAAGAGTGAGGTGAATCTATACTTTTGAGTGGCGTACACAGTTGTCTCTAAGATATTTAACTACGTGTTATTTACCCTATATCAATTTACAGTTACAAAACTCCCTATTTATGATGTATTAAGTAAAGATATTACTGTCATTGGCGTTTGAGATGAGCTCATTTATCACTTTACACCTAGTTGATTCTCCTAATGGCTTCCTTTGCCTCCTATGTTTAATACAAATGCAGAGAAAAACGTATGTTTAAA
Source organism: Doryteuthis pealeii (assembly GCA_023376005.1). NCBI lineage: Eukaryota > Metazoa > Mollusca > Cephalopoda > Myopsida > Loliginidae > Doryteuthis > Doryteuthis pealeii. The sequence goes on from CM042146.1 coordinate 29,205,717, forward strand.
ATATGAACAAATAAAAACACATAGCTTTCTTTTTATATGTGTTATAAAAACAAGCAAGAATATGCGCCCTCCGCACATAAATATTTAATAAAATAATAAAAATTAATAAAATGAAATATATCAAATTAGAAAGCCTAACGACATTAGATAAGAACACTTATAAAAAACTACACTTATACTAATTGAAAAATGAATGGAAGTGAATCCGACAGTGTGACACTGTCGGATTCACTTCCTTCATTTTTCATATTGTCTTTTGAAAAATCAAAAATACCAGGATATCTACATCTTATCCGGTGAACATCGTGGTCTACAGTGCTGGGATTTTTGAACTTTTTGATACTTTCTTATACATTTTTATACACATTTATATCAAACTCTTTTGAGTTTTCTTTGTGGACTATAATGCTTCTGATTTATTAAAATAAAATAAAATGTATTTTATTTTATTTCCAAAACAGAATACGCATTTTCTAAATTAAAAAAAAAAAAAATTTGAATTTAAAAAAAATTCCGGCTATAATATTGAACGTTTCATCTGCACCACTTTCGTCTCATAACGGTCCACATTCACCGTTCTCTCTATCATACACAACTCGCTCTTGATGAAGACCACTTCAATAAAGGGTCGAAACAGATTTCTGTCAGCGAATTTTAACATCATGTGTTTGTTTTTTCTAAATATTTATTTTCACTTATACTAATTATATATTAATTGGGTTCTATACAAAATCATTCATACAACTGATTTTAATATGTTTGTAAATAAAAAAAAATAATATTAGAGATCAATGACACAAAATAATTATTTATTAAACCCGGTTTTGTTACAACCAATACGCAAATTAAGCACACCATATATTATGTAAACCTTTATTTGTTAGTGATATGAAAGACACTTCTCATGCGTTTAAACGCACTAATAACATGGACTGTTTTGAGGCAAATCTAACTCAGATTTTTATAGAGATATCGCAAATAAACAAGATTTATTCTATGTTGATGTATAAATTAATGATTCTGACTGAAAATTAAATAGTCATTAATAAACTTTCACAATTCCTGAGAGTATTGTGACGTAAGCAGTGACGTAGTTTCGGTTATAGGTAGACAACGAATCTCCATTATAAAGATGAGATATCATAAGTTTTCTCGAATTTTTAGCTGGATTATTATTTCACGCACTTAAAGAATTGACATATATAACTACAAGGAATTTTATCTGGATGATTAGAAATATTATATCCTGAGAGGGAAATTTAATTTTTAAAATATCAGTAATTAGGGTGGGGGCAAAGTTTAGGTACTGGAGATGTATATCGAAAAAGGGGGGGGGTCTCTTACGGGAAAATTGTGATATTGTTAAAAGTTCCCGGTGCATATCATTTAAGCATAATATTTATCATCAATATGTAGATATGATATGAATAATTCATTTATATATCTAGATAATTGATTAAAATCTTATTATAATGGAGATTGTGTGTTTTTCTGTCTGTAACCGAAACTATATCACTACTCAAGTCACAATTCCCTTAGTTATTGACATCACATTCTACAGGATTTTATTTTTTATTTAAACCTCAATTATTAATAAAATTGTTTTACATTATTAATACTGTTAACCATATATACATACAGGCAATTGTATTTATATATACAACAAAATAGCGGTTTACAGTGTGAACGGGAAGGCTAATTTGCATATTGATATTAAAAATGTGATTTTAATAAATATGTGCTGAGTATTATTAATTTCTAATTGGTTGGTTTTATTTTAATGAATATAAGCAAAGATCTCTTCAATGAATCTTAAATGAAATCCATTAACAAGAAAAAATAACTGTCATTTTATTCTTTATTTCCTCTTTTAACTAAATACTTGAATTAGAAAAATAACAATGAAAGACGAGAGTGATGGAAGAGTAAGTTTCAGTTATTCTAATTTTATCTGCATTCTTATTTAGTTTCATTAGCCTTTGTAATTTAATACAATATTTTATTACATTAAAACTTAAATACTTGCACCCGGAGGGTGCATATATTTGCTAGTATTCATAATAAATTATTTCATTTTTTTAATTAGATCTAACTTTTAATTTAACTAATCAAGTCATCCTAGGATTTAATAAAGATTGACATCGTATTTAGCTGTTGCATATGAAAATCTAAATGGAATTGTCAGAATAAGGATTAATAAGAATAATTCCATTTTCTTATTTTCTTATCATTTCATAAGAACGATTCCATTTATTTTGTTATCGTCTGATATAACTACAATGGTTGAATTACAAAAATACTAATATTACCGGGTGCTCGCTTGGTTACATCCTTTTAGGAATTACCCCCATCCCTTTTAGATCTAACGGATACATTTGTAACGATTTCCAACCCGTCCTTCGGGACAGGGGTCCAGTGCGCTTCGGCCACTGGACCGGTCATGTTAAATTAATAACGTCGATCCCAGGGGGCTATCCCCTCATGCAACACCTGCCCCCTTGACTTAAAGGGGCAGGGCTGGGTTTATTACCAAGCGCCTAAGGTGCGCCCCCCCCCTTGAGGGATCGACGCAATTTTTGTTCTTTCCCACCAATGAGCTTCGGTTTGTGGGTGGGCCCACATTAAAACGAGGCCTTGTGCCCAGCCCATACAAGTGGGGTATGAGGCAAATACCCATTTGTAACGATTGTCTGCCCCTGTTTGGATCTGTGTGGGGTCCAGAAGGGTTATCTTCCCTTGCTGCAGGTGTTCGCCAGTAGAGGGTTGGAGTATTTAAGTAGTAGTCGGGAAATTCTATCTCACTTTTTTCTCTCGGGTTAGCAACACCTTCACATGTTTTCGGCGCTTGGCGCCTCTGCCGCTTAAGTAGAGGGCTTTGCCCCAACCAACCAACTATCAGTAAGTGACATTCCTTCAGGAATTTTGTATCACTTCCTTAGGACGTAAGTCCTACATTCTTATATATATATTTACCAACCCCTCCGCACGAGCAGGATGCAACACAAGGTCAATTTCTTAAGCGGGGTTTAGCAGATTTGAATTCAGAGTTTTCCTTCTCCTAGACTGATTGCCTAATCAAGGTTAAAGAGCCCAGTCTGCCCTACTATTTACCCATAGCTGGAGGGAGAATTGGATTCATACCTTTCCCAAGGGTATTAGCTCTATGTGAAATTCCAACAGCTTCGTCCAGGAATTGAACTCGCGTTGACGAGTCCATTTCCTACGACTCTAACCATTAGACCACGCGCCCCCATTCATATATATTTTAAGTTCGCTATGTATTACTGCACCTTTGTTATGAGTATATGTATTCCTATCTCTCCCGTGCTCACAAAATAAAGTCCATGTTTGTTATTATCTTATAACTTCTTTGTCGGAGTAATTCATGCACACATCTGTATTCACATTGGAATATTACTTTGAGCCTTCCAAATTATTATAATACCTTTACATCGTACACTTTTTATAATATCACAGTTTTTTCCTAAAGGGGGTCACCCTTTTCAGATATACATGTCCAGCACCTGAACTTTGATCTCCCCTGGAGCAATATATCTGTAAAACTAGTTGCTTAATTTGAATGAAAAACATTTTAAAATTGAATTGGATGATTGCAAAATAATTTTGACAAAATAAAATGATTTAATATAGCATTTCTGTGGAGTATCAGAAGAGTTACTCAACAGAATTTGATATGTATACAGATAAGGATTTAATATTGTAACAGCAGTATGAGAATTTTCGGTTATTTTTCTACTATTTTGTTATTATATTCCCTAGTAGTAGTAGTAGTAGTAGTAGTATGTATGTATGTATGTATAATGCTGGTGATATTTGTAACTAGCAGGACCTGTGGATATACCACGGTATGAGAATTTAATTATTACCAAGTTAGATATGTTTACTTAAGAGCTATTGCCACATAGTTCAATGTATAAAAAGTGTAATAATCTTGTTTTAAATCACCCCCCTCTCTCTCTCTCTCTCTCTCTCTCTCTCTCTCTCTCTCTCTCTCTCTCTCTCTCTCTTCTTTCATTTTGTTTTTTCATCTTAGACTTGTTGTCACCGTGAAAATCTCGCAAGAAATAAAATCGTTGTCCCTATAAACACAAAGATGATGTTTCTTTAAATTCGAGATATTTTAATATTGTAACAGCAGTATGATAATTTTAGGTTATTTTTCTATTATTTTGTTATTATATTCCCTAGTAGTAGTAGTAGTAGTAGTAGTAGTAGTAGCAGTAGCAGTAGTATGTATGTATAATGGTGGTGATATTAGTAATTAGCAGTACCTGTGGATATACCACTGTATGATAATTTAATTATTACCAAGTTTGATATGTTTACTTAAGAACTATTGCAACATAGTTCAATGTATAAAAAGTGTAATAATCTTGTTTTAACTCTCTCTCTCTCTCTCTCCTCTCTCTCTTCTCTCTCTCTCTCTCTCTCTCTCTCTCTCTTTTCCTTCTTTTCATCATCGATTGAAAATTAGCGTTATTGTTTTGGCGATCTGACCCCTCTCTCTAGCTATCCCCAACTCTCCAACTCTCGTTCTTTCTTATTATAGTTTTTGTATAGCATGTCCTTTCTTTCTTTATAATAAAAACAGAATGGTCCATCAATTGGCCGAGGTGACGATACTCATAAGAATAAGAATTCGGTGTAAAAGCGACATCAGGTAATCATGATTTACGTTTTTGCATTGCATATTGGACGATTTGGACGGTCTCATTTTTAATTTAATTATTACCAAGTTTGATAAGTTTAATTAAGAGCTATAGCAATATACGTCAATATGTAAAAAGTATAACAATTTTACTCTCTCTCTCTCTCTCTCTCTCTCTCTCTCTCTCTCTCTCTCTCTCTCTCACACACACACACACACACACACACACACACACACACTTTCTTTCATTTTGTTTTTTCATCTTTTCATTATGTTCGTTTGAAACAAATCAGCGTTATCGTTTCTGGACTACCTAGAAGAGTCCTGGAGATCTGAGGAGACTTGTTGTCACTGTGAAAATCTCGCAAGAAATAAAATAAAATCGTTGTCCCTATAAACACAAAGATGACGTTTCTTTAAATTCGAGACATTTTAATAACGAAATATTAATTTGTTGTTGAAGCAATTTTAACATCATTTCATAATTCATTAAACGACGAGCGAAATAGAAGTCGCACCTCGACCAAAACATTGTTAATATTAAGAAATAATAAAAGATGTCGATTATCAAAATTCCCATGATTATAATTAATAGAATTGGAATCTTTTTTTTTTTTCTTTTTTTTTTTTTTGAGACATTTTTCTGATTTTAATAAAAGCTGCTTTTGCAGAAGGGGGACAATTATTGGTTTTTCGACACCTGTGAATTTCCACGTGAACTATTCAATCATTTATTGAAAGAAGACGAACACTGAGGTGGTTCTCAATTCGTTTGGAAGACGGAAACTCAGCTGCGCGTGGTGAGACAAAACTATTCCGAAGAATTAACAAGGTTGGTTGGTTGGGATTTCCAGCACGTCAACCCTTGTTAGGTTATTATATGTCAAAGACGTTTTGTTTCATTCAGTCTTGATGAGTATTCAATTTTTTTAAACTCATTTCTTTAATTTCTTTAATCCATCGATAGAAGCCTAACAGGTACTACCACTCCAAGTCAAAGTGGATCTGGGAGTAATTGTGAGGATGAGATACACCAGAACTTAACCATTAGACACAGTTTAATGTCAGACCCAAGACTCTAAGACCATCAGTCACTGCCTTCTAGCACATATATGATAAAAAGGGTCGGGTGTTTGCAAAATAGATAATAGGGTTCCGACAATCCTATAGTTGCCAGGGCTTGACGTTGAAGAATAAGTTCCAATTACCGTCGAACTGGGAAGACAAGGCAACAAACGATTGTAACTCAAATACAAATTTCTTTAATTTCTTTAATCCATCGATAGAAGCCTAACAGACACTACCACTCCAAGTCAGAGTGAATCTGGGAGTAATTGTGAGGATGAGATACTCCAGAACTTAACCATTAGACAGTTTAATGTCAGACCCAAGACTCTAAGACCATCAGTCACTGCCTTCTAGCACATATATGATAAAAAGGGTCGGGTGTTTGCAAAATAGATAATAGGGTTCCGACAATCCTATAGTTGCCAGGGCTTGACGTTGAAGAATAAGTTCCAATTACCGTCGAACTGGGAAGACAAGGCAACAAACGATTGTAACTCAAATATAAACTCGAATGCTACAAAGTCCACTGCAAAATGACAAAGTATATATAAGACTCCACAATGTCATTCAAATCAAGCAGTCAAGCAGCCAATCAGAACTCAAGGAGTGGAATCACCCAAATCACCCAGATTCATGAATGGATCATTCTTGATTCCTATTCATACCAGCTGTCTTGGACACTGCTTGAGTGGTACTTGGTTAGCTGCTGTTATTAAAACCAACAGTAGACTAACTGACCTCAATAGACGTGACCAGCCGTTTGATCAAAGGGGCCTCTCCGACCGCCAGTCTAGCCTAGGTAAGGGCAAAAGTCGAGTTTCTCAAGTCACAGACTGTTCAGCCACCAGGATTCCGTCCTTAAGCAACAGGGGTCACCACTCATGGCCAACAAATCGCCCCATTGCGGGATATTTTACATCTCTATGGTGGGGCAGTCGATGTATTCTACTGCTCCAGCCAACAGGACAAGGTCAAACTCTAAATAAAATAGATGCGTTTTAATTCTTAGATAGTTTCAAAGTGTATTCAGTAAAAAGAGATCATTTTTCAAAACTCCAGTACAATTATTTGATGTGAAAAGTTTTGATTTTCGGACAGTTGTCCCCATCTTTATTGTGGTACGTATAAACCCAACGTTTCAGCCGCTGTTTACTCCGCCCCTCCTCAAATGTTCCCTGCGAATATTCAAACAGCTACGGAAGGGTGGAAGATATAACGGCCAAAATGTGTTTATACATACCACAATAAAGATGAGAACAACAGTCCGAAAAATCAAAATTACTCAAGTATATTATACTCATATATAGAGTACACTTACAAATACACCTATACAATATATATATATATATATATATATATATATATATATATATATATATATATATATAAAATATATATACTTTTCTAGTAGTTTTTCCTGCATTGGAGAATTGAAAATAAAATACCTTGATTACGGGTGTAAGTGTTGTATTTATTATTTCACCGGTGTGTTGTCTTCACGATAAGTCGCTAACACACTGCTTTCAAACCAATGGTAACAATCGCCGCTTAAATTTACTGTAATATATATATATGGTGTTGCATAAGCATCAAATTTTGTCATCTGATACAATGGGAATGACATCCTTCCTCTGTCATATTTACATCATACTTTGTGGATTTACAGCGGGTTTGATGAGTCATTTGAAGTCTCATGAGAGGAAAGGTTCTGGTGATGGGGTTATGGGATTGTGAGGGACGGCAGTGATCTGTAAGGATTATGTTATTGCTATATATATATATATATATATATATATATATATATATATATATTATATATATATATATTATACTGTTATCATCTTGAAACACCGTCTGTTTATAAACGAGACCGTCTACGTCGACCATGATGAAATGCAAAAATATAAATTATAAATTTTGTTGTTTTTAAAAAGAAAGAAAGGGAGGAGAAAGGAATGCTACACAGAAAAAACATAATAAGGAAGAAAGAAAGAGATGGGCTGAGCGTGTGCAAGAGATAACGCTAATCTGTTTCGGTCGAATGAATTGAAAGATGCAAGGAAGAAAATAAAGAAAGAAAGAAATGAGAGAAAGAGTTAGATCATGATTTTTTTTACATATTGAACTATTCTTTCAATAGCTCTTTAGTAAACATATCAAACGTTGTAATCATTAAATTATCATAGTGTGGTATACCCAGAGGTCATGCCGAGAATAATCCTTAGTAAATAATTATAGCTTCAAGTAATATTGCTTATCTTATTATAATGGAGATTGTGTAACCGAAACTATATCACTATTTGTTATTTATATGATTTTATTTTTATTTAAACCTCAATTTTTATTTAAACCTCAATTATAATTAAAATTTAATTAAATTATTAATATTGTTAGCCATATCTACATACAAATAACATCTACAACAAAATAGGGGTTTACAGTGTGAACGGGAAGGCTAATTTGCATATTGATATTAAAAATTGGTTTTAATAAATATATGTACTTGATTTCTAATTGTTTGGTTTTATCCTAATGAATATGAGCAAACATCTCGGGGATAAATCATAAAAGAAATCCATTTTAAATTCGATAAATTTATCAATGAAAGACGAGAGTTGCGGTACTTCTATTTTTTTGTTATACGCCCCTGTTTCAAATCTTTTTATCTGCATTCTTATATAGTGTATACATACTAGCAAAATAAAAAACACCCTCCGGGCGGCGTAAAAAATTATTTTTGAAATACATTTTCTAAGGTGGCGGGGTTAAAAACTCAAGGTCAGAGAGTTTGTATCATAACAAAGTAAAATTATCAAATTCATTTAAGGAATAAAAAAAAATAAGACAAATTGAAATTAAACTCAGTTCCGTCCTCCTCAAATAAAATGTTGCACTCGTCTATTATTATGAATTAAATGACTATTTTGAATATTTTACACATAAATTTTACACAAAATCGTAAGTATTTATTTATTTGTAAACTTTTAGTTAACTTCTGGTAACTGTAAAAAGGGGGAGAGTCAAAAATAATTTTTTAAATTGATTACAAATTTCGCCAATAATTTTTTTCATTTAAAGTCATACATTTTTTAAATTAATTTCATAGATTATATAGTTTATTTATTTGAATAAAATATAATTTATTTATTATAATGTATAAAGTATTAAAACCTTGAATTATAAGGAATAGCTTTTATTTATTTTATTAGAAATAATTGTTCTTTATTCTATGTATTGAAGACTTTGATAATTGTGACGTAAGCAGTGACGTTGTTTTTGTTACATACAAATAGAAAACTCCATTATTAATATATATATATATATATATATATATATATATATATATATATATATATATATCCTTTCTAATTTATTATGAACACGGGTTTTATATGGTGTCAAATTTTCATCAGATCTGGTGTCGCTAATCTGGGTCTGAGTTGACCTAGTAATAATAGAAATGAAGATTTGATCTGGAGCCTAAACCATCAGACATAGATTAGTGTCATATGCAGGGCACTCCAGTTTTTAGTGAGGAGGACTTATCCCTCTGTAGGGGATACAAACTTAGATATTCTAAGTCCCGCCGACAGGACTGCCACCAGTGCTGGTTCATTCATTTACTTATCCGGAATAAACGAAGCAATCAGATTCTGATCTATACTGGGCACGTGACCACCGTAAAAGCAAATCAGTCTTTTCTAGCCTGATTCTGACGGCCATTTAAGCGCAACTACTTTCGGATTGCCCGGCTTATTTTTCCGACCTTCGCATTTTGCCCTGTGGATTTCAACACGCCCTTGTCAAAAATCGGCCTCACTTTTTTTACCAACACTCAAATAGCTGAATCATCTCGGAAAATCCAATAATAATTTTTATAACCTCCCAGCTGAGTTTCCTCCTGAATAGCGAGGAAAAGAAACAGATAGTTGGGCGTAGAGAGAGAGAGAGAGAGAGAGAGAGAGAGAGAGAGAGAGAGAGAGAGAGAGAGAGAGACACACACACACACACACACACACACACACACACATATATAATATATGTTTGTGTGTGTGTGTTTGTGTGTGTGTGACTGTTTATTATGTGACTAACACACACACAATATATATATATATATATATATATATATATATATATATATAGAGAGAGAGAGAGAGAGAGAGATTGACAGACTGACAGAGACAGACAGAGACAGCGAGAAAAAGCGAGACAGAAATCGAGAGAGAGAAAGAGAGAGAGAAAGAGAGAGAGAGACGGATATATAGAAGTAAGAGACACACACACACACACACACACACACACACACACACATATATATATATATATATATATATATATATATGTGTGTGTGTGTGTGTGTGTGTGTGTGTGTGTGTGAGTAATATAAAGATTTTGAAGGCAATTTAGAATGCAATATGTGTTGAATTTATTTAACTTTTTTTTTTTTCAAGACTAAATATTTTCGGAAGTAAAATTCCATCTTCAGAGTTATTGAAAGTTGAAAGTATTGAAAGTACTAGGTGATTTTTTTATAGTACTTATCCCACGGCGATATTGTAATCTTCTGTTGTTTAAGAAGTTGAGGAACGCCGTATATTTGAAAAAAAATTTTCCGTGATGTTAAATCGGCTAATTCCGTGATGTTAACTCGGCTGGGCTACTCCTGCGCGTGGTAAAATGTGTCATTTATATATATATTATATATATATATATAATATATATATATACGGAGAGAGAGAGAGAGAGAGAGAGAGAGAGAGAGAGAGAGAGAAACAGAGAGAGAGAGAGAGAGAGAGAGAAACAGACAGACAGACAGACA
>CM042146.1:29223772-29226272 GCA_023376005.1 Doryteuthis pealeii
CGTAATATAAAATGACAACTGAAATCTGAAAATAAAATGGTAAGATTTTCAATCCTGAATAACATCATTCCGGCGTAATATAAAATGACCACGAGAATCTGAAAATAAAAGGGTAAGATTTTCTATCAAGAACGGCATCATTCCGACGTAATTAGAAATGAACAGGAACATCTAAAAATGAAATGGTAAGATTTTCTCTCCTGGACGGCATCATTCCGACGTAATAAGAAATGAACACGAGAATCTGAAAATGAAATGGTAGGATTTTTATCCTGAACAGCAATATTCCGACGTAAAATAAAATGACCACGAAAATCTGAAAATAAAATGGTAAGATTTTCTATCCTGAACAGCATTATTCCGGCATTATATGAAATAAAGACAAATATAAAATGTTAAAATATTGTATAGATAGATTTACTTGGACCTCACTTCCCAAAGTTGAACATGTTGAAATTATTCCTGTGACCTCTTGTATATACAATTGAAATTAAACGCCAAAAGTGTGTGTATGTGAGTCTATGTATGTATGTATGTTTAGATAAATATATGTGTGCATGCGTGTGTTTGTGTTTAAATACATGAAATATGAAAAAGTTATCCAAAATAATTCTTATTATAGTTTGAATTAAACCAACTTTAAACTTTTCATTTTATTTGTTTATCTTTTAATATTAAACCATCTTTAAGGCATTGCCAATATGTAATATAACTTCTGAATAATATTCAATTACACAATGATATTCAATTGACAATGTCCCGATGATATTTTAATTAAACGAAAAGTCTGACATTCAATAATACTTCAAACTATAATAAAACCATCCTATTTTTTCATAGTATATATGCATATACAAATATCTTCTATAATATTGACTATATATACATATATATTAAGGATCTGATATATGCATTGAAATGCAATACACAATCCCAATATATTTCAAGAAAAAATATAATATAATATAATATAATATAATATAATATAATATAATATATATATATATATATATATATATATATATATATATATATATATAATATACCAAACTTATTGGTAAATCCTCGCGGTGAGAAAAAAACCAGCAAATAGTTTGATTGTAAAAATATACTACCAAACATAAACCGGGGATAAAAATATTTTTGGAAAAAAGAAAAGACCAAGATAATCGTAGCAACAAAAGATAATCTATTGGTACAATATTTTGGCCAAAAGAAAAAACAATTTATACGCATATATATATATATATATATATATATATATATATAAGATATATATATATTCATATAAAACCGCCAGGAGACTAAAGCTAATAAGTAAAAAGTGCTCAACGCCTAAGTAGAGCAAATAATAAAGATAAATCTAATGAATCAGACAAACCTACTAAAAGTAGTAGGTTCGTCTGACTCATTAAATTTATCTTTATAATATATATATATATACATATATATATATATATATATATATATATATATATATACACTCACGGACACATACAGACATACACACGAACACACACATAGACAAAGACAGACACACACAATATACGCACACACACATTGGTACATATATATATATATATATATATATATATATATATATATATATATATATATATATATATATATAAGATATACAATAAGATATATATAATCTGATGACCGAGAAAAATGCGGCGGAAGTGCTTACATTCGAAACTATTGTATAACTTTTTTTTCTGCAACATCAAGGTTTTTGTTTTGAACTCAAATAACTTTTGTCTCCGCTCTTAACAACACGGATTATAAACAAGCTCTGAAGATGATTTTTATAAAATCGAAATATTGTTCAATATCAGCTATGAATATGTTATAAAATGTTTTCACTTTAACAACATTTGTGGTGTTTTCATATCCTTTTTTTATACTCATACCGTCGGATTCATTTCCTTTCTTTTAACTTATATATATATTATATATATATATATATATATATATATATATATATATATTACCAAGCGTGTTGGTAGATCCTTGCGGAGAGAAAAAAAACCAGCAGAGAGTTTGATTGTAAAAATATACTACCAAACATCAACCAGGAAGAAAAAAATTTTTGAAAAAAAGAAAAGACCAAGATATTCGTACCAACAAAAAAATAATCTATTGTACAGTATTTGGCCAAAAGAAAAAAAACAATTTATATGCATATATATGTATATAAGATATATATAATATATTCATATAACCGCTAGGAGAAGCTAATATGTAAAAAGTGTTCGATACCTAAGTAGAGCCAAGTAATAAAGATAATCTAATGAGTCAGACGAACCTACTATTAGTTTTTATATATATATAATATATATATATATATATATATATATATATATATATATATATATATATATATATATATATAAACCTCACAACTCAGTTTTTCCTGCTGTTGATCCTCTGGTCAACTAATTTGATATTGTTGCGTTCTCAAAAGTGATTTCCTGCATTTTGGTGAATCTTAAAATTA
>CM042146.1:29231272-29258772 GCA_023376005.1 Doryteuthis pealeii
TTTTCAAGTGTCTAATAATAATTCCTAGTAAGCAATTATAGCTTCAAGCAACTATTCCGAATATATTAATAATCGAGATTCGGTGTCAAACTGTCAGTAACCGAAACACTGTCACTGCTTGCGTCTCAATACTCGAAATCGTTTATATATAGAATAAAGAACAACCCTGCATGATATATATTTTTATTTATCTTTTTTGAATATTTTATATTAATTTTAATAAAATAAATAAAAGCTGTTCCTTTTAATTTATCATTTGAATTGTTTCCATTGTGTTATTGACAATTTAAATAAATAAACTAAAAATTAACTAAAGAGTTGTATTTTCACTTTAAATGGAAAAGATTATTTGCGAAATTTATAATCAATTTTAAAGATATTCTTTTTGCTCTCGCTCTTTTTTCAGTAACAATAAGTTGACTAAGAGTTTACAAATAAATATCTACGATTGTGTGTAAATTTATGTGTAAAATAATTAAAATAATCATTTAATTAATAATTAGTAGACGCACATGATATTTTATTTGATTTGGTTTGTTTTGTTTTACGGCATATCAACATCAGTGGGTCATTTAATGCCGATAAAATTTTGAAATAAATCAATTCTTAATGGATAATACCATTTTTTTTATAAATACATTTTTCTATTTAACTCATAGATGGGACCCTAACAGGTACTACCACTCCGGGTCAGAGTGGACCAGGGAGCAATGGTGATGAAGGGGTGCTCCACATTCCCCAAACCTCCAAAACTCACCATCAGATAGAGTTTAACGTCATTCCCAGGACATGTAGACCCGCAGCCACCGCCTTCTAGCACCCATATGATAAAAAGGGGTTGGGGCTTGCCATAAGGGCAATAGGGTTGGGAAAATCATATAGGTGCTAGGGCTTGACGTGACCAGCCGATTGATCGGAGGGGGGCTCTCCGACCGCCTGTCTAGCCCAAGATAGAGCCAAAGTGAAGTATTGCAAGTCATGAACTGCTCATCCACCTGGGCTCTATCCTTAAGCATCACGAGTCGCCACCCACGGCCAACAGGTGGCCCCATTGGGGGAGTCTTACCCCTCTGCAGAGGTGCAGTCGGTGCATTCTAACGCCCCAGCCGACAAGGCGGGTTTTACTCCGTTAATAGTTTTGACGATTTTACTTACTTATGATATAAATCCCCTGACATTAAATTTTTAACTTCCACACCATCAGACAATATCTTTCAAAAATATATTTTACACCGCGTTACTTTTACTTTTCTTCTTTCTTTTTTTTTTTTTTTTTTTTGTCAATACAAATTATTTACAGTTATGTGATTTTCTATCTAATTGATATAATTTTAAATGTTTTCCTATCCAATACAAATTATTTTCAAACATATCTATTTGACTCACATATGGTCAGTCTGAACGCGGGTATTATAGCAATTCTCCCCACTTCTTCAGAACTGGAATCTCACCGTTAAAACCAGAACTCCATTCTTTGTTGTAGGTTGGCCTTACTTCTCTGTATATATTTTCCAATCCCTCCGCATGAGCAGGATGTGACACAAAATCAATTTCTTAAGCGGAGTTTAACAGCTTTGAATTCAGAGTTTTCATTTTCCAAGACGAGTTACCTTGCCAAGGTTAAAGAGCCCAGTTTTCCCTACTATTTTCCCATAGCTGGAGGAGAGTAGTTGGATACATAGTATTAGCAGAATGCAAACAGCTTCGTTTAGGATTTGAACTGACTCTTCCATTTATTACGACTCTATCCATTACACCACGCACCTCTTACTTATTAATAAAAGAGACAGTCGGCGTATTCTAAGCTCCAATGACAGGGCGTCAATTTATACAATAATACTGTTATTTTCCAAATAAAATCATCTTTAAAATATCTTTTACACGATTTAAAACAGAATTTTCAAAAAGGTTTAAACAAACAGATACACAAATATTTGAAAGCGAACCTCAGGGGATTTATTTGATTCATTCAATGAAGTTAAATAATGTGAATTAACGAGTGTTACGTCGATAAAATTCTTTTTAGTAATTTCATGCGGCAATTACTTGAATTCAATACAAAGATACTTTATGTTATCATTATCGAATGAGGATGAAATGTTTTTCTTCTGATTTCATGATAATTAATTGTGTTTGTTTTTTTGTTTAATTTTTGGTCTAATCGACTTGATATCTTCGAATAGAATGTTTTTTATTACAAACTAAAAGAATGGCAAATTCTATTGTTTGATTAGTAGCAATCACCAAGCATTAAAGATTAAGGAGCTATTTGAATAGCACCTGAGGGACATAATATGGTTAATTACCACATGAAGAAAATATCAGATCTGAAACACGTGTCGCATATGTAAAAAATAAGGAAATTAAAAAAAAAACGTAATCCATTTTGCGGACCCTTTTTTTTAAATAAAATATTTAATATTCTCCCGTTGGGTCCATAACAACACGTTATATATACATATAGTACCAAGTTTAAAGCTTTATTTACCAAGATATAAATGAAGAATGAATGAAACGATATTTTTTCAGAATACAAGGTGTGTCAAAAAATACAAAAAATCTCGATACTTTTTGACAGCTTATATATATATATATATATATATATATATATATATATATATATATATATATATAACTTTTACAGGGCGTTTTTTATAGATGTATGAAGTTTTTTTCGAAGCTACGTAAAACGGATTTTTCTAACGGATTTTTAACAGTTTTTGATCGTAATTTATCTTAATTTTCAATTTTTAGTGTAAACATTAATTGTAAATATCTTAATAATTTCGATTTCAATTTCAATGCATAATTTTGTGAATATTGTATAAATTTGTTGTAATTTGATATATTTCAACATTCATGAAGTATAATTTTAATGCATGATTTTAATATTTTAATGTATAAAAATTTAAGGAGGATTTAATACAGTATATATCACTCATAGGCATATTTATCCTTTATTATAATTAGCGTTATAAATTCATTACATATAATGTTATCCATATATTTGTTTTTTTAATAATGTTGTATTTAATTATTAACTCAAATTCATACGGGAAATCTCTTTGTGGCTAATGTTTTTTTACGGTTCACCTTAAGTTCAAAGCAAAAAAAAAAAAAAAAAAAAAAAAAAGAAAAAAAAGGTTATGTTATTATCAAAAGCGGTATTAAGTAAATAATTCAATAAAAGTTATGTATATTCTATTTTTCATTTTTTCATTCGTAATTATACTGTATTTGAAATGTGAGATATAACTATGATAACATCCATTAAGAATAATAAACTTTGCTATAATTTGCTATAATTTTAACAACATTCAAAGTAATTTTAATGTACAATTTTTAATATTCATTGTATGAATTTATTATAGATAAACCTTAATATAGCATTGAAATCTACATATTTAGAATAATTATTTCTAACGTTTATTAGCAATATTTTTATAGGCATTTCAGTTTTTTGGTTAGCAATATACAGTTCTTAATTATAGTTTTTTTCGTTTATCTGTCTATTGTTTTACTTGTGTTCACCTTTTATTATTAATTCTAATTCAAACGCAAAATCTGTTCTTAAAGTTTAATGCTATCCATTTCGAATCCAAAATAAAACAGATACCGTTGTTATTAGAATAGTCCTATTAAGTAAGTAATTAAAAAATGTTATTTGTATTTCATACATTTTATTATTCATAATTATATTGTATTTCAAATAAGAAATATTATTATGTGTTTGTTTAGACAGGTGATTTTTTATTTTTTTTATTCTTCGAAAAGGCACATTGTAATTCCTTCAAGCTCACCATTATATGGAAGGACAAACCCTGACAAAGCCAGATGTGTGACAACCTATGAGGTGGGATGTATACAGGAAATACTCTCGGACAGTCACCTCGACCACTGATATGCTGGACATCCCTTGCCTGCTCAGCATATTTTCGGTGGAGGGGACGGGCTCAGAAACAACTGGCAAAACTTTGTGTATCCTAAACAAAACTTTGTCTCCTTTCCACCGCGAAATATGTACTCCAACAAAAATAAATACCTATATTGGCAGGACATTGCCCAGAGTACAAAGTTCCAAACTTACAAAGATCTGAACCATGCGTTGTGGAATATCCGGACAATGCTTGATAGTCCCAACCCAAATATACCTGAAGGAAGGAGCGCTATAATAGCCAAAGAGCTTAAGAATAGAACATTGACTTTGCCCCTCTGAACGTATTCAGATTCGCTAAGAATGGAACCAACAGAGAAGAGATGGGCTACACATTCTACGGAAATAGTCTTCTGGCAAATATGTTTGAGGATTATAAGCTAGTAAGTGATAGACTTCTCACTCCCAGGCTTCCGCTATTCAAAGGCAGATAATGTGCTCTGATCGTTGTCTATGTCCCGACTATGACCAACAGTGCTTCAAACATGAACATATTTTACAACCAAATTTACCAGACACTTCATGCTATCCCAAACTCTGACAAATTCATCCTCCTGGGAGATTTTAATGCTAGAGTTCGTAAATTACCTCTACCTGGTCGAAGATTCTCGGTTGGTTTGGGATGGGTAGGTCAATACTAATCTGCAGAGAATACCAGCTGGTCATCTCCAATACCTGTTTCAAACACAGGGAAATTCAGAAGAACTCCTGGATACATCCAAGATCCAGACACTGGCATCTCATTGACTACACCTTCACGCTCTAGCATCATTTACCAGTTGTTCTGGATACAAACGCAATCAGAGACATCAACTGCAGTACTGACCATGTCATGATAAAATCCACCACCAGGCTATCAGTGAGACAGATAAAGAAAAAGCAAACTGTCAACCAAGAAACTAGACACCAGAGGGATTAAGGTTAAGAGCGCCAGAAAGGACCTAGAAGCCCTATGAACGAGAGATTGACTGAGGTCGCGCCAGGTACTGTAGAGGGAAAATGGAACAGCTTTAAATCAATCGTCTATGAAGTATCAAGAGAGAAAATCGGCACTATAAAAAGGAGGCACGAAGACTGATTTGACGGAAATCGAACAGAACTAGGAGAATTCATTGACAACAGGAACATAACCATGTCTAACATGCTTGACAAAATAACTAGGACTTCCGGGGCCTGCACCCAACTCCTCCAGCGAAGATCCAGATAACTAGAAAAAATGGTGGATGACGAAACGGGCCGAACTCCAAAGTCTCGCAGACTCAGGTGACCCCAAAGATTTTTACCATAGCATGAGAGCTGTATGGGGTTCACGAGTGAACCACCCAGACCAACTAATGACTCTTGATAAAAAAACACTGCTCACAGAGATATGTATACATACTTGAGCTGGGACAGACCTGTTAAATATCAAACAATTCAGATCAGCAAAAAAGATCAAACGGGCCCTGGTGCGTGAACTCATGTATGGAGACGACACTGCCTTCCTGACATACAACCACCAAGACGCGCAAGAAATAATCACACGATTCGCGGAATCTGCAAAGGAATTTCGGATAAAAAATAAACCTCAATATCCGAGGTTATGTAACGTCCCTCTCTGACCAGGGAGATTGTTTTTTCATCTGAGATGGAGCGCCACACCTACTGCCATCTCGTCACTTTACCGCACAGAAGCTGTGCTACTCATGCACTGAGTTAGTGAGGGCCGGTATGGAAACCTTGTAGTTTCGAGGCGGACGCTCTACCGACTGAGCAAAACCGGCCCTTCCGAGGAGCAATTATCTGATCTTACAATGATGCACCAATACTACATTCTGGTTTTTGGCTGATGTCCCGTTCCATAAATGTTCATGACATTTCTCGTTTTTTCTGTCAGGAAATATACGAGTTACTGACATTTTCAGGAAACGAAGAATGGAGCAAAAGTTTATTTTATCAAATATTACAAAAAAAACAAAAAAAAAAAAAAAGAAAAAAGAAAATTAGTTAAAGTAAATGTTACAAGGAAATAAAGAGGAAGAGAACTCACAAGTGTTGAGGATTGTGTAGATGCAGCAACTCAGGGACTCGAAGAATAAACAATATAAAAAGTGCATTATGAGACAACAGCCAATAGCAGCAAAAAAATAAATATTGAAAAAAAAAAAAAAAACATGAATAGATGGAAATAGTGAACTTTAAATCTTCCAAAATAAAGTGTGAAAAATGAATTATCAAGTCTAAAGTCGGACAACAAAATATTAGTATCATCTTCGAGAAAGATAGCAAGACTAAACAATAACAGAAAATGTCAACTTCCTCATATCAAAACAAAACAAAAAAATCCATAAACGAGAAAATAACAAAAAAAAGATAAAGAAGAATATTTTTATATCTTTTATAATTCTACAAATGTCCCATCTGACCTGCCAGTCCCTTTATATTATCGTTAGTCGTTTTGTATTTTTCCTTTTCACATTTTGCATATGGCGGCCGATTCTGCCCGAGGTTCATCCATTTTTGTTCTCTTGTGTCTCGTTACAACTTATTCATCAGACTCAACACATCTTGGACACGTTTCTTACCGCCTCCTTACCATTGAAATTTTAGGAACACCCACTAACACATGCAACTTTTGAAAAGGGAAAAACAAACGAAGAGACAAAAATATATTTTAAAAAAGTGGAAAGGGAGACTGGTTTGTATTAATGATTAAAATGATTTTATTATTTAAAGTTAAACAGAAATTAGTATTTCAAGCATTTGTATGTTAATACGAGATGCCTTGGCATTGTCACTGGAGATTGAGTGACAGCAAATCTTCCTCGGTAGGGTAGGTCGACTTTGGAATTGTAAAGTATCCCATGTGACGAAAGTTACAACTTGATATAAAGAATTACCACACAAAATATCTTTCTTTAAAACTTTACCTTCGTTTGAGGAATAGATTTCAATCGTTTAACATTTTATCACTGTTACAGCTTAATTATCATGTGAAAAGCAGCATATCTGAGGTATCGGTGGTAATAGGGGTATACTTTCAATTTGAATTCAAGTTATAATATTTTATTCGTTTCGTTTAAAAAGACAACCTTTTCTGTTTAAAATCATAAAATTGCTAATTTTTCTAACATGTGAAAATACGATAATACTCTTGGGAAAGGTATGAATCCTACTAAATAGTAGTGCAGACTGGGTATGAATCCTAATAAATAGTAGGGCAGACTGGGCTCTTTAACCTTGGTTAGGCAACCAGTCTAGAAGAAGGCTAAATGTTACAAAAACGAAGATTTTGGGTGCATTTTAGCTGATGATATTTGATGCTATTTCCTCAAACAATGGAGCTGATAAAAGATGTTTGGGATCAGTATGTATCCTGCCATCACATAACTTTCGCTGTTTGAGAGAATTTAATAAATTTTTACTAGTTAGAAATCAACCTACCCTATTTCTCAGTAATTACTAAACCCCTTCGTCTTTCTGATTATCAAGTACACCCAGTTCTAAATATTTTTTAATTTTTATTTCGTCAATTATTATTACCCTGAAAACAAAATTGAGCTTTCTCTGTTCTCCTGCAAGGTCTCAGTGGTTTCCCAATCTTTCGTTTTCTTTGCTATTGTCTTTTGGTTCAGCTGATGAATAATAGATTCGGTGTATCTCTGATTTGAGATGTGTTGTAGATGGAGAAGTAGGGAAGAACTCCCAAGTGACTGTCTTCTGTGGACAATTCCACACGGACACACCAGTGTAGGCCAACCAAGAAAAAAAAACTAAATCAATCGGCTCTGCATGGAAGCTGGATCTCATGCAGTAGAAATGTAAGGGAAGAGGCGATAACCGATGAGGATGATTTACGAGAGAGGGTCGTGAGTATCCGTGCTGTCAGTACAAGTCAGTGATGATGATGATGATGATGATGATGATGATTTTAAATATTTAAAACTGGTGTCCCCATAAGCGGTAACTGTTGGCGTCAAATCGTTGCGATTGTCATCTTGTGAATGTTGCCGTTCCGGCCGACCATAGAGTGAAAATTAAAGAAAGCGAATAAATAGAAAAATACTTAGACCGTGCCAGAGAACTGGAAAAACTGTGGAACATGAAGGTGAATGTTGTACTAATTGTAATTGGTGCTCTTGGAACGGTCCCCAAAGTCTGGAAAAGAATTTGGGTGAATTGGAAATCAGAGGAAGAATCGACACCATTCAAACTACAGCACTTTTGGGCTCGGTTAGAATATTCAGAAGGGTCCTGGAGACCTGGGGAGACTTGCTGTCACTCAGTGAACCACTAGCTACGGCAGGTGTGAAGACCTAATAATAATAATAATAATAATAATAATAATAATAATAATATTTGTATAATTTGTCTTGCTCATCTTGCACGCAGGTAAATGTCATTTCGTTAATATAATGTCAAACACATTTCCTTTTCGTGATAACCATTCGATCAGTCTTTTCTTCCGAATATTGCAAAAAAAAAAAAAAAAATAGACACTTGAAATGTGTACGACTATGGAGATATATACGCATACATATTAGTGAGGTTTGACTTCATATAAACACCCACATACACGCACGCATACACGCACACAGACACAAATGAATATACACAAACATACACGCACAGATACAGAAACACCCACACATATATGCGTATATGAAAAATTTAATCACAGTTTTTATATATACATACATATATGCACACACGAACATACACACACACAAGCACTCATACTCATACACACACAAACGAACACATACACAATCATACACAAATCTATATGTATGAAAACTTTACTCACAGTAATTTATATATATACATATATATAAATAAACACATGCAAACACACACATTATTAAGTTTATCATATTTTTTGTGTAGCATGTCCTTTTTACTCATCAGATGAGTCGGGAGAGTTAGACACTTTGTCCAAGCTCCCTGAAATAGACTATAATGCTAAATATCTAAGTCTTTTGTTATTTCTTTACTTATATATTTGCTCTGTGACTCTAACTTTAAGAGCACACATTGAGCTCTCAAACTGCGACAGGTTTTTAAAAAATAAAACCCTTGTGTCGTAAGGAAGATTTCTTCTCTGGACTTTTGGATATATATATATATATATATATATATATATATATATATATATAGTGTGAACAAAAATTATTATTAAGACAATCAGGAATATTTCTTGTATTTTGTTTAATCTCAACTAGTTTCGACCTTCGGTCATCTTCAGGAGAAAATTTATTATTTGAAGAAATTGTTGATACATTATTAGAAAGGGAGCATTATAGAAGAGTTATAAATGTTCAAGTGTTATAGTGAGTTTAATATATATATATATATATATATATATATATATATATATATAATATATATATATAATATTATATATATTGTGGATTTTGCGTCTCCGTATGCTTCTGGTGCGTATATATATTTGAGGTGAATGTTAGTATTTGTATCCGTTTTAGGAGATACTTATACCAGGTTTGGGCTTAGGTGTGAAGCATTAACGTACTTATTATGCTAATATTGTTAGCGTAATATGTTAGTTGAGGAATAAATATCTGAAGACTCTGTGGTTTGTTTTGAGTTTCATTTATTTAGCACGTTTAGTCGAAGGGACATAACAGTCCCGAAAATTTACCCGGCTAAATAAATGAAACTCAAAACAAACCACAGAGTCTTCAGATATTTATTCCTCAACTAACATATTACGCTTACAATATTAGCATAATAAGTACGTTAATGCTTCACACCTAAGCCCAAACCTGGTATAAGTATCTCCTAAAACGGATACAAATACTAACATTCACCTCAAATATATATATATATATATATATATATATATATATATATATATATATATATATATATATGGTGTTAAGACTGACCAAATACACCGCACACACACACGACAGGTTTACAGGCCACCTGATAGACAGTAAATTCACACACCGCACCCATAAACAATCAATCTGGAATTTAGTCTCAGACACATATCAATAAAAAAGAGATCAGATGATCCTGTTAATAAGCAAAAAATAAAAAAATAAAACCTTGCTTAGAGGCGAATCAAATCTGGAATAATAATTAAAATAAAACAAAAAGAAATGATCAGACACACAGACATAAGCACCACGCACACACACATACGCTTACATTTACACACACAAGCACGCACACACACACACTTACACACACACATAAGCAAGCACCCCAACCATACACATACACACACAGAATTTGGAAAACCCAAGACAGAACGAATTTAGCAGCCGCTAAGACAACTTCAGTTCTAGTATTCTTCTTCTGATGGGAATTTTCATCCCGAAATATTAAGGAATAAAATGACAGGTTAACAAAAAACATCATAGTTACCTTCTTTTTTCTTTACACTCGCATTGTGACAGCCTTCAAAACCAACCAACAAATATATATATATATATATATATATATATATATATATATATATATATATGGGAGAAAATGTGCTTAATTGAAGTCAAACCTTTTTTTTAAAGTTAATTCATTAATGATTAATTAGGCGGGATTTAACTACTTAAATGTAAGGCTAAACAAATCGAGAAAAATCAATCTCTGAATGTACATTTCGGCCGAAATATACATTCAGAGATTGATTTTTCTCGATTTGTTTAGCCTTACATTTAAGTAGTTAAATCCCGCCTAATTAATCATTAATGAATTAACTTAAAAAAAAATTAGGTTTGACTTCAATTAAGCACATATTCTCCCAAATATTGTCGGCTGAAAATAGCCATATTTGTTTACGTTCACACACACACACACACACACACACACACACACTATATATATATATATATATATATATATATATATATATATATATATATATATATTCTGGGTGTTGAAATACTATTTTCCATCACTGTATTGAAACGAGTGACATATGACAAGAATGACTGATACTATCATTGAAAAACTACAGGTCAGCAAATGGTATATAAGTAGGTAAGCCAGTCTCGAATAATTTATAGTGATGGGTTGAATGTTGGGTTTATGAACAATAGAAATACCTGACTTTGATAAAGGCCAAATTGTTAATGAATGACAGAAAGAATAGGTTAGAACATATTTTAAAAGGACACAGCTTGTGGGTTATTCGGGTTAAATTGTCATGAGGATCTGTCACTGGTGTTTCGAGTATAGCCACAAGTGATTAGGTGGCCAAGTTTTATCGATCTTAGAAGTGGCGGATATATTGTTCGTGGTTAAATACAACTTGACGGACCTAAATTCCACCATTGTATGTCACCCCACCGAAAGAAAAAAATACCAAAAATCAGGAATTTAACCCAATTTAATGAAATTTTCAGTGTTGATGTATCAATGAATAAAAGATATAATACTTTTAGAATTATCAGCGTTATTCGGACTATTGTCCTCATCTTCATTGTTATCTGGGCAACGTTTCGGCCGATATGCCCTCCGGCCTTCTTCAGATATTTCTTCTCGGACTCGGGAACCTTCTCGGACTCGGGAACCTTCTCGGACTCGGGAACATTCTTTTCAAACTCGGGAACTTTCTTGTCGTAATCGGGAGCCATCACGGAACTTTGAACCTAACCCTTTATTCAGTCCACGGGGGTATCCTGTTCTCATTCCGCTAACCATAGCTGGAGTAGGATCTGTGTTAATTATTTTTCTATGTTACTGCCGCCGGTCAGGATTGAACCTGGAATCCAGAGATAACTGTCACTTAGAACTGTCTTAACCTAACTATCTTATCCACTAGGTCATGTGTCCAATTGGACAATTCAGTGTGAATTTTACATTTTTCAGGTCAGTTAACATTGAACTACGTATCTCTGAGGCGTAACACAGATTGTCAGAGATACGTGATTCAAAGTTAACTGACCTGAAAGAATGTAAAAGTTTTTAAATAAAATAACTGGTGTATTATATCTTTTATTCCTTAATATATCAACACTGAAAATTTAATTAAATTTGGTTAATTCATTGTTTTTTTTTGTTTTTGTTTTTTTGGCGGGGTGACAAACGATGGTGGAATTTAGGTCCATTAAGTTTGATTTAACATTTTTCGTGACATGAAAAAAAAATGGCGACTCTGGCAGAAATAGGAGGTAGATTTAATCAAAGTGAAGAAAGGAATGTTTTTAAGAAACATATACATACCAATACTCGTGTTCATTAATTGTACGACCACTATCATCCTGCAAACACCCTCTAGTTAAAACTGAGACCGTCCAAATTGTTGGAATAAAAAAATGTAAATGCTGAGTATTTGGTGCTGCTTATAAACCGAATTCTTATTTCATATGAATGTCGTCACCTCAGCTAATAATGGACCATTCCCTTTTCCTTATCAAGAAAGAAAGGGGAGAAAAAGGACAGGCTATACAGGAAAATACAGTTTGAAAAAGAAGGAAAGAGAGTAGAGTAAAGCTAGAGAGAGGAGGTGATTTCGCGGAAGCGATAACGCTAACCTGTTTCAATCGAACATAAAGAAAAGAAGGAAAGTAGGAAATAAATAAAAAAGAGTGTGTGTGTGTGAGAGAGAGAGAGAGAGAGAGAGAGAGAGAGAGAGAGAGAGAGGGAGAGAGAGATTATTATACTTTTTACGTATTGAACTATTTGGCAATAGCCCTTAAGTGAACATATCAAACGGTGTAATAATGGAATTAGCATACTGTGTTATATCCACAGGTCCTGCTAGAACTACATAGGTCCTGGTCGTGTATGAGATTATGCATTGGTCACACAAAGCATGTACCCCTTTATACGCAAACAAGAACAACAACCACAGTGTGAAACATGTTAAACACCTTGCACTGTTAAACACTTCTTCATAGAATATGGACCTTTTTCTCTCACTACAAAACGCTTTTTTTAATGCAAATAATATAAAAGATTTATTGGGAAATGTCAGCATAGATGACGTACTGTACTTTTTGGGAAACCAGTGGCACCTAAGCCGATAGAGCACTAGGAATCGTAAGGTTCTGGGTTCAATACTGATCCCCGCCAAATCAGCGTATGGGTATCACAGATTAGGTAATTATCTGTGCAATAAAGTTACTGGTCTGGCGCTCCACCTCAGCAAAAAACAACTTCGCTGGTCTAGGGCTAGCGAAAAGGTGATAGATTTCCTCGCTGTCTGGCTGATACCGACAAGAGACTACTCTGCCAACTTTAAACCTTTTAAGAGATAAAAACAACGGCTCATAGTTATTGTCAGTTTATTGCCTCTGCGATTATCAAAGATCTAGTTTTGTTAATCCCATAAACAATTTACTGATATATATATATATATATATATATATATATATAATATATATATATATATATATATAGTTAAGCATCATTTCTTCTTTTAGGCATATATTATTGAACAATGCAGCCATTTCTTGTCTGCAAATGTTGTTCTTTGTCCTACCTATGGCAAATATATCAGACAATTTTCGCCAGATATCATTAGAACAATCCAGCAATTTGAAAGGACAAAGAACAAACTTTGAAGACAAAAAATGGCTGCATTGTTCAATAATATATATATATATATATATATATATATATATTATATATATTATGTATATTAGATATTTTATATTTTTGCTTGAAGGCAATTACAATGCAAATATAGCATAAAATTCGATAATTATAGAATTTTGACAAGTGAATTTCGCAAAAAATCACTCGGTGTGTAGAATATCGTACAGACTGTTTCAACTTTATTAAGTCTCATCAGCGATATATACTAACGATTTTAACGGGACTTCAGAAGGGTAGTTTTGACACTATACTGTTTCAGCCACGATACAGCACCGAGAAATAATTGCGAAATTAACCTGGCAATGATACTAGCGTCTCTACCATACGAGGCAAGGAAGGCGCTGTCACTTGTCATTGTTATCTTCTATAATTATCGAATTTATACGATATTTGCATTGTAATTGCCTTCAAGCAAAAGTATAAAATATTTAATATACATACTTTATTCAGCAATGCTTCTATAAATAAACAGACATCCAAATAAATAAATCTTATATATATATATATATATATATATATATATATATATATATATATATATATATATATATATATATATATATATATATATATCGGGTGTTAAAAAATTGCCAATTCTCCCTCAAAGATCTGAACTTTTAACAAAGTATGTTATTTTTATTTTTTTTACAACTTTTATTTTTCTCAGGGTTAAGGATGCTATTCACCAGCAATGAAAAGGCATTTTTTATGTTAGAATATTCTCAAACACAGTCAAATAATTGTGTATGGCTTTGGGAAATCAATCACAAATTATATTTTCACATGAGTATGTTTTAAATTTTGATAAATAAATCTTTTATTATTCAACATGTAGCCTATTTGATTTTTTTTCCTAGCACTTGTAACTACCTACATATTCACATTTCAAACTATGTCATATATATATGTTACGTACTGACGTTTTCACAGTACCAAATCAGCATATATGTTGTGTACCCTTT
Organism: Doryteuthis pealeii; assembly: GCA_023376005.1. NCBI lineage: Eukaryota > Metazoa > Mollusca > Cephalopoda > Myopsida > Loliginidae > Doryteuthis > Doryteuthis pealeii. The sequence goes on from CM042146.1 coordinate 29,245,715, forward strand.
ACTTACTACTTCTAGTCGTCTTCTCTTCTGGTCGGCTTTGCTATTCTGATCGTCTATCATCTTGGTCTGGTCTAGCATCTGGTGTTGACTTGGTATATCTTCTAAGTTCTGGTCTTCTGTGGGATTTCTCCTTATCAGAAGCCCTGTGTTATTGTTAGTTTTTAGGTAATAAACACAAGACTTCGATTTACGTTGATGTTACTTTATTTATGAATCCCCAAACCAGACGTCTGTGCAGATCCTTACATCTTGCTAGCTCGGCTTCTAACTCCTAACTGACTTAAACTTACTATATCCTTAAACCGGAACAGGGTCTTCTATGCCTTCCGGTTCTCACGATTTATCCCCGGAAGGCAAGGTGAGATTGAGGTCAAGCCCTGTCACTCACCCTCAAGGCCATCAGCTGCACTAATCGCCATAATGATTTCTACAATACCTTATAAAAGCATTAGAGATCCAATAATTATGTAACACATATATATATATATATATATATATATATATATATATATATATATATATTGATTAATATTATTAATTACCAATTAAAAATGTAGAAATGAATCCGACAGTATATCTGAGTCAGAAATTTGAAAAGAACGCGCAGATTTTATCTAATGTAATTTAATAACAGATACTGAAATATTGCAATATAAGCTTGTAAACTACATTATTAACAACATCTCTGCATATTTCAAATGTCTTAGTCTAAGATAGATAGATAGATAGATAGATAGATAGATAGATAGATAGACTTGATCCTTATGTTGTACAATATACGTACGAATACTATCTTCTTCTAACCTATTTTCTATACCGTTTCTTCTATTTTGTCTCTGCTATTCTGGGCATCTGTGTTGGCTTCTCTCTGTACTTCTAGTCTGGAATTAAAAACAAAAATACCATATACTGATTATAAAAATAACTGTGAAAAGAATATCATTAAAAAATGTTAAGTATCTGGTCGGCATCCTTAGTTCCAGATGTAGTAAGTAAGTACGCAAGCCAATAAGAATCCGGTGTTATAGTATTCTTTGTAAGTCCGACGTCCAAGATGGTCCGAATATCAATGACATAAGTTTAAGAATCAGACCTCTATATGTACACCAACATCAGCAGCAGCACTGCCAGTGATTGGACAATAGAAATCTTTCTCGGGTCACGTTGTAGTTGACGAGTCTATATTTAGGAGTAGGCCTCTATCACCCGCCTTATATCTACAAAATATTCCAACAAAAAATAGCAAAATCATTAGAATGCACTCATTAATAACAAACTCCAAATCAGTAAACCTTCCATTGGAGAATGGAACTTAAAATACAACAAAAATAGAAGAGAACAGGTTGCGCTGACCCGTCTTCACATAGGCCACACCTACACCATCCATCATCATTTACTAAAGGCCACAGAATCCCCCATATGCACTACATGCCAAGAGAGATTTACAGTGAAACATATGCTAGAGTGTATCGATTTTGATCTAGTGCAAACGAAATACGACCAGTAACAAGTAATTTGAAAAAAAAAAAAAAACTTTTCATGAAAAGAAGACCATCCAGGATTTTACATTTCCTAAAAAAGGTGGGATTGTAATTTAAAAAAAAAATCTATTCATATACATATTTTCTTCCACCAAACTAACGCTACGAATCCAACACTTAGTTGGCATTAAATAACCCACCGATGTTGATATGCTGTAAAACAAAATAAAACAAACTGAAACTGTTGCATAGCGCCTTCTTTACCGGCACTAAATAGGTATATGTTATATACTGGTCTTTTCACTAAGCCAAATCAGCATATAACGTTATATACCTTTCTTACTACTTCTTACTCTGGTCGTCTATTCTTCTGGTCGGCTTTGCTTCTGATCGTCTATCATCTATCTTGGTCTGGTATATCTTCTAAGGTCTCGTCTGGTCTTCTATTGAGGATTCCGGATCTGGTTTCTGTTGGGGATCATTCCTTATCAGAAGCCCTGTGTCATTGTTGGTTTTTAGTAATAAACACAAGACTTCGATTTACGATTATGTTACTTTATTCGTAGATCCCCCAGACCAGACAATCTGCGCAGTGAGACTCACATCTTGCTAGCTTGGCTTCTAACTTCTAACTGACTCTTACTTACTTAATATCCTTAAACCGGAAGAGGGCCTTCTATTGCCTTCCGGTTCTCACGATTATCCCCAGAACGCAAGGTCAGAGTGAGGTCAAACGCTGTCACTCACTCTCAAGACCATCAGCTATACTGATCGTCATAATGATTTCTACAATATCTTAAAAATGTATTAGGGATCCAATTATTATGTAACAGCACTATTTGGGTTGACTTGGGTTTTGGGGGGCTACAACACAGGCCATATCGTAAAGTGTTGAGTAACTGGCCGTCATCGTTGGTTCCAGTTTTAAGAAGAGCTTAAAGTAAACAAGTGAATAAACCAATAAGTCCTTGTGGGATAGTGTGTCCTTTAGGTCCGACGTCCAAGATGGTCCAAGTGCCAATGAGTTAAGATTAGAATCAGGCCTCTATAAATACACCAACAGCAGCAGCAGCAGCACTGCCAGTGATTGGATAATAGGAATCTTTCTCAGATCACGTGATAGTCAACGAGTCTATAAGTAGAAGTGACTACTTATCGCATGCCTTATATACAGAAACATTCCAACACACACCCTTTTTGATATAAGGGGGGGGGGCTATTTTATTCAACAATATTAAATCCTTCCAATGAGGAAAATTACAGTCGATTACAATCGACAATCATTTCATTGAGAAATGTTTACAATTTACAATAAATTCATTAAGAAATTTGTAATTTCAATTTTATAGTAAAAGCAAAAATACTATTACTATTACTAATCTTAGATTTTACTAACCCTATTTTGTAAAAAAAATATTAATTATTATTATTTTTCCTATTACTAATTCCTAGTCTTATTACTGCAAAATGTTACTGTCAAAAAGTTAGTATTGGCCACTTTTTGGGGTTTCTTCTTTTTTTTGGGGGGGGGGGATTTTTTATTTATTTATTTTTTAATTTTTTATTTATTTATTTTTTTAGTTGTGTTAATTCAAAAAAATACAATACTATAAAGTACAATACAATGTAATACAAGTTAATGGATTAGTAACTTATTGAACAGGTTTAATGTCATTGTCCAGGACATTTCTTTTTTTTTTGGGGGGGGGTCTTACCCCTCTGCATGAATACAGTCGGCCTATTCTGCAGCCCAAACCGACAGGAAGAAGATCTAAGTGTCGTGTTCATGTGAACATCACTTTCTGTAGATGAGATATTGTTACCTAGGTATACTAAACAGAGAAGAATGATGAACAGTAAATGTAGATAGATCAATACGCATATTTACATTTCTAAGAATAGATTTTAACATGTGTTAGATGAGAGAAGCATATGTTTGATTCCAATGTGTCTGTTGTTTTGTAAATGATAAAACAGCGATAAAAACGACTTTTATTGTCAATGTACTACGTGCTTTTATCAGTTAAAGAATAAAGGGCAGAGAAATAGTTTATGCTATCAGCCACACATCACAGGTTATTTGTATTTTTATGTTTAAACAATGACGCAACCATACGTCGCTTTCTCGTAATAATTAATAGGTAATAAAGTATTAATAAAAATCAAGCAAAATATCTATTATATTAACTAGGAAATATATGCACCCTCCGGGTGCAAGTATCTAAGCTTTAATGTAATAAGATATTATATTAAATTAGAAAGGCTAATGCAACTAAATAAGAATGCTGATAAAATGATTTGAAACGGAGGGAGGTATAATAGAAAAATAGAACAACTGAAACTTACTCTTCCATCACTGTCGTCTTTCATTGTTATTTTTTCTAATTTAAGTATTTAGTTAAAATAGGAAGTAAAGAATAAAATGACAGTTATTTTTTCTTGTTAATGGATTTCATTTAAGATTCATTGAAGAGATTGTTGATTATATTCATTAAAATAAATCCAAACAATTAGAAATCAATAATACTAAGCACATATTTATTAAAATCACATTTTTAATATCAATATGCAAATTAGCCTTCCCGTTCACACTGTAAACCGCAATTTTGTTGTATATATAAATACAATTGCATGTTGTTGATATGTAGATATGGTTAACAGTGGCTTCGGCCTCTGGACCATTGATATAATTAACAGCGTCGATCCCAGGGGGCCATCCCCCCAGGCAACACCTGCCCCCTTGATTTAAAGGGGCAGGGCTGGGTTTATTGCCCAGCGCCTGAGTGGGAATGCCGACGGGATCGACGCAATTTTTCACCTGCCACCCCATGAGCTTCGGCTTGTGGGTGGTCCCACATAAATAGGGCCTTTGTGCCTGACCCGTACAAGTGGGGTACGTGGAAAATATCATGTAGATATGGTTAACAGTATTAATAATGTACAACAATTTTATTAATAATTGAGATTTAAATAAAATTAATATCCTGAAGAATGTGATGTCAATAACTAAGGAAATTGTGACTTGAGTAGTAATATAGTTTCGGTTACAGACAGAAAAACACACAATCTCCATTATGATAAGATACCCGTGTTCTTTAATTGTACGACGGTTATTGTAGCAAGATGGGGATATTATCCTGACTTTTGTGAGCTAGAACTACTATATTAGAAAAGGAGGAAGAAGGAAATAAGTGAGAGAGTAAAGGTTTAAAAAATAGTGATGAGCAAAACAGGATGAATGATGGTTTGACCGTAGCGTGACCCCGAATTGAGTGTCAACCGGAAGTCGGGTGTTGACTGGAACCGGAAGTCACGTGGTGACGTGGAACAACGAAGAAAGGGACCGGCCTCTTTTTGCTTTCTGACGCGTAGGGGAACGGACGGCCCTTTGGTGCCTAGTATGGGGTCACAGTAATCAAGTAGTGTTCTCTCTCTCTTTTTCTCTCTACCTTTCCTCCTCTCTGATACGAACCCACGAGACGAGCACGAAATAAAGGCTAGCAGTTGTAACCACATATTTCTCACGTTGTAATTTTTATCAACAAGATGCCCGCCACGTGCCGAAGACATTTTTAGGACGGTGAATATATACGCTTTGGATACTGTGAAAATATACGACAACGTTACTGATATCGTTTTAATGCCCGGAAAAAAGGGACAACGGTACATTATCATCTTGCAACACTTTCTGGTTAAAAATAAGACCGTCCAGATCGTTCAAGATTAAAAGCACACTTCTAAATCCAGATTATCTGGTATTGCTTATCCACCGATCTTTTTTATTTCTTGTAAGTGTCGTCACATCAACGATATAATGATCCATTCCTGAAAGAAAGGGAAGAAAAAGGAATACTACACAGAAAAATATAATAAGAAAGAAAGAAAGAGTGTAGGGGAAAGAGAGTAGGGTGAGGACATGGAAGCAATAGCGCTAATCTGTTTTAATTGAACATAAAGAAAAGAAGAAAAATTGAAAGAAAGAAAGAAGTGAGAGAGTTAAATCAAGATTATCATACTTTTTACATATTGAACTATTTCACAATAGCTCTCAAGTAAACATATCAAACCTTATAAAAATTAAATTATTATACTGATAACGGTCGTACAATTAAGGAACACGAGTATTGGTATATATAGATATTTGATATCGTATAAATGTGTTTAAACACAATACTCTTAAGAAATGATGACACAAAAAAATTTACAATGAATGGAATTATCTAACCTCTAGACCAGTGGTTCCCAAACTTTAAACAGTCTGGGCGCACTTACAGTACTACAGATACTTGATAGCGCACTGTATACAAAATAGAACTAATATGTTATTAAGTTAACAGTTAAATATATTTTAAAAAAACACATTTAACAAAAGAAAACTTAACATACCTCTATGAAGTTTATTCATTCCTGTGTTAATGAGAAACATGAGCTTGATGAGACCTTGCGATTTCTTCAATGTTTGGTCTTATGTTTGAGAGACAAACTCTCATTTCCTCATCAATGCATTGAAGAGTTTCCTCTCTTTTTACACTTAATTGTTGCGAGGGTTGAAAATCGCAGTTCACATGAAGATGAGGTGGAAAATTTCAATAAAATGGCCAGCGCTTTTTTAGATATCGACATGTGTTGTTTTTTGATAGAAATCCAAAAAGCTTCAAGAGACAATTCTTTGTATTTAATCATTAATCCACGATCAGTGGACACAGCTGCAAGTTCTTCTTTTTCTATTAGCGTTAAACTAGAATCTATTGCAGTTTCTACAAAAGGGTTTCTAATCCAGTCATATTGCGCAGTGTTAATTAATGGAAAATAATAACTCAAATTTTCTTCTAAAGTTGATAAATGTTCAACTATCATTGGCAGAATTTCAGATTTGCAATTATTACTTATCAAAGGAAACATTTCGTTGATTGCAACACATCGCAGGTTATTTGTATTTTTTAATGTTTAAACAATGACGCAACCATACGTCGATTTCTCGTAATAATTAATAGCTAATAAAGTATTAATAAAAATCAAGCAAAATATCTATTATAATAATACCCGTGTTCCTTAATTGTACGACGGTGATCATCTTGCAACACTTTCTGGTTAAAAATAAGACCGTCCAGATCGTTCAAGATTAAAAGAACACTTCTACATCCAGATTATCTGGTATTGCTTATCCATCGCTGTTCTTTTCCAAATCTGTAGCTTTCTCTGAAATGCTTTTATTTTGTCAGTGGATGTGAGGATATTTTCCTCTTTCTCTCTTTGCATTCTAGAGTTTAAAACTAAGGTGCGCACCTGAGAAGTCTCTGGGCGCACCAATGCGCCCGGGCGCACTGTTTGAGAACCACTGCTCTAGACTGAACTATGTTTAAATAGTATCATTACAGTTCTTCTTCAAAGATGACATTGACATTAAGCAACTCACGAACGTTGATCTGCCATTGTAAAAAGACAGCAAGCCAAACCACTTGGCTAAAGAATAACCCTAGAATAGTTGACAATGCCATTAGAACCAACCAATCATTCGTATTAGAAGAAGCATTTTTAACCATGATTTTTTTAAAAATCCGGGCCATTAACAAACATTTATCCCCGCCCTGTCGGCTGGGGCATTAGAATACGCCGACTGCACCTTTGTGGAGGGGCAAGACTCCCCCAATGGGGCCACCTGTTGGCCGTGAGTGGCGACCCGTGATGCTTAAGGATAGAGCCCAGATGGATGAGCAGTTCATGACATGCAATACTCCACTTTGGCCCTATCTTGGGCTAGAAGGGTGGTCGGAGAGGCCCCTTCCGATCAATCGGCTGGTCACGTCAAGCCCTAGCACATATATGATTGCCCAACCCTACATGGGTCTACATGTCCTGGGAATGACGTTAAACTCTATCTGATGGTGAGGATCCAGTTTTGGAGGTTTGTGGAATGTGGAGCACCCCTCCATCACCATTGCTCCCTGGTCCACTCTGGCCCGGAGTGGTAGTACCTGTTAGGGTCCCATCTATCAAGAATTGATTTATTTCAAAACTTTACCGGTATTAAATGACCCACTGAGGTTGATATGCCGTAAAACAAAACAAACCAAACCAAAACATTTATCCGATGAATTGGCTAGTCACATCAGGCCCTAGCGCCTATATGATTGTCCCAACCTTATTACTCTTATGACAAACCCCAACCCTTTTTATGATATAAATTCTTGAAGTTTGTGGTTCTGGAGATTATGGAGTACCCCTTCATCACCATTGCTCCCAGGTCCACTCTGACCCGGAGTGGTAGTACATGTTAGTGTCCTATCTATGGGTTAAATAGAAAAAGGATTTTAAAAAACTGGGTTTTAAAGAAGATCTAGTTTAAAAAAGATGTTGAATACCCGTCAGGAATTAATAAAACAAAACGTCTTCGGCATAATATAACCCAACAAAGGTTAACATGCCGTAAAATCCAACCAACAAATAGTCATGGAATTATTATGTTATGAAGTGCAACTGGAATAAAGATTTTAAAAAAATAACTTGTAAGAATAAATAATAGTTGTTGGGAAGATCTTTTTCCATGGTTTTTATGTTCTGCTCTGTGTATAGTTTCATAAAGGTTTGGCTATGAACTACCAGCCTACGGGTTTAGTTGTTTATATCATTGGCATATAAACTCGGAATAAGCAAGTACCGGTACTTAATCACAGTTTCCATTCTCTAGCAATATGGACTTGGATCTTGTTAATAAGGCCAACACCGTTCTTTTCCCCCGAAGCATGTTAGCTCACCCCACTTTATTTACCAAAGCTTAAAAGCTGGCTTTAATGGTTTGCTGTGAAATTAATTCGGTTCCGAGCTAATATTGTTCCAGAACGAAAGATAATTTTTATTCCCAGAAATTATCTGCCTCGCTAACTGAATGCCTCGTTTATTGTTGAAGCTAAGATCCCACTTCGAGTAATATCTTAAATTGTTTTCGAGGCGTCTTCTTCCACCTAGTTGCTTTTTCCCCGCCTTTTCTCCAGCGTCTTCGTCTAAAATGAGCGCCAACCTAATTCCAAATCGCCCACTGGGGATAAGCAATGAGAGTGCCGTCCATTTTAGATAAGTTACAAGCAATTATTGTGAAACGTAATAAAACTAAAACTCTCGCCATGCTACTTAGCTATCTCCTTTCGCTGAAGAGTTCCCCCCTGAAAAAAGGTGCGTCAAAAAAGTATCGAGATTTTTTGTACTTTTGACACTTCATGTATTCTAAAAAATAAAGTTCTATTAATTCTTCATTTCTATCTTGGTAAATACAGCTATAAATTTGGTACTCTTTTGACACATCTTGTATTCTAAAAAATAAAGTTACAATCATTCTTCATTTCTATCTTGGTAAATACAGCTATAAAATTGGTACTCTTTTGACACATCTTGTATTCTAAAAAATAAAGTTACAATCATTCTTCATTTCTATCTTGGTAAATACAGCTATAAATTTGGTACACTTTTGACACATCTTGTATTCTGAAAAAAATAATGAATAGAACGTTCTTTTTTCCGAATGCAATGTGTGTCAAAGAGTACAAAAAATCGCGATACTTTTTTGACACACCTTGTATATTATATATACTTTTCGTCTATTTTTTATTGTTTGTTTGACAATTTAATTGGTATGAATGCAGAATAGCGCGCAAGTTAATATATTAGAATATAATTTTGCGCATTAATAGCATTAGATTACGAAAACACCCGAAGTAACCTAATCCTAATCCTAACACTAACCCTAAACATAACCTATCACTAAACCTAACACTTAACCTGATACTTTCCCTAATCCTAACTTTACCTTAACCCTAGAATCTAAAAGGTTTTCGGCATTTCCGTGAAATTTAATGATTTTTATACATAATAGAGGCCGGTTTAGCTCAGTCAGTAGAGCGTTCGGCTAGAAACCACAAGGTTCCTAGTTCGATACCGGCCCTCGCCAACTCAGCGTATGAGTAGCACAGGGATCTGTGCGCTAAACTAAGGAGCTGATGGTAGGTGTGGCGCTCCACCTCATACGCAAAAACAATCTCCTTGGTCTAGCGCTAGTGAAAAGGGGATAGACTCCCTCGCTAATTGGCTAATACCGACTTTAGGCCGCCCCGACGACTATACGTAATCTGATGATATTATATCTTGCGTGCTATTCTGCATTATTAACATTTATTCATAGGATTTCTTGAAATTCGTTAAATATATTTCAAACTTTATTTCATTCTTTATTTTTAAACTTTCCGTTTGTATTTATCATCATTTTTTCTTTCTTTTTTTCTTTTTTGGTGGGGTGGGGTCGTTGTATTGTTTGTTATATTTTAATGGTTGGGTGTTTGGTTGGTTTGTTGTTTCACAACAAGGAAATAATGCATTATGATAATTTTATCAACCATTTCTCCTAAATACCACTGATGTTGTATATAAGTTTAGTAAATCGAAATAGGCGATATATATATATATATATATATATATAAGGTTAAGTAAACAAACAAATGTGTTTATTTTATATGACTTTAAGCCGACAATTTTTGGAGGATATGTGCTTAATTGAAGTCATACCTAATTTTGAAAATTAATTAGTTAATAATTAATGAATTTAGGCGGGTAGATATGTTCAAATGTAAGGCTAAACGAATCGAGAAAATTCAATCCCTGAATGTACATTTCGACCTATTAGGTCTCATCAGCAAGGTTATAGACATGGAGACTGCTCCGTGTGTGACTCGAAATATATATATATATATATATATATTTATTTATTTTACAATGTTTTCATAGATCAATGTTCATTATCAACGACCGCGGTTTCATGCTAAAGCAATCATCAGGTTGAGGAGCAAGATCCAATGGTGTTTGTTGTGGTTCTTTACTCAAAGTCACATTTGTGACTTTGAGTAATGAACCACAACAAACACCATTGGATCTTACAAACTGTGATTGAGCACTGTATTTTCTTTGTTTCATCGCAAAAGAAATTTTGTTTTTACATATACCTATATATATATATATATATATATATATATAAATTGTCGGCTAAAAAAGCCATATAAATACATCGCTTGAGTATCTCCTTCTCATATATATATATATATATATATATATATATATATATATATATTCTTCTGGTAATTATACTTTTTAAAACAAAAATACGTGATATTTATAGTCATGGCATTTTCATGAATTGAGAAATCGTTTATTTATTTTAGATTTTATCCTGCACCAATTACTAGAATTTGATCCCAGTTTTGATTTAAGAAAATAATTTTTTCTAACGATTTTGTAGCTACGCAAGCACACACACACACACACACACACACACATATATATATATATATTCTATTTACTCATTACAGGGTACAATATGTTTCAGGTGCGATTGTTACTTTTGGTTTCAAAGCAGCGTGTTAGCCACTTATCGTCAAGATAATGCACCCGTTAAGAAAGGCAACGAATATTAATTCATTAATATAAGTATATACTTGTATGAGCCAAACTCAGACATAAGCACGCACGCACACACACACACTTACACACACAAGCACGCACACATACACACTTACACACACAAACACACACATAAACAAGCACCCCCAACCACACACAAACAGAGAATTTGGAAGACCCAGACAGAACAAGTTGAGCAACTGCTAGCACCACTTCAGTATTCTTCTGACGATGGGATTTTTCATCCCGAAATATTATGAATAAAGTGACAGGTTAACAAACAACATCATAGTTACCTTCTTTTTTCTTTACACTTGCATTGTGATAGCCTTCAAAACCAACCAACAAACCAATATAAACACAATGGTCCAAGCAAATTACAAAACACTTTTATATATATATATATATATATATATATATATATAAAAGTGTTTTGTAATTTGCTTGGACCATTGTGTTTATATTGGTTTGTTGGTTGGTTTTGAAGGCTATCACAATGCAAGTGTAAAGAAAAAAGAAGGTAACTATGATGTTGTTTGTTAACCTGTCATTTTATTCTCAATATTTTGGGATGAAAAATCCCATCATCAGAAGAATACTGAAGTGGTGCTAGCAGTTGCTCAACTTGTTCTGTCTGGGTCTTCCAAATTCTCTGTGTGTGTGTGGTTGGGGGTGCTTGTTTATGTGTGTGTTTGTGTGTGTAAGTGTGTATGTGTGTATGTGTGCGTGCTTGTGTGTGTAAGTGTGTGTGTGTGCGTGCGTGCTTATGTCTGTGGTTGGCTCATACAAGTATATACTTATATTAATGAATTAATATTCGTTGCCTTTCTTAACGGGTGCATTATCTTGACGATAAGTGGCTAACACGCTGCTTTGAAACCAAAAGTAACAATCGCACCTGAAACATATTGTACCCTGTAATGAGTAAATAGAATATATATATATATATATATATATATATATATGTGTGTGTGTGTGTGTTTGTGTGTGTGCTTGCGTAGCTACAAAATCGTTAGAAAAAATTATTTTCTTAAATCAAAACTGGGATCAAATTCTAGTAATTGGTGCAGGATAAAATCTAAAATAAATGATTTCTCAGTTCACTGCCATGACTATAAATATCACGTATTTTTGTTTTAAAAAGTATAATTGCCAGAAGAATATATATATATATATATATATATATTATATATATATAATATTCTATCAGGGTATGTTTTATAAAAAAATGGTATTCTTTATTTATTCTTAGTTTAGTTATCTTTTGTCAACCAATTTTTAAGTTTCTTTTTAACCTGTTTTATTCTTTCCTTTTTTATTTCCTTTATTTCACATTTCTCTTTTTTTCTTACTTATTTTTTCTACCATTGTTAACGTTGTGTTTTTCCTGCTTATTCTTTCATTTTCTTCATTTATTGAACATTTTCTAATTTTTCTTTCTTTCTTTAACCGTTTCTTCCTTTTAAGGGTTTTTCTTTAGTCTTTCTTTTTTGCCATTCTTTTTACCCTGCTTATTCTTTTCTTGTTTCTTTCTTTGCTTTTTTTTCTTTCTTTCTTTTTTAAAGGCTCTTTCTTTTATTCTTCGTTCTGTTTTCATTATTTCTTTATACTTCATTTTGGCCCGTTAATACCGTATGTCCTTCTTTTTTCTTTCATTCTTTTTGATTTCCTTCATTTATTGACATTATTTAATTTATCTTCCTTTATATTAATCTAATTTCTTTGTTTCTATTACATTTATTTCGCCTTCTGGTTTTTCATTTGTTCCTCATTTCAAATTCATTTTGAATTAATAACTGTTTTTCTTTCTTTTATCGTTCATTTAGCTTTCTTTATTCTACCTTTCGTCAATTCCTTCCTTTATCCCTTCCTTTTACTTCACCTCTTTCTTCTCTTACTTCTATATCAACACTTTCATATATTCATCCCGTTTCCCCTTCGCACACAAACCACATCCGATTGACTTACCTTCATTTTCATAAGAGCAAAATGCACTTTCGCCGGATAGATACAAATTTTAAAACATATATCGATTACCGTAATTCTTTTCCATTCAAACAATTTCCTTTTTTTCCGTTCTTTCATTTTGAATTTATAACTTGCATATCTCTGTCTCTCTGTCTCTTTCTCTTTATT